>JAPDOI010001835.1:0-134882 GCA_029168955.1 Aplectana chamaeleonis
GCTGTGTGCGTGTGAGGTCTAGGGTTACGACGGCTAATGGCGGCTGGCAAACGGGGTTGTGGGAATCGATTGTGGTGTGCGGGTGCGGATGGCTGGGCTGGGCTGGCCGACGGGGTGGAGGAAGGGCGACCATGGGGGGTTTAGCGTTTTGCTGTGAAGGACGACCCTGATATCGATGGCGCTCTGAGGCATGGAGGCCATTGAGGCAGGAGGGGACAGGGGATGAGGCTGGGCTAGGCTGAGTTGCGGCCAGCCGAAACCCCTTTACTCGTTATCAAAGGGCATGAGGGATGGGATAAGTAGCGGACTGATCTTAAAAGATGGGAATTTTTATGCTTCGGTATCTATGAACTACAATAGTCGCTGAATCTGACTTCATCTGCAAGATTAGTCCTCAATAGTATATTAATTGCTATGGATCTATTTCCCGTAATGGTAATAATGATCGGTTCCAGGCTTCTAACACCACTTCGTTTTTTTTTGTTCCTGACTGCCCCATTAACCTGTAATGACCTAACTCTTGGTGATGTCGCCTTTTAGAAAATCAGAAAATCTCTAATCAGAATAATGGTCTTGTACTCGGCTGTTGAAGCGTTGCGCTAAGTTGTTGTTTGTTTTTCTGCAATAATTTTCTATGATTTTACCTACGGTTTTGTAGTTTTGAGCACGCCGGCAGCAGCATAAAATAATTAAATAAATAAATAATGATATTAACTGAACGGACTTTGGAAAGAAAGAGAAACCCGCGATGTTGAGAAAGGTTCAAAGGCAATCTTCACTATAGAAACCGTGCCTCATTTTTCAACGTTTTGGCGTAAGTCTGGAAAGGGTTGTATAATAGCGAAAAGGGTGTTTTTTTGGAATGCAGATCCCAAAAAAAAGCCTATAAAGCCTCCAATATCCGTGCACTGCTTGCTTTGTGTGCTTGGTGCAGCAAAATCTGTAGGCTCTGCAATTAGTTCTCGCTTTAAACGTTTTAGTTGAAAGAATTCCTTCAATCTTCTTCCACCGAGAACTTTTTGAAAATAAGAGTAATTGAATTCGCATGTTCGGATGTTAGAATCTTTCAAGATGAAGTATGCTTTCTCCATTGGTAAGAAAGTGTATTCAGTAAATTTTTATTGGTAACAACAGTTCATTTGGAGTGACAACTCCTCTGCAACGTTTTTCATAATTAGAGTTAGTCATCTGTACGAATGGTTTCTTACAATACCGGCAGGAGGAATCGCTCTTCATCCAGAGGGAAAGTTCAACAGAGGTTTTGTCGATTTCAATGGAAAACTGATTTTTACAGTCTTTACGAGCCGAGGGCATTTGAGAGATCCATTAATAGAACCAATCTCTATTCGTATTTCATATTTATACCTAGTTAGAGTCAGGAATGAATTTCGCTTTCGAACGCTTACAGTCCCCATTGTTTCTAGCCTCCTCGTCCCACATTTAGAAAACATGAAAAGTGCCGCGGAACTATGAGTTCACTTGAGATAGAGAAGCCTCCTGAGAAAATTCCAGATTTTTTCAGCCGCATTTTTATGGTTTTTAGAGCGTTTCACATCAAAATCCACAGATAATCGCTACCTGCGGATCTCGACCTAAGTCAGCGGAGTTGGATATGTTAGCTTTCAAAATGCCGACTGTCATAGATCAGCCGGGGGTACGCTTTGATGTTTGAGTGGCTTCCATCCAGGGCAGACCCTCTCCCTTACAGCAGTACAGTACGCCTCTCAGCCCCCTTAGACTAGTCTGGTGTGGTGACCGGGGCTGGAGGGAAGTCCTTTGTGAAAATTTATTGAAAATAAGTCGTTACCATCTACACAGCAATGATTTCTGGAACATTTGCAATATTCTAGAAACTACTTCTTTTAGTACAAAGAATTATTCAATAAAATTTTGCCCTATTAAAATTGTTATGACTTTCTTTGTAAACGAAATCTACCCTTGAAACTGTGGAAAGGTAGGGTTTGAGACCGTGCGAGAAAGCCTAGGAGGAAGTATCACAAAGCGTAGATCGGATCTGCGGAACAGAATTGTATTGCTAGTATCTCTTGGGCATATATGGTAAAACTGTGCAATACCCGTCCCGAGCCGCAGGTTCTGAGAAGTTATAAGCCCAAAACGATCGTTTTTTTGTGTTTTTATACTGTCGAAAACGCTCAGTAAACTTTCGAAAATCTGGAAATGGACCTTATAGTCGTTTTCAGCACCAAAAACAATTCCTCCGAACAAAGTTTGGGTGAAAGCACATTTTTGACTTTGTGCAAGACTGATAGCTTGTTTGGACTTGTACGTACGCATTTTCGGTTGAGCGTTTGCCTATATGAATGAGAGAGGTTCTTAAAGCGGATCGAAAAAATGTTCCAGATTTGACTTAAAATTCACCCAGAGGGGTTTTCGGGGCGCTGATCACGCAACTAAAGTTTATTTCTCGATTTTCCAAAGTTTTCAACCCAATTACCGCAAAGCATCCCAGCGGGGAAAATTTTGAGAGACAAAAACTCCACTTTCGGGATTTCCGAGATTTCTTCGATAGATGCGTCTCAAAGCCGTTCTCTGAGGGTAGTTTTGATGTTCTTAACACGATTCTGGTGTCCATTTGCCGATTCTTTTTCAGTTTCTGGTAGACTACAGTGGGTATACGGTAGTTTAAACAAAGTCCCAGATTTGACTCAAATTTTGTATGCAGGAGTTTTCAGGGTGGTGAATAGGAATTTGATGTCCATTTTCCGATTTTCGAACTACTAGGGCATGTTTAGCCCTAGTAATGGCGTATTACCGTAACCTACAGTGAACCTCAGAATCTCGACAAACAGACTTTGAGATTCGTTTTCAGCACCCTAGATACAAGTTTTGAGCAAAATCCGAAATTTTTTCCACACTCAAAAAAATTCCTGATGGATACCCTTCTCTTTTCGCGAAACTCTAGAACCGCTCATAATTTTTTTGGAACCAGCTGCTCCGGGGTAAAGTGCTGCAAAGTTTCACTGTAGATACTGACAATACAATTCGTCTCTGCAGAATCTGACATACACGCTGTATACTTCCCTTGTAACACACTTCCCGGACAGGGAGAAGCTACTCCAGAAAAGATTGGTGGGTGTGAGGGAACAACAGAATCGAAGATTTCCTCAAACCTAGCTCCATACATTTAGGTTAGAGGGAATCGTCGATTTTGTCGTTACCTCACGCCTGCAATTTTTACCTAAATAGCCCTTTCGTGGAGCTACAGATACCTCAGCCACACTATGCTATCCTAAACCTGACCAGTCGTCAGATGTCGTCTACGAAGAGAATGTTATACCAACTTCGGTGGGGAAAAATTTAGAATGAAAAAGCTTTTTGGGTTTCTCAGAATCTCTGCTTCTGGATTTTTAGTAGTTTTGCGGCTTGATATCGAATAGAGGTGTGAGATATTGAATTTTAAAAAGGAAGGCGATCTCTTCTGGTTACGTGGAGGAGGTGGCTTGTGTGTTTTAGCCATGGCTCCATGACAGTCCAGATTTGGCGTTGACGACGGCTATTCACAAGGCTGAACCCTTCCCGCACAATCACTTCACTTCCGCGTTAACGGACTCGCCCAGAACTGGCAAAGTCTGGCTGCCGTCGTATTATCGGCTCGGATCGCACTGATACTTTGCGTTCCTTATTGTGCGTTGGCGTAGACTCGGCATGCGTATGTTGAAACATACGACGTGCACCGAGTTTGCGCCAACGCTTAGTAAGAAACGCAAAGTATCAGTACGATTCGCTCATAATATCTATATGCAGTCAGCGCCGGGAGTGGCTCATCGGGCCGGTGTATTTTGCATCTCTTGCCTGTTTATGTAAGCCGCGTGCGATCCCTGTGTCTCCACCGGAAAACGCTGAAACCGACGAATGAATGCGTAGCAGGTCGCAACACGTGTAGTAATCTTTTAATACCGCTTGATAAGTTCACGTCTAACCTTCTTTTAGGACTGAAGTTTACGAGCTTAGGGTTTGCCTGTTCATGAATTCAATCTTGATCCGGAGACGAGTGAGCTCCCAAAGTCGTTCTACTTCACTCATTTTCCAGACGACAGTTTCCTGATCCCTCAGTGTGGTATGCCGCCAGGCTTCTGTTTAACTAATTCCATGTGCCGTGATGTCGATGATAGGTTTCGTGTTGGGA
Organism: Aplectana chamaeleonis; assembly: GCA_029168955.1. NCBI lineage: Eukaryota > Metazoa > Nematoda > Chromadorea > Rhabditida > Cosmocercidae > Aplectana > Aplectana chamaeleonis. The sequence goes on from JAPDOI010001835.1 coordinate 4,148, forward strand.
CTGGGTAAGAGGAATTCTTCATTTTTTATATTACAGGAGCAGATTTATTTATAGTTAGGTCCGTGGCTTGCTTCACTCAGAAAAAACATTTAAATCTCACCCCGCTGCTGGGGTGGCGGTCGCGTGCACCGGCCGGCTAATCGATTCAGGCCGACAGAAGAGCGCAGCTTATCAGCCCACCATACCGCCAGCCGCCGGTGAAGATTTAAACCGTCCGCGCGCCAGCCGCTGGAAGAAATTTTAATGCTTTTTTATTGAGAAAGCAAACCACGAGACCTAACTGTACGCAGACTCACATGCATGGATACAATCGTAAGATTTCCTAAATACGGTGTCTGTTTTCAATTCATTTTTCCTGGTGTTTCACAAAAAAATTTAACAGGAGTTTCCTGGATTCTAAATATTTTTGGCCCAGAGTAAAAATCGATTACACCTAATTCTCTCCAGCAAAGGTATAGCCTAGCTCCCTCACTTCGAGCCCGTCGAAGTAAGGCCTATCGGGCTTATCTTGTCAAAATCTTCCTATCACTGATATATTTTGCCATGATACTCCGGCCGGACCCATCCGAGCAAACTAGGCTTTACATCGGTGCTGAAGAACTCCTTCTAGCTAATCTGGACGTCGATATATATGTACGTTCATACATGCCTAAATGCAGCAACCCCGTAAAAATTTTCATTGGGTTGGAAATCAATCACGAGGATCGTAAAGGAGTGTCGTCGTTTATTAAAACGATGCCATTGAGTAACGAATAAACTATAGTGGTAGAATTCCGAAAAACATGTCGAACGAACGAAAATCAAAAATTCTTTCGTTCGAAGTATTTACTCGAACGAACGAAAAATGAGTTCGAAAAATTTCGAACAAACGAATTTCGTAAAACTTTCCGGAATTTCGGAGTTCCAGACAAACGAAATTCGAAACTAATCAAAATTTCGATTTTTTCGAAATTTCTTTTTTTCTTTAAATTTGTCGGAAATTTTGAAAATTTTCTCGAAATTTGTCGGAAATTTCGGTTTTTTTTCTAGAAATTTGTTCGAAAGTATTCCGAACTAACAGAATTTTTGAAATAATTTCGAAAAATTGGATTTCGAACGAACGGGGAAATTCGAAAAATTTCGTTTGACGGGGAAATTTCAGGAACGAACGAGATTTGAAAAAAAATTTTTGTTCGACGGAATTTCGAACGAACGGAATCTGAAAAAATTTCGTTCGACGAGTTTTCGAACGAACGAAAACGAACGAAAAAATTTCGAAAAATCTTTCGAAAATTTTTCGAAAATTTCGTTCGTGTACAACTATAGAATAAGCTCACTATAGGCAATGTTTGAAAGGAAAACAAAAGTCAATAACTGATTACCATTCAGTCGATAATCACATAATCAAACATTATTGATAAATTATTAAAATAATTCACATTTGCATTTAATGGCGCACTTGCTAGACTTATCGAATTGTTTAATTTATTTTCCAGGCGATTTTTTTCATTTCTTAGAAGTAATATAATTTTTACGGAATGCCAATTCCTGTTATCCTCTTTCAAAATCGAAAATCCAATCGCGTATGTCACGTGCTGCGTGCTCGACGCTGCTGCCTCCTGTCTGCCCTCCGCTCTCTCGCTATCTCTAACCTACGCTTCGCATCCGCACGCGAAGGAACGTCGGGAACTCCAACTTTTCACAGCTTATATACTATTACAGATATAGATATGCGCAACAGTTTCGATCAACGCTATGGGTTTTTTGAATGCCGATAATATCTCATCATTTTTTCATAGAGAACAAAGGACAAATATGTAGTTGGTTACCAGCGAAGAATAAGTCACACACAGCGAATGAAGAGTTATTGGGCGCGTTAGGGTCAGCGGTTGGTTGATGGATCACTATGATCGATATTGACCACGGCTGTTCGAGCACCCCCATGACTGCATGGGGCACCTTCTTCAGGAACTGAAACGAACGGCTATTTCAAATTGAACTAAATTGATTTCTCCAGTTAAAGGCAGCATACATGCTCGCGAAAGTGGTTGAGATAGCAACGCTACTATAGGCGTAAGACCCGTACCAGAGCGCTTACGCCGTCGGAAGCGTCAAAAATATGCCAAATTTACCAGTTGAGCAATCTTGAGCTTCCAAAACTCGGAACCCCGCCCATTTCTTGCCAAACCTGCCACATTAACAAAAATTCGTCCAATTTGACCCTTTAAATACGGTTATTTTGGCTCGCTTCTGACGCTTCTAACGGCGTAAGCGTGCTGAAACGGGTTGCAGAATCCTGGAAGCCTTGCTATCTCAACACTTTTGCTAGCGTGTATGCTCCCTTGAAAAGTTCGTAGATAATGATGACAGATCTCAATTTAGCTATTGCATTAGATATAATTCTTCCAAAGTGACGGTTTAGAGAAAATATATTCATCAATTTCAGCAGAATGTATTTTGTTTACTTGGAAGAGACAGTCTAAATAAAAATTGCTTAGGTGATCGACATGGTGAAAATATTCTGATTGATGTGGTGGAAGGAGGCGTGGTCCATGTGGACTTCAATTTGATATTTCACAAAGGCGAATACTTGCCGGTCCGCGAGGTTTGTGAGATTTCTTTGAAATCTCTCTCAATAGCGTCTGTATGCATTCAAAACGCGAGTATTCAAAAGCAGTGTCCTCCACTCAGGCAGTAACACCGGGCGGATCGCGGGCGCATGGCAGGCTGAACAACACCCACCTCGCCATCCGACCGCTATCGTTCTAGGATGAACCCGGCATGAAGGCAATGCTGTAATGCTGCCCGCAATCCGATCGAAACATCAATGGCTGTCGTCGGTCTGACCGGTGCCCTATTGTGCTCCCGCGATCAGCCCAGCGGGCCTTTTGCTCATCGTCATTCGCCCCCGCCCCTGCTCCGGTGATCAGCCCGGACGGGCCTTTCAGCGGCGTCGGTCCGACCGGTGTTACTATCTGAGCAGGGTTGTGGGTTATGCGGTTGAGTTTTTAAGGCTTTTAAAGGGTTGTCGCGGTTTTTTTATCAAAAACTAACGACTAACGCTCAACTAAAAATTCTTAAAATCACTTGAATTCAGTTCGTTGATTGTAGTAGAATTATGGCACTGATTAGCATGAAACATCTGATGATTCATTGAATTTCGCTGTGGTTAGGTGATCTTTTGTCTTTTTTTTTCAAAATTAACGATTAACGTTTAATGAAAGAATATTTTCCATGAACGCACACTCCTGCTGTCCACGATGGAGACTATGGGTTTTCACCGGAAGATGAGAGGACTGTGGCCTTCATAGCGCAACAACCACGTCGAAAAATGGCTTTGAGCAAGCCCCGATTGCCCCTATACAGTCCTAAATTTGATTGCACGAGCGCAGGAGGCCTAGTTTACACAACAGCCATCCATCGAGGTGAACATGTGAGCAGGAAGGACAAGATATCAAAAGGCTGCGATCAGGAGAATCTAAAGTGTTTACTTCGATGATGGCTATTGTGTGAACTGGGTGGGCCTCGTGCGCTTGCGAAGTCGACTTTAGGGCCGTTTAAGGCTAATTAAGGCTCTCTCGAAACCGCTTTTCGACGTGGTTAATGCACTGGGTCTCGGTCCTTTCGAATCGAGGATAGTTTTCATCGGGCACACTGCCTTTAGCGACAGCATGCGCGCTCGTAATCGCGTTTGAGATAACCACGGAAATAGAATCGTATGGCTCAGAACACGACGCCCATTTTGAAGCGTCGAAAACGACCCACAATGCCGCCACACGAGTAAGATGTTGGGCCCACCCCTGTCTTTGCTGTTCACCTCCAAAACAGGGGGGCTGGGCCATTCCCACCGTCGGCAACGTTTGTGGGTGATAGAATAGGTACAATAGGTAAATCACATACATCGACGACGGTGGGGATGGCCCAGCACCTCTGTTTCGGACGAGGATGCAAATACAGGGGGCGTAGAAATACAGGGGCGGGGCCAGTTTCTCACTCGTGTAGCGTCATTGCGGATCGTTTTCGACGCTTCAAAATGCGTAGGCGTTTTGTTCGCAGCCATGCGATTCTTTTTTCCGTAGTTACCTCAATCACGTTTACGAGCGCGTATGCTGCCTTTAAATTATCATGTAAAATTGAATTTTTCCTCCTAATAATTGACCTCTTCTCAGGTGGTACCATTCCGACTGACTCGTAACATGATAAATGGATTTGGGCCAACCGGCGTTGAAGGCTCATTTAGACGATCCTGCGAGTCGACGTTGAGGGTGATGAGAGATAATAAGGATACTCTACTCACAGTAAGCATATCTGTTATAAGGATGCTGCAATCTGATGCTGCACTCATTTTTACCTAGGTGATTCAAACCTTTGTGCACGATCCTCTATTGGAATGGATCAATACGGAGGCAAGGGCTCAGCAGAACAAAGGGGTTAGTCAATTATTCAAACCATCGCTGCTATAGGGATGGCTGTGACAGCATTAACATATGTACTATAAACAATTTTCAAGCGTGGCCAACTGAAACTTCATGCGCCGTCCACAGAAAGTGTGCAACTGATTCTGAAACGACTCGAAGGACATATTGTGTCTCCAGAAGTGAGTTTATTCTTCCTAACTATGCCATTTTCCATTTCCTGAATGGATCCCTTCGAAAAATGGCTGGGCGCCGAAGTGCCCCCATCGCGGGCGGCCTTATCATCTATGTCGATCGTTTCCGCGCTACGGTGAAAGTAAACAGAAAGAAAAATAGCCAGATCGGCGGGAGTTGTCCGAGCGAAAAGAAACCCGCGTGAATCTGCCAAACTTTGACCTGGTGGTAGACGTTCTGAAATTAATTTTCTGCTATTTGCTCTAATCGCTCTGCGGGACCATTTCACCGGAAATGAGAGGATGTGAGAGTCATAGAAGACTATCCTCTCGGCTGCTCTCTTTCTGTGGAGGAATGAGACAGTTTAGTGGGGGACAAGGATAAAGGTGATATCCTGCAGGTGTAGTGCGGTGATTCCCACTTCGCACTTTTCCAACTGTTCATGTAGGAACGAGGTGATTCCGATCCCGGTGTTGTTATGTGTTGGGGCGATCCTACTTATTTTCAAGGCTTTTTTACCTCTGTGAAGCCCATTCGAATAAGACTGTCCGGCCACACGGTCGAATTGAGTGATGAGCGATCGTTACGTGGGCGTTTTTTACCGGGAAGTTGATTGGTAGGAACGTTGGACGAATATTGAATACTATCCCGATCAGCTGTTTGTAGTCTTGAGGAGGCTGGTCCCAAAAATTGTCCCGAGACGCGTATGCCGACCGCGTGGGCGGACACTCATTCGGACAGACTTTGCCGGAACTAGCCTAAAGTGACTAGCCATAGATCCCCATAATTGTCCACGTAAACTCGCATAATTAACCAGACTGTTCCCTTCCTGCGACTTGGAGACAGTCGAAGTTAACAATCATTATATCCTACGATGCCTTCGGTCCTACTATAATTTGGTTTTGCAGAATTAGTAGGAAAAATTCTATCTCATCAACTCCCCCCCCCCCTAAGAGCAGTGTTCACGATAAATCAGGTTTTTGACTTGCCAGTGTGAAAAACTACGCTGGCAGATGTTGGAGGGAATAAGGTCGAAGAAAGCGCAGCGAACACGGGCAAGAAATCTATAGAAACGGCCGCGAAGTGAAGATTTCGTTAGCCCAGTACGCCTGCTCAGCCCGCCCGCCGTTCTGACGAGCTTGTGGCGCCGTGGACGTTTTCAATGGCAAATCGCCAAAAAACTCCGCCACGTCCAGCCTGATCGATTCGCGCACATTTCGCCATTAGCGCGTGCTTGCGGAAATTAGCAGGGCGCGTAAGCTCGTCCACGCCCTGAACCTTTACGCACGTTAGAGACCGCTATTTTAGCTTATTCTGAGCTTATTTTAGCTGCTTCTCCGGTATTCGATGGCTCACGACCGAACAACCTCATTTTCGAGTCGAACTTGGAATATAATATTCATCGTGAACACTGCTTTTAATTTTCGTGGTCGGCTTTTTTTTTCGATACACCGTAAAAGGTGCTTGTAGACTGATCAAGTATCAAAACAAGCCATGACGTCTAAGAAATCATTTGTTTCGATTTCTTAAAGAAGAACGTATCCAGCATGAGTAGAATTGTTCACAGGATTCCAATACAGAACAATTTTCCGTCGAAAACGCAGTTGTTGTTGACCTCTGATCAGCCCATCCCACAATTTTGTATGGCTCATTCTCCTCCAATCATTTTTACGAGCAATTTGCATTTGTCCACCTTTCAACTACTAGATTCACAAGTAATAGACTTTGAAGAATGGTGTAGAGTGGATAATCCGGTCGAGGTTTTCTTGCGGATCACGTTTATCGTTGTTTTTATTCATTTGCGATCTAAATATGGCTTACGGACGCAATGTCTCTATGCCGTCATCACGTATACATAGAAATTGCCTTAATTCTCAGCGAATCGCATGAAATACCAAACTCAAAGATCGCTCAGAATCGTGTTTTTGTGTGCAGCCAGCTGCTGATTGCTTAGCAACCCGAGAAGCCTCAGAATGTGTAGGTAGGTACCTTCAGAGGGTAACCACCTTTCTCCAGTGACATTATTCTTTTGAATTCTCGGAATTAGCTGATCAATGCCGAGGATTTTCGCGCTTTGGATGGTGTTTGTAGCTTTTGCAACGGTTACGAAAACCATAGCAGTATCTAAAAAGAATCCCATTGACTGGTAAAATCCTTAAAAAGTTCCTTCCACTGGTCTGGATCAGAGATGAGCGGAACAAAATATGAAATTTCGGAAATCGGGTTTCGGAACAAAAATTTTTTTCTCGGGTTTACGAAAATCGGGCGCGAAACGCCTGAAAATGCGCGTAAAAGCGGTTTTCGGAACGCGAAACGCGGAAAAATTCAGAAACGATCTACCGCTTTCTTCCTCGGAATGCGGAACGCGGGATGCCAAAAATGCGCGAAACTGCGGGTTTCGAAACGCGGAACTCCGCTCATCCCTGGTCTGGATGTAGAAACTACCGACTTCATAATTTCAGGTATATAAGCACAAATTCTCGTGCGCTCCGATGAGCCATGAAGGCCAGGTGGCGAAGCTGATCGACATTGCTAGTGATGAGAAGAATCTCGCGCAAATGTACATTGGATGGGGTCCGTTCATCTAGTGAAATTCTCCCGTTGTAAATTGCAAAACGTGTATTATGTACCGGTGATCTCTGCCTTCAGCTGTGTGGGCTACATAGAAGTGTTTCTGTAAATATTGTTCAGATCTGTGTGGTATCAACACTTTTTTCATTTTGTCATAATATAAACAGATATGGTACAGATGAAGATCTATACTAGTCGAGTTGTACACAAAATACGACATCAGGGTATTATCCAGTTCCCGCTGCCGTAGAATTTTTACGCTCTAACCTCTAAAGGTTTTTTACGCTCAAAACCCGAGCCACGTGAACGGAGTTGCTCCATCTGGCTTTTCGCATCTACGGACGAAGAAGTTGAACCTTCGAATCACCTATATCGCATTGATCTACCAGAATATATTGGTCTTCAAACAGGTTTTTGGGTAGTTATGTAGTATCTTTTGGGCATCCAAAGTAAAACTGCATTTATCCCGCCCCGAGCTGCTGGTTCCAAGAGGTCATACGCGTTTTTCAAGCGTCGCGGAAACGTAAGGATACTCCCTCCATGCAATTTTTAGTGCTTTGAATTTTTTTCAATTTGGCTCAGAACTCGTTTGTGGGGGATATTTAGGGAGCTGAAAACGAGTCTGGGGTCCGCGCTGAGGTTTAATGTAGGGTACGGTGAATACTACTATGCCATTTTGATGACAAAACCTACTTAAAGGCAGGGTTTACGATAAATACGCTTGTTGTGGTATCCCCAGGAGAAGGTAGATCTGACCGTCACAGATGTGAAAATAAGTGAAAAAATGTGAAAAAAACGTCAGGAATAAGTTATTGCTTGGTGTCCGCCCGTCCCAGTTATCGAGATTTCTATTAATGTCTGTGTTCTCATCATTCATTTTGCTTCTAAAGTAATTTCTAAGCATTTCTGAAGACCTACTGGCTACCTCAACAGCAAAATAAAAAGCGCATAAACAAGCATTAAGGACAATCTCGTTAATTAGGGGGGCGGCCGACACCGTTTATTAGCCGTTATACCTTGTTTTTGAGAGTTTTCCCGCGAATTTCCCCGTTTTTTCACCTATCTTTACCTTTGTGATGTCCAAATTTACATTCTCATAAAAAAAGTTCAAAAGTCGTTTTTATCGCAAACCCTGCCTTTAATATTTCGAAAATCGACCAATGGATATCAAACTCGTATTTAGCACTCCGAATGACCGCCGCATGAAAATTTTAAGCCAATTCTGTGACTTTGACCAAATTACCGCATACCCACCGTATTCTTCAATAAGCTGTCAAAAATCTATGAACTGGTCACAGATTTCTGATAAGCACTTCGAATAACCCCCAGAGAAGCAATTTGAGCCTCGTTTATTTGAACCAGCAGTTCGTGGCTGAATTCTACGCAGTTTTACTATGGATGCCCAAGACATACTAGCAATACAATTCTTTTCGCAGATGCGTTTACCGCTCTAAACACTTCCCTTGTAAGCATTAAGTGACAAGCGCCACGCCCTTCTTTGTATGGAACAGCGAGCTTGGCGCATCGAAGGGAAATTTTCCACAGAGCATAGAAGGGGTGTTCAGACGTCTTATGGTGAAAAAATGCATAATCCACGAGTTCGTTGTAAATTCACGTGCAAAAAAAAGCTGAAAAAGACTAAAGTAAGGGTTTGAGCATAAGCTATGAACTCAGAAAACATAATTCCACGCTAGATTGCAATAAAAATATTCGATTGAACGCGGATCCTTAGCTCATTCCAAGAGAAGTCCGAAAAGAGATAGAAAAAAATTCAGCAAAAAAGGTTTATGTTGTGATTGATTCCTCTGTTATTTCTTTAAACTCTTCCGCAGAAAAGTACGTAAGTTTATCAGCAAGTGCGGTTATCCAATAACCTCAGCAAACCAACTTTGTCTCGTGAAAGACTATATCAAGATTTTGGTTAGATCAGATATGAGAATGACGATGTCGTTTTCGTTGGTTATTTCTTCAATGTCATATAGATTCTTACTTAATGTCATTTTATTTTGATGAAAACTGCTAGGTAGTAACAGTAACGATATCGCGACGAAAGGCGCGCTAGCGCTTGTACCAGAGTGAAGCAGCATGGAAGCCTTCTTTCGGGATGCAATGGGTTGCCTGCGGAGAAATGCACCCAAAAGCCACGAGTGCAGAAACATTCTTTGGGGATGGGCTCAAAAAAACAGTTCGTCTAGAGATAGCTAACGATTTATGTAATGTGGGCTATATTAAAACATTTTCGTCCTTAATACGAGTGGACACTATCAGGGGCCACCTATGAGGTCATTCCAAAAAAAAACAATGCTTTTCGGAATGCAATAGCAGTTAAGAATTGATATATTTTCAAACATCAGATTGGATTAGCAGAAATCCTAACATGGGCAAAATCCCCAGGAAACAAACTAAGTTCAACTAATAGATCTGCGTCTATAGTCTCTACGATACATTTAGAAATCATTCCTCTATGAAAAGGAAAATATTAAATTGAGGCATTTGAGATGGCGTTTAGAACCATCACAGATCTCATGATTCGGAACTATAATTGTTTCTTCGCCACTCCATCTGCCAGTGCAGCCCTTAGCGTCCTTAGCAGGACCCGCTTAAGCAAGTAGGGGCAAATCGCAACACAACGAATAAAATCACGAATCCAAAGAAGGACAGTGATTTCAGCGACCCAATCCAGTATTTCGTCTTCACCAATCCGAAGCAAAGGAAGCCGAATCCCATACATTACGATGAGACGACCGAATAACCATATGAACGGTCGAACAGCTGATTTTGAGTTGAACTCGGCCCAACCAGGAGTACGGTTGATCAAAGCGTACAACTGCTCCTGAGCAATCACGCACTCAAACTCGAAGAAGAACAAGAAGAAATAGCCAAGATGGTATCCATGCCAAATCGCCAAGTAGAAAAGCGTCACAAGATGAGCTCTGGCTTTACTACCAAGCCAGCGTAGTCGACGGAAAAGTACCGACGTTGAAAGACTGATGGCTGGCGAGAAGTGAAAGGTTTCCCAAGCCACCACGTGAACGTCGCGAACTGCATCCCATCTGTCGCTGTTGGTCTCATCTTTGCCATAGCCAAGGCCATTGAGAATCGCTGCACCCTCAATAAGCATCCAAATCCCGCAGTAGCGATACATGGTGAGCCGGAATCAAATCATTGTCCACGTCAATCTCATGACAAACGACAAGTTATAGAAGCTATTGGTATTAAAATAGGTATCCGAGATCCAAACAGCTCCTCATTGATTCAGAACCATATACGTGCATCCGCCAATGAATCGACCCATTGATGGCATCATCGATGACCGTCTCGGCTGGCCATTCTCATCAAGCCAATTTCCATGAATATAAGCTCGGAATTCGCTGAGAGTGAACTGTGAACCGGCAAAAGTTCCCGTATAAAATAGTTCATATGCATCTATTTCCAGATTTTTTTTCTATTTTTTATTTTCCTGGACGATCCCTGGGGCCGTATGCATATCTCTCCCCGAGCGGGGATGGGGACGACCCCAAGTCATCCCCGGCATGCACATCTCTCCCCGCAATCTTTCGAGGACAAATTTCGCGGGGATGGCATCCCCCTACGAATTTGCTCGGGGACGATGGGATTAAAGCGCGTTTATGAAATGGGGCGCGTTATTCTACGATTGTGAATACATATTTCGATGGAAATTCGACGCTTGTCGGACGTTAGCCTACTCTATCGGTCAGTAAACAGCGTCAGGTAACATTCCAGAGGCGGTGTCACTACCAAGATGCACCCATATCTTGAATAAACGTTCAATATACAGAAATTAATTGCGGAAAATTTCAGAACTTAGCAAAGCTCGTCACAGTTATGATAGGTGTTTGAATTGGCGGTTTACCTTTCACTACGCTGCTATTCTACTTTCTATTCATCGGATTAGTTTTTTTTTTCGTTATGCTTACTTCACATTATTTCTGCGTTATTACCAAGCAAGTGCTTCAAGCAACGAAATCGCACGCAGTTGTAAGAATGACGCAAAAGGCGCAGACACTTTTCTCTCGTGGCGTAGGGTAATACAATCTGATCATTCAATGTTTCGAGTTAGAATCAGTCTTACCAGTACTGTTTCACAATCATGCATAAGTAAAGGGGACGTAGCAGAGCTAAAAATATTTTACCACATCTTAGATCCTTCTAGGAGCTTTCGCCGGCCATGCCTAGCTCATTAAGGAATATATGCAAATAACGGATACGAGTTGTACACTACCGCGCTCCAGTAACAACCGTCTCGCAGCCTGCGCCCTCCTCATTTTTACCGTGCGTCCCTGTCACTCTGCCATCCCCGGGGGATGAGCATGAGATGTGCATACGGTCCGTCCCCATTCCGGGATCGTCCCCGCGCAGGGACGGATTCCCGCCAGGGAGAGATATGCATACGGCCCCTGATCGAAGTTTGTTTCGGGTCAGGCTTTAGCTGCTCGAAATGCGCTCCATCGTAAACATCCATAATTAACGTCATAATACAGTACGGCGCTGTAAACATCCATAATTAACGTCATAATACAGTACGGCGCTTCCATTTGATATCATATGCCTGAGACTCAACGAACTATTAACCTACGAGTAGATAACCTAGGAAAAAGGCATGTGCTGCAATGATGGATTCTTTTTTTGCCACCCAGGTTTCTAATTGCTTAAGCCATGAGAACGTCTTGTAGAGGAACGTTCGTTGAATAACAGCCAGAGGCTAGCCGGCTAACACACAGCAGAACACGAACGTAACTTAAGATCTGTACACCATCCACCTACCCTCAAATAAGAACCCATTTATTAGATCTCTTAGGCGGAGACTAATTCCCCTCCCGTCGGCCTACCACTTCAACCTTTACTGCTCCTGTGAAAGGCCAGCGGCAGAAAATTAAGCAGGTAGCCACCCCTCAGCCAGGGTCAGCTAAATGAGAACCGTACAAAATTCACAGAAACTGGAGACAAACGGAGCTCCACACGCCGCCGGACGTGACCCAATACTATGTCGAGCAAGATGCATCTCCAACCCACAATAAGGGACAAATCTCATGCCTGGATACCACACCCGATATTCCAGAATTCCTCACTACCCATCAGCAGAACAGGCACCCCCTTCATTTCCGGACTCCCCCTGTACGCATAACCCCCTCACTGCTCACCACTCCATGTCTCATGATCATGAAATTGTATTCAACGGCCTTGGCCGCACTGCGGCGCCAGTGTCAAACCAAGGTTATCAATCGATGTCCGAAAAAATCGAAACGTTTCGTGCTTCTGTGATGCTCTAGAGATTTCACGGTGAACCATATGTTTAAGCAAACGAACAATATACATAATTTATAAATCAACAAAAAGAAATCATGCTGGTTATTTCTTCTTAGCGGCTCCAGCCTTCTGGGCGGCCTTCGTGACCTTGCCAGCTCCTCCATCCGACTTGTCCACAGACTTGATGACACCGACGGCGACCGTTTGCCTCATGTCACGCACGGCAAAACGACCAAGAGGGGCATAGTCCGTGAACGACTCCACACACAATGGCTTGGTGGGGATCAGCTCGACGATTCCGGCATCTCCAGACTTGAGGAACTTCGGGTTGTCCTCGACCTTCTTACCGGTACGTCGGTCGACCTGCAATGATATTCGATTAGCCACGCATCCAACACTACGGAAAGGAATCAATCAAGGAAAACATACCTTCTCCTTAAGCTCGTTGAACTTGCAAGCGATGTGGGCGGTGTGGCAATCAAGCACAGGGGTGTATCCAGCAGCGATCTGTCCGGGGTGGTTCATGATGATGACCTAAATTTCAAAAATCTCAATTCATGGCTGGCTTCCAAACCAGTACGTGAAAAAAATTCAATGATCACCTGAGCGTTGAATGTTCGGGCTTCCTTGGCGGGGTCGTTCTTCGAGTCGGAGCAGACGGATCCACGACGGATATCCTTGACGGACACGTTCTTCACGTTGAATCCGACATTGTCTCCGGGTACGGCCTCAGGAAGAGACTCGTGATGCATTTCGACGGACTTCACCTCAGTGGTAACGTTCTGGGGAGCGAAAGTGACGACCATTCCTGGCTTGAGGATACCAGTCTCGACACGACCGACGGGAACAGTTCCGATACCTGAAAGTGGGGGAACTGAGCTCAGAAAGGAACCATCACCAGACTTCGGTATCTAGATTCTAGTCGACATAATAATGAACGAAGCTGCAGCATGCATTCCCTGAACTTTTACCTGCGCTTCCTCTTGGCGCTACTGTAAGCTCAACTTCACCACAACCCCATGTTACCTCACTTTACAGAGCCACGAACCCTATTCGGCGAATATCACACTCAAAATCGCGTCAGGTGCGAGACCCCAAGGTGAAAAACTTCCTCGACAACCAAAATCTCAAGAATTTTCTTTCGTCCCCCTCTAGTACCCTTCGTTTTTGAATTTCAAGCTGGGTTTTTATCATCCCCACCACACACATAGGACTAATCTAATTGAACGCCCGGGCTTGAACCTGCCTCTACCTACCCTTGTCCCAGATCTCCAACCGTGACATCGGATGCATCTCCTCGCTTTTCTTCAAAAGAGGAGAGCAATGGAATTGTTCGAAAGGATCCACCAAAATGAACGTTTACAAAGATGCGGAGCTAAACGCCCATTTTTCCTTGCCGCAATAACTCTCCTTTTGGCAGAAGAGCGAAAGCACCTGTGGGTGCTCAAAATTAGTGCGGCACAGTAAAATGCGCGTGGTCAAGTGCAGTGCGCCATAACGAGCCCCCCCACTAAGATAGCACCCAGTTTTGTCTTGAGCAGTTTTGTCACACACAAATTATCGAAACGAACAGCTTCCAGAAACACGGGAACTGCTCCTTTCGAAAGGATCACTCCACCTGAACGATCTTGTCCAAGAAATTCGCTACTGAATTGACAAAACCATTCCAAGCTTGAGAACAATGATCCATAAAATACTGTTTACTTGACAACCATTTGGATGCGGTGAAAAGTTCATATAGATGCAATTCGTTGTTCCGTGCTCTCCAGAACCGCCCAGGGGCCGTATTCACATCTCTCCCCGCAAAGCCACTCTGTGATTGGTCATCAGACGAAATTGACCAATCATGGATGGCCTTCGCGAGAACAGTTGTGCGAACGGCCCCTGCCCATACACGGTGAATCAGACCATTGTGCCGGAGCTCGACAAAACAACGTCCCCTCTCCGAAGATCATTTTTTTTTCAAAAAAAAAAAGACGTCCCGACTGTCGAAGACTTAGTGCTGTCGCACGAGTGCGAATATGGAGCTTCAAGGCCCCGCTCTGCCCCTAAACAAACCACACGTATCGATCAACCATGCTAAGGCGGATTTTTGACTGGAAATCATGACTTATGGCGTAGGTTTTAGTTGAATAAGATCGAACCCCCGAAGCCCTATACCGCTATTCCGTCGCAGGAGTCTTTGAACATTGGACTTGGCCACGCAAATTTTTTTCCGCGCCGGAACGACTCTCCCGCTCTTGGAAGTGGGTTCCTGGACCTCCTATAGCTGCCAAATAAGCTCACTTTGGAGCAAAACTTTTTGCACAGCCCATGGTTCAGTTACTATCCCGGTTTTGGTAGAGAAACCTCGGGTTGGATTGCAGCTTGGGGTGACTTAAACACGGGGTCCTGGCGTGACCGGGTTCTTCTGCAACCGAGAAAAACCTCGGGTTGGTCCTCTAAGTGAGCGGAAGAATAGGCGCGGCCAAATGCCACCCTGGGGGCGTGGCCAAGTGCCACCCTGCGGTCAACCGCTCATGTTTTCGTTTCGAGCAGGAAATGGAGATGTTCGCCTCGAACATCATTCAACAAAGAGTGAAGTCCCACCCCAACATTTGGGGACAGAATAGCATACAACCACCGCTGCGATAGCAGAGAATTTTGACGCCCCATGAACTATCCAGTTTAATGACATAAACCCCTCAAGAAACCAGGATTCCTAACTTTCAGGTTTTTTTTTCACTTCACACCTTAACCTATTGATACGTCTACAATTTCTACTCCTTGAAATTCAAAAATTTGTAAACAGCTCCTGGTGTTACCGCAACAATAAGCCACGTTCGTTTTTTCGCCGCGACGACTCCCATTTTTGAAGAGGAAAACCCCAAACTGGTGCTCCAATTGCACGGAAAAAATGCGTGGCCCCTCCCCTCTGCGATAGCACACAAATGCTTGATTTAAATTATTGCCTCATTTCATAATTGTCCTGTCGATTTTCGAACATTTCTTTCAAATTTCTATTAAAAAAACAATCCTCACCTCCGATCTTGTAGACGTCCTGGAGTGGGAGACGGAGTGGCCTGTCGGTGGGTCGCTGAGGTGGCACAATCGAGTCGAGAGCCTCGAGGAGGGTCTTACCGGAGGCGTTTCCTTCCTTGCGCTCCACAGCCCATCCCTTGAACCACGGCATGTTTGGTGATGGCTCCAGCATGTTGTCGCCGTTGAAACCAGAGATTGGGACGAAGGCAACAGCCTTTGGATTGTATCCGATCTTCTTGATGAAGTTCGAGACTTCGGTGGTGATCTCAGTGAAACGAGCCTCAGAGAACGGTGGCTCGGTCGAGTCCATCTTGTTGCAGGCAACGATCAGCTGCTTCACACCAAGGGTCTGAGCGAGCAGAGCATGCTCACGAGTCTGTCCATTCTTCGAGATACCGGCCTCGAACTCTCCAGTACCGCAAGCCACTACGAGTACTGCGCAATCGGCTTGTGAAGTACCTAAAAAAAACAAATTTTCTCATCCACCAAAAATTTTCTAATGAATATATAATCTCTTCAAACTGTAATAAAAAACTAACCAGTGATCATGTTCTTGATGAAATCACGATGTCCAGGGGCATCGATGATGGTGATGTAGTACTTGGCTGTCTCGAACTTCCAAAGGGCGATGTCGATCGTGATACCACGTTCGCGCTCGGCCTTCAGCTTGTCGAGTACCCATGCGTACTTGAAGGAACCCTTACCCATCTCCTGGGCTTCCTTCTCGAATTTCTCGATAGTACGCTTGTCGATACCACCACATTTGTAAATCAAATGTCCAGTAGTGGTAGATTTTCCGGAGTCGACGTGTCCGATGACGACAATGTTGATATGCGTCTTTTCCTTGCCCATAGCTGCAGAGCGGTACTGGATCCCAACTGAAATGGGAAACACTTGGCCCGAAATCTATTTCCACGAGGAATCGACACAGAAACGGGGAAGATACACAATATAAATTGTGAGGAGGATAAATCAGCTTTAGGGAAGACCTTGGAATAATGTTAGAGTTTTGGAAAAAAATAATCAAGAATTTCGTATTTTTCGACATTGCGAAATAGTTTTCCTCCCCTAAGTACAAATTTATTCACGATTCTTCTCCAGAATTCAGCTATTTTCCCGGCTCAAAGGCATTGCAAGACCCGAGGATTAGGATGAGGAAGTCAGGAAAAATGACTGAAAGAGAGATAAGCCGGCTACCTCAAAAATCGAGAGTGGAATGAAGATTGCTGCCACCTCACAATGCGAAATGGCCTAAACTGAGCGCCCCTTCCGCGGCTGGCGCAACGAGACCTTTGCTACCGTAACCAAGACCCTGATTTTTCGAATGCAAAGTGCGGGAACCGCTCAGCTGTTCTGAAATTCGATCATGTTTTTAATTTGACCGACATTGGAGCAAACCTCGATAATCAACTATTTCCGGTTGTTAGCTGTTTTATTTCGTTTATTTCTCAGCTTCCAAAAGATATTTTGCTATGCCTTTCGGCATTTCTCGATCCATTTTGTTGTTCCATTTTTATTACCAGATGAGATTCAAAATTTGCAAAATTCTTTTGAAAATATCTAGCCAGCCTTGTAGACTAGATTTCGAGCTCATCCATTCACATGATTTATCTCGAAATTCATAATTGCGTTCCGGATTCTCAAATCCGGTGTGAAATTTGCCTTTCTTGATCAAAATTGGTTTCGTGAGGATTTTTTTGGAGCAATAGAAATAGGTCAAGAAATAAAATAAACTCATTTAAGAATTTGCAAAATCTCTAGTTCTCTTAGTCTTAGTTTTTGTTTTGGGAAATTTTTCGTATCAGTGTTCAGTTTCGGAGTAGAAATTATCTAACTGTTTTGCTTTGCTACGGATTAGTATGATTTGGAAATGTGACATTTGTGAGAAACTCGTTAAAAGAAGTGAAATGTCTTATGCTACTGATTTGGCATGGGAGTAAACTCGAAAGAAGAGCTAAAAACTCAGTGAAATGATTCATCGTTGATTTGGCTGTGCACTTGTTTACTAAACAACAAAAATTGAGTGACATTGAAAAACCAAATCACGCATTTGTTACTGAGCATTTATGTATTCGTGTGACAGCAGTTCCCTTAGTTGACGACATTCGCATAAACACACTACGTGATGCTATTTCCTTTTTTCATTTTTGATAGTCAATCGGAAGCGTACGCGTCAAATAATTTAGTAATGCTTGAAAATCAATATTTCTGAATGACTGAGGTGGGAGACACAACATAATTTTGCAAGGACCTGAGACTTGTTAACCTAAACTGCAAGCGTTAGGTTGATTTCAGAAGAGATGTGCGTGATTTGGTTTTTCAATCTCACACTCAATTTTTGTTGTTTAGTAAACAAGTGCACAGCCAAATCAACGATGAATTATTTCACTGAGTTTTTAGCTCTTCTTTCGAGTTTATTCCCATGCCAAATCAGTAGCATAAGACATTTCACTTCTTTTAACGATTTTCTCACAAATGTTTCATTTCCAAATCATACTAATCCGTAGTAAAGCAAAACAGTTAGATAATTTCACTTTATTTTAGCAAAGGTTTAGATAATTTCACTTTATTTTAGCCTTTTAAAGGCACATTACACCCTCAGATATTACCTTTCAAATGTTCATGCAGTTGTGTAGTAGAACCCTCTTGCATAACACGTGTCCAGGCCTTCTAGCACCACCACCGTTCCCTTTTTTCATGCACCCCTTTTTCATGGTTTCCGAACCCAATAACGACTAGATGAACGGATGAATCACAACCGCGTTTTCGATTTTCACTCCCTTGCCGGTCCTCCCAGTTGGGTCAAACACACGATCCGTAACGCATGGCGTACTCGCAGTTGGGTCCCGCCCTCTTTCCCCGGCGCTCGGCGCTTTTTAAGCCGAGTCCCACACACTTTCCCCGGCGCTTGGCGCACTCCCAGTTGGGTCCCTCACGCTTTTCTAGGCGCTTGGCGCGCCCGAAGTTGGGTCCGACACACGTTCCTCGGCGCTTGGCGCGTTCCCAGTTGGGTCCCGCACACTTTCCCAGGCGCTTGGCGCACTCCCAGTTGGGTCCCTCACGCTTTGCTCGGCGCTTGGCGCGCCCGAAGTTAGGTCCCGCACATGTTCCCCTACGCTTGACGCGCTCCCAGTTGGGTCCCACACACTTTTTCCGGCGCTTGGCGCACTTCCAGTTGGGTCCCGCACACTTTCCTAGGCGCTTGGCGTACCCGAAGTTGGGTCCCGCACACATTCTCTGGCGCTTTGTGGGCTCCCAATTAGATCCTGCACACGTTCCCCGGCGCTTGGCGCGCTCCCAGTTGGGTCCCGCACACTTTCCCCGGCGCTTGGCG
Source organism: Aplectana chamaeleonis (assembly GCA_029168955.1). NCBI lineage: Eukaryota > Metazoa > Nematoda > Chromadorea > Rhabditida > Cosmocercidae > Aplectana > Aplectana chamaeleonis. Next base: position 22,910 of record JAPDOI010001835.1, read on the forward strand.
CTGTCCAGGTCGGGTCGCGAATACGTTCCCCGGCGCATGGAGCACTTCCAGTTGGGTCCCGCACGCTTTCCTCGGCGCTTGGCGCACCCAAAGTTGGGCCCCGCACACGTTCCCCGACGCTTGGCGCACTTTCAGTTGGGTCCCGCACACTTTCCTAGGCGCTTGGCGTACCCGAAGTTGGGTCCCGCACACTTTCCTAGGCGCTTGGCGCACTTTCAGTTGGGTCCCGCACACTTTCCTAGGCGCTTGGCGTACCCGAAGTTGGGTCCCGCACACGTTCTCCGGCGCTTGGCGTGCTCCCAGTTGGGTCCCTCACGCTTTGCTCGGCGCTTGGTGCACCCGAAGTTGGGTCCCGCACACTTTCCTAGGCGCTTGGCGCACTTTCAGTTGAGTCCCGCACACTTTCCTAGGCGCTTGGCGTACCCGAAGTTGGGTCCCGCACACGTTCTCCGGCGCTTGGCGTGCTCCCAGTTAGATCACGCCCACTATCCCCGGCGCTTGGAGCGCTCCCAGTTGGGTCCCGCACACTTTCTCCGGCGCTCGGCGCTCTTTGTTAGGGGTCCCGCACACGTTCCACGTTGCTTGGCACACTTTAAGTTGGGTCGCGAACACGTTCCCCGGCGCTTGGCGCACTTTTGGTTGGGTCCCGCACACGTTCTGTGGGGTTTGGCACACTTCCAGTTGGGCACCGCACACGTTCTCCGGCGCTTGGCGCACTTCTAGTTGGGTCCCGCATATGTTCCCCCCAGCTTGACGCACTTCTACTTAAGTTCTGCACACGTTCCCCGGCGCTTGGCGTACTCCAGGTCGTGTCACGAATACTTTCATCGGCGCATGGAGCTCTTCCAGCTGGGTCCCGCACGCTTTCCTCGGCGCTTGGCGTACCCAAAGTTGGGTCTCGCACACGTTCCCCGACGCTTGGCGCACTTCTAGTGTGGTTCCGAACACGTTCCTGGCGCTCGGCGCACTTCTAGTTGGGTCCCGCATGCGTTGCCCGGCGCTTGGCGCACTTCTACTTAGGTCCTGCACAAGTTTCCCGGCGCTTGGCGCACCTCTCTTGGGTCCTGCACACGTTCCCCGGCGCTTGGCGGGTATACGGCTGGGTTCCGCACACGTTCCTGGCGCTCGGCGCACTTCTAGTTGGGTCCCGCATACGTTTCCCGGCGCTCAGCGCAGTTCTAGTTGGGTCCCGCATACGTTACCCAGCGCTTGGCGCACTTCTACTTGGGTTCTGCACATGTTACCCGGCGCTTAGCACAGTTCTAGTTGGGTCCCGCATACGTTGCCCGGCGCTTGGCGCATTTCTACTTGGGTCCTGCATACGTTCCCCGGCGCTTGGCGCACTTATAGCTGGGTTCCGCACACGTTTCCCGGCGCTCAGCGCAGTTCTAGTAGAGTCCCGCATACGTTACCCAGCGCTTGGCGCACTTCTACTTGGGTTCTGCACATGTTACCCGGCGCTCGGCGCTCTTTGTTAGGGTTCCCGCACACGTTCCACGTTGCTTGGCACACTTTTAGTTGGGTCGCGAACACGTTCTCCGGCGCTTGGCGCACTTCTAGTTGGGTATTGCATATGTTCCCCCCAGCTTGGCGCACTTCTACTTGGGTTCTGCACACGTTCCCCGGCGCTTGGCGTACTCCAGGTCGTGTCACGAATACTTTCCCCGGCGCATGGAGCTCTTCCAGTTGGGTCCCGCACGCTTTCCTCGGCGCTTGGCGTACCCAAAGTTGGGTCTCGCACACGTTCCCCGACGCTTGGCGCACTTCTAGTGTGGTTCCGAACACGTTCCTGGCGCTCGGCGCACTTCTAGTTGGGTCCCGCATGCGTTGCCCGGCGCTTGGCGCACTTCTACTTGGGTCCTGCACAAGTTTCCCGGCGCTTGGCGCACCTCTCTTGGGTCCTGCACACGTTCCCCGGCGCTTGGCGTGTTTACAGCTGGGTTCCGCACACGTTCCTGGCGCTCGGCGCACTTCTAGTTGGGTCCCGCATACGTTTCCCGGCGCTCAGCGCAGTTCTAGTTGGGTCCCGCATACGTTACCCAGCGCTTGGCGCACTTCTACTTGGGTTCTGCACATGTTACCCGGCGCTTAGCACAGTTCTAGTTGGGTCCCGCATACGTTTCCCGGCGCTTGGCGCATTTCTACTTGGGTCCTGCATACGTTCCCCGGCGCTTGGCGCACTTCTAGTTGGGTCCCGCATACGTTTCCCGGCGCTCAGCGCAGTTCTAGTTGGGTCCCGCATACGTTACCCAGCGCTTGGCGCACTTATACTTGGGTTCTGCACATGTTCCCCGGCGCTTAGCACAGTTCTAGTTGGGTCCCGCATACGTTGCCCGGCGCTTGGCGCACTTCTACTTGGGTCCTGCACAAGTTTCCCGGCGCTTGGCGCACCTCTCTTGGGTCCTGCACACGTTCCCCGGCGCTTGGCGCGTTTATAACTGGGTTCCGCACACGTTCCTGGCGCTCGGCGCACTTCTAGTTGAGTCCCGCATACGTTTCCCGGCGCTCAGCGCACTTCTAGTTGGGTCCCGCATACGTTACCCAGCGCTTGGCGCACTTCTACTTGGGTTCTGCACATGTTACCCGGCGCTTAGCACAGTTCTAGTTGGGTCCCGCATACGTTGCCCGGCGCTTGGCGCATTTCTACTTGGGTCCTGCATACGTTCCCCGGCTCTTGGCGCACTTATAGCTGGGTTCCGCACACGTTTCCCGGCGCTCAGCGCAGTTCTAGTTGAGTCCCGCATACGTTACCCAGCGCTTGGCGCACTTCTACTTGGGTTCTGCACATGTTACCCGGCGCTTAGCACAGTTCTAGTTGGGTCCCGCATGCGTTGCCCGGCGCTTGGCGCACTTCTACTTGGGTCCTGCACAAGTTCTAGTTGAGTCCCGCATACGTTACCCAGCGCTTGGCGCACTTCTACTTGGGTTCTGCACATGTTACCCGGCGCTTAGCACAGTTCTAGTTGGGTCCCGCATGCGTTGCCCGGCGCTTGGCGCACTTCTACTTGGGTCCTGCACAAGTTTCCCGGCGCTTGGCGCACCTCTCTTGGGTCCTGCACACGTTCCCCGGCGCTTGGCGTGTTTACAGCTGGGTTCCGCACACGTTCCTGGCGCTCGGCGCACTTCTAGTTGGGTCACGCATACGTTTCCCGGCGCTCAGCGCAGTTCTAGTTGGGTCCCGCATACGTTACCCAGCGCTTGGCGCACTTCTACTTGGGTTCTGCACATGTTACCCGGCGCTTAGCACAGTTCTAGTTGGGTCCCGCATACGTTGCCCGGCGCTTGGCGCATTTCTACTTGGGTCCTGCGCAAGTTCCCCGGCGCTTGGCGCACCTCTACTTGGGTCCTGCATACGTTCCCCGGCGCTTGGCGCACTTATAGCTGGGTTCCGCACACGTTTCCCGGCGCTCAGCGCAGTTCTAGTTGAGTCCCGCATACGTTTCCCAGCGCTTGGGCACTTCTACTTGGGTCCCGCACACTTTCTCCGGCGCTCGGCGCTCTTTGTTAGGGGTCCCGCACACGTTCCACGTTGCTTGGCACACTTTTAGTTGGGTCGCGAACACGTTCTCCGGCGCTTGGCGCACTTCTACTTGGGTCCTGCATACGTTCCCCGGCGCTTGGCGCACTTATAGCTGGGTTCCGCACACGTTTCCCGGCGCTCAGCGCAGTTCTAGTTGGGTCCCGCATACGTGGCCCAGCGCTTGGGCACTTCTACTTGGGTCCTGCACACGTTCCCCGGCGCTTGGCGCACTTCTGTTTGGGTCCCGCACACGTTTCCCGTCGCTTGGCGCACTTAAATTTGGGTCCCGCACACCTTCCCGGCGCTTAGCGCACTTCTAGATGGGTCCCGCACACGTTCTCCGGCACTTGGCGCGCTTCTGTTTGGGTCCCGCGCACGTTTCCCGTCGCTTGGCGCACATACATTTGGGTCCCGCACACCTTCCCGGCGCTTGGCGCACCTCTACTTGGGTCTTTCACACGTTCCCCGGCGCTTGGCGCACTTAAAGCTGGGTTCCGCACACGTTCCCGAAGCTTCGCGCACTTCTAGATGCGTCCCGCAATAAACGGTGTGCATACGGTTCCTGATGGACGCAAAGCAGACCTACTCTAACGCTTGCAATCATTTCACTCTTATCACAATACCACTCCATTTCTCTCAATTGGCCAACCATGTTTCTTATCATTCAAAAGTTTCACCGGACTCACACACACACACAGACACACATTTTAAAATTCACAAAATTTTCCATATCTCGAGAACCACAAGGCGAATTTTTCTGAAATTTGGGCAGTGTTAAGAACCTTCACTGCTTTACATTTTGTGAAAATGCCAGGTTCGGAACTGTCTTCCAAACCGAGATTCTGTAACGTGGGGTTTGCGCAGGAGCAATCCTTTTCCAAATCAGGTGCGCGCTTCGCGCGCACCACAATATGAGCATTATCACTGCGTGATGCCATAGAAACATTTTTAATACCAAATCATCTTTGAGCCCGTCCACTATCCACACCATTGAAATTTTCAATCCGAATCATGAACTCCGCCGTTATGGGTTTTGTTAAACATTTCTAAAGCTTCCCCAGCAGGGTATGCAGATTCATCCGGTTCCCGGCATCGGGCTTCTTGCATATATAAAATATATATAAATATATATATATAAATAAATAAATAAAATATATATATGTATATATATATATATATATATATATATATATATATATATATATATATATATATATATATATATATATATATATATATATATATATATATATATATATATATATATATATATATATATATATATATATATATATCTGCTTTCTGCTTGCTATTGTGGGGTAGGTGGGGGGGGGGGGCGGAGTGGGCATTGAACGATCTGATGGCTAATCGCGAAGTCTTCGATTTTTTCGTATTTCGCCTTCGGGTCCATTTAAGCGTTTATGTTTTGACTGAACTTCTTTCCTTCAGCCATCGTTTGTTTTAAGATAAAAGTCTTTCCGGTACACATGGAGATCGGATTACGGGGCGGGGTTGTTCCTTCCGCCGGCCAATCACCAACGTCCTAGAGAGTGGAGACCACCGCCGATTGGTAGATGGAGAGAATATCCCGCCCCGTACTCCCATCTCCCCCTGTACCGAGAGCATGCCGACCTGTGAGAAAGTTGTACATAGTTCGACAGCATTTTGGCTTGGATTTTTCTTTCGTCTGTGAAATATCATGTTATAGCATCCATGTAATTTTACTTATTCGTCTGTTTTCCCTGCTGCTGTGCCCCTTAAATAAAAGTTGCTAAATGGCTACAGTCAGCACGGATTGCATTGAAATTTTTGCGTTCCTAAGTGTGAGTTGGGGGAAACCCGTTGCGCATATTTGGGTATGAGTTTGCGCCAACGCATTATACGGAATAGAGAGTATCACTGCGATCAGTGCTTTATAAATAGTCTGACAGGGTGAAAATGGCATTGTTTCGGACACCGACGTGGCAGCGACTTTCTCGGTGACCCGGAAATTTCAAACTTTAGAACCCTTTTTCAAAGATTGAAATTTAAGCTTATTGTTTTTGACTATCCTTCAGATTTTAACTTTTTTGGTAGAAGTCGGCTGAATTAAACAGAAAAGGGTCAAATGAATTCCGCTCCTATGTCAGACTGTTGCGGGGCAACTTATCCTCGTCGGTGTAAAACGCTCCTCGATTTTTAGCAGGGGGTTGAAACTTCTGGGTGGGCGAAATTCTTGCGTTGGTGCAAATGATTGAAGAGGCTTCTACACCTTTAAACAATTTGGGAATTTTGATGTAGGTGTAGCTTAGCTTTGACCTTGATAGGGGCGAGAATGAGTTGCCCGTCAACGATGTCAAAATTTAGTCCACCAAGGGATTTCAGCTCCCTAGGAAAAAATTGGTGCACGTTCCTCACGCACTGAAAGATCCTAGAAATCCCGGCTTTAGGCGACGTTTTCACGCGGGTTTCTTCATTCGGTTGCTTGTGCGGGGCAAGGGGAGATACTTAGTGTGGGGGAGAAAGAGAAGCAGCATAGGCCGCCGTCAGAGGTGCTCGATGGACTGCGTCCCACCCGGTCGATACGCACCGAAATAGTGTCAGTCGGGTGCAGAAAAATCAACCCACTCAGTCCGACTGCGACCGACTCATAGCAAACGCAATCCACCCAGTCGGTACGGGTGTTCAACGCGCGCACATGGGCAGGTCCATTGCACCGAGGTCGGTTTTTATGCCCCGGACTCAGTCGGACTCGGTCGGTTTTTTGACCAAGTCTGATGGGGGCCATACACGCGCACACGCACGCCATGGGCTCGAGTAAATTTAATTCCCACTAAGAGAATATACTGCGTGTTATCTTGTTGTGACTAAATTTGCAAAGCCATCGCTCGAAATATCCTCAGCAATCAGTCGTTGTGTTCAACTTACATGGCTATGAACAGCTAGCTTTTTTCAGGCTTCGAATGGTTAGCTGACAGTACCATCCTAGCAGAGCGGCTCAAGTACTAACTGACTGGGAATGGAGAACTCTGGTATCGTTAGTGCTGTGCCGGCTGAAGAGGTGTGCTATTCTTGGACTATTTGAAATAAAATTGAAGTCTCCAGATTAGCTTTTAGTGGACCCACGCTAATGGATCATTCGTCTTCGCAACATCGGTTCAGATGAACCCTGTGAATCCGGACCCAATCACAGCACTCTGTTTTGATCCATTTGAAGAACTGCTATGGAGCGGGAGTTGTCATGTAAGAACCGCACTGTACACAGCCTATATGTCTTGCAAAGTATGACTGTCTTTAGATCTCGGCTTAGCCTGCAGAGGTATCTTGTTCAGCAATTCAGATAATAAAGTGTGGAGCGAACGAAGCTTTATGAACGTGCTTCTCTGGGCCGAATTCCGGTTCACAATTGCTTTTTGACACGCTTTGCGGCCGCACGCTCCTGAGTCGGAAAAGTTTTCAGAGCCGCAGCCGCCGACCTGTTGACTCTAGGTGGGGTTTGGAAACTGGAAACTGAAAAAAAAATGGAGAAAACTATAGAAAAGCCACATCGAGTCGGCTTTGGCGCTGGAAACTCGACTGACTCGAGCGTGTGCGACCGCAAAGCGTGTCGAGACGTAATTGTGGACCGGAATTTGGCCCACAGAAGCACAGTAAGTCCATTGTTCGAGGCCGAATGATATCTCGTTTCAGGGGCGGATAGCCTCATTCTATGCCCCAACTTTCGAACGATACACAGCTGTGAGCGCAACACGGGGTGACATCCGTGACATGTGTGCGACTGAGATGGCTGTTCTCTCCCTGGCCCCTACCGAACTTAAGGCTAACACTCGTCACGGACTGGTCTCTTTCTCCTACAGGTGCTGTTTTTCGGGACATAGGTGTTTGTCTGCATTTCGCCACCATCATTGATGAAATATTGTTTCAGCTCTCCGTCCATGCATAATCTTAATTCCATGCGAGTGATGGCTGGAACGTCATCACTTTTCATGGGAGGAGATCAGAAGAAGCTCATTCAATTTGACCTCGAAAAGCAAAAGGAGCTCCGAGTTGTGAGTTGATGCTCAATTAATTGTTGAGGGGCCTTTCATTCAGGGCGGTGGTTCCGGTTCAACTGAATCAACTCCGTGTTGCACCCACATTTTTGCAGCGCTGTCCTAGTTAGGGTAGGCACTCGCTAGCATCGAAGTCAAACACTTCATTTCTTCTTAAAGGGTTTATGCTCTAGGATATGCAGGGGACAGGGGCTGTCTACACACCGAGGGAGCAGTTGTCTCGCTTTTGCAGTTTGAAAGGTCACGCCACTGAACGCGAGCGAATTGGTCCCGAATGGAATCAGAGCCGCAAAAGGCTGGACAGCTTCCCTCTCGGTGTGGAAGAGCCTCTGTTCCGATTCCTTCGTGGGTGCCAACCAAACTTTGGCACTATTTCCGCTGGGGAGGTGAAGGGCGTCGCCCAGGGTAAAACGGTCACCATCTCGCTAGACAATCGGGGAAAAAGAAGTTTTTTGAAAATTTGATTTTAAGGGGGACTCTGGAATGGCGGGTGAAAGAGAATTGAAAACCCGTCGAAAAAAAAACGTTTGCTCTAATTTACCGAATTTTCAGTGTTTTTTTTTTGGGAATTCTCATTTCTGAAATTGTTGGAATTTCTCAAGGGGATGGTGGGTGTAGCCGCGAAACAGATGGATGCGGACCAGGGATGTGCGGCAAACGATTTTTGAAAATCGGCAAACGACAATCGACAAAAATCGCCCAAAAATGGCCGGCAATCGACAAACGGCAAAATTAAAAACCTCGTACAAAAAAGGACACGAATGTTCGAAAAGTGACTGTAGAAAGATGTTTGATTTTTTCATGCACCATTCGTATTTAAAATAACAAAGTAACAAATCGTTTCCAATAACACCACGTGGAGTTGAGCTTTTCAGTGCAATACCTGATATGAAAAAAAAAGTTTCGGTATGAGTATCCCATTGAAAACTGGTAATCAGAATAGTTTGGTATTAGGGTAGCAATTTTTCGAGGTTCTCTGGTGCCAACCATTTTCTGAGTGCCGAAGCCATAACTACAGCGATATTGATAGAAGAATTTTCAACACTTTTTGAAACCCCAGGATTACTTTGATATTAATATCATACCGTTAGGACTACACTGGATTTTTGGATCCTTTTGTTATTTGTTCCAGCACCACCACAACACTGTAGTCGTTTATTTGTTTGTAAAGCGAAGATTGATCTTGGCTTTACAAACAGCGTTCAACGTTTTTGTTGTTCAACAATGTCTTTTTTTTTCATATCAGGTATTGCACTGAAAATTCAGCTCCCCGTGGTTTTATTGGGAACAGTTTTCGTTTGAATCTTCGCTCAATTGATGGAGGAGCGATTCAGATGTGGAAAACGTGCTGCTATTGTCTTCATCGACATCAAAGCGGCATTTGATTGCATACATTGGCCTCAACAAAACTCTCTCTCTGAATTCAGAGTAGTAGATCCCATATGTAAAACCGCGGGAAAAACGCCAATTCGAGTGGTATCAACAGCCTCAACGTTGCATGCTTTTGAATTTGGATGATCCACTCCACATGATCGACATCGCTGATTTGCAGTGTCGAGATCATTAGCTGGATCAAAATAACGGTTGAAGAAATGACGAGAGGCTGGTGAACCGGCCCGTTAGTATATTCTCATTCTATCGTGTTAGCCAAGCATTCTATCCTGCTCATTTCCGTGAACTGTTTTACTAATCAGCTTCAGCTTCATTTCTGGCCGTGGCCGTCGATAAAATTAGACTCTACACAGCACGGGACTTGAACGGTTTGGGCGGAGTTGTGCACATCTGCATTAGGGTCCTTCTTTCTTCTTTGCAGCCACATAGAGGGTTTTGTCATAGGCGGAGGAACTGGGCGACCAGTAGTGGATTCGTCCATAGGTCCATTGGTGTCAGCGTGGTAGGTCTCTCCGGACAGTTAAATAAATGTGCCGTATCATGGCCGACGGTACCGCAGTCCGGACACACATCAGATTTGCTGCTGTCAATCTTGCTGACATAAGACATTAGCATTGTAGAGTGACCACAGCGTAATGATGCGAGCGTGCATCTCGCCCTTCTTCCGAGTTGAGACTTTGAAGTGCAGATGGGGGGCGGTATATCTCCTAGTATAGGATTTATGGCCGCCTTGATAAGATGACACCGTACGAACTTGGTGTGCTCCTCGCGCAAAAGCCGGAGCCGTTCTTGCTGTGAGTCGTGCCATCTTTGCAAATTGACTTTGTTTGGAGCATCGGCGAATGGCTTCCTTATACTTCTCTCTCTCTCTCACGGGGTTTAGCACTCTCCACGACGGGTGATTTGGTTGCTCTATAATGTTAATGCGGAGTTGCTGGGCCTGGAGCTGTCAGTGCTCCTTCACTGGTAATAGACGGGTCTCAGCATGCAGGTGCTCGATTAGGGAACTCCTTGCACATCCGGTGGCGATACGGAGAGCAGCATTTTGTACTCATTGCATCTTTGCCAGGAGGATTCTGAGACGAGATGCTGCCAAACCGGCGCGGCGTACTCCAGGGCGGGCTGAAGAATTGCCTTATACGTTGTGAGTATAGTCTCCTTGCTGCTACCCCACGAAGTGCCGCCCAGGGCCCTGAGAACGTTGAGCTTAGCCTTAACGACTGCCTGCTTCTGCTCGGTATTCTTATGAAACTTGAGTGACGGATCGAGCACAAGACCGAGCAGCTTTGGAAAGCGAGCAGCAGGCAATCGGTCTCCATCCCACACGACATCCGGATGAGCGCTGTGCTCGGATGGGTCCGTCGTGAGAACGGACACTGACGACTTGGCTGCAGAGATCCTTAGCATCTTGCGGTCGAAAAAGCTCTTCTGTGTGATCAGGTACTCGTTGATCTTATTGGCGGCCACCTGTAAGTCCCGATCTCGACACATGATTGTTATGTCATCAGCATACGCGACGACCTTGATGTCCTGTGGAGGCTCAGGCATATCTTCGAGATACAGACTGAAGAGGGCTGGCGATAGAACCCCGCCCTGAGGGACTCCAGCTGCCATAGGAATACTGTTGGAGACATGGTTCTGAAACATGACTCTTGCCCGCCGACCTTTAATAAAGGCCGATATCCAGCGCTTCTGCCAAGATGGTATTGACGACTCCAGTATGTTGCTTGACAGGACTCCAAGGTTAACCGTATCAAATGCCTTGGTGAGATCCAACGCAACAGCTACAGTTCTCAATGGCTTGTTAAAGTTGAACCCGTCGATAGCATAGCTGGTAATTTCTAGCAACGCCGTAGTTGTGGAATGAAGCCTTCTGAACCCATGTTGAAACAACTGCTTCTCGTTGTGCTCCTCTAGATCCTTGACAATGAGCTTTTCGGCCACCTTGGCGAAAGGTGACATCAAGCTAATGGGACGATATCCCTTTACTGATGACTGAGGTTTGCCAGGCTTGGGCAACGGGATGACGTTGGCTGTCTTCCAGTTTTGCGGAATAGTGCAAGAGCTGAACGAAGTATTAATCATATCAACGATGAGCGGAAGGATCTCAGTTGGGAGTTTCTTCAGTACAGCAGGACAAATGCCGTCCGGACCGACAGCTTTGGAGTTCCGCATGTCCTTTATAATCTTCTCTACTTGCGCCACAGTGTACGCTTTGGCCGTGCTCATGAGCGGGAGGCGGCACAGCTCTCTTACTGTCACTCTATTTTGCGGACCTCGCCTTGTACTCGTGACGAAGAAACTTTTACCGAGAGAGTAGGCGGCTTCCTTTCCTGACTTGAAAACGTTATTACCGAACTCAATAGTGGAGATGGTGGCTGGCAAGCTCTTCCCCGATAGCTTCCGAAGCACCTTCCAAGTAGCTCGACTGTCCGTCTTGAAATTCAATTGTTCTGTGAATTTTTCCCACTGTTCTTTCTTGTGCTGGTCGAGATCTTTTCTGATCTCACCATCCAGCTGAGTGACGACAGGGTCTAGATGGTCAACTGCTCTTCTGGCATCTCTAGTTCTGATTTTCTGAAGAATTTCTCTGGTGACGTTTGGATAGAACGTCTTAACTCGGCCAACAGGAATAGCCGCCTTCATGGCCCTGCGAATTGCATCAGATAAGTGATGCTCCTTCTGTGCACATTGCCATTCCACGGGTAATCAGCCGCTGCGTAGCACAACCTCACTGAACAGGCACCAGTCTGCTTGGCCTAAATTGAGATAAGAACGTTGACGAACACCAGAATAAGGAGCAAGAGAGTTTGAGAGATCGATGTGCACAAAGACGGGAACATGATCACTAGACAATGTTGTTGAGGTAGACCATGAGCAAGCGTTGGAAAGGTTGGAAGAGACAAGAGTTATGTCTGGGCTAGAAGATCGGCCGTTGGCAGGGAGACGAGTGGGCTGATCATCGTTTAGGATGACCAGATCGCACTCCTCAGCCCATTCTTCGACTTCTTCTCCTCTAGCATCAGAACCAAGGGACGAGCAGAAGGTGTGGGCATTAAAGTCGCCCGCGAAAACAACTGATGATGAGAGGGAATAATCGTTGAGTTGTTTGAGAAGAGGAATGGGATTGTAGGAGGAGGGGCATGAGGTGGTAGGGGGAATATAGATGTTGAACAGAGAAAGGGGAGTTTTAAGGGGGAGATGGATTGAAAGGTACTCGAGAGTACCATCCGTGGGGGTGTTTGGTATGAGGTGGGACGGGAGAGAGGATAAAACAAAGGTTGAAACTCCTCCGCCAAGAGCTGACCTTGGAGCATGGAAGGCAGTGTAGCCCGGGATATTAGGATGAGGATGGGTAGGGGATGGAGAGAGCTTGGTTTCTTGAACCATGATCACGTCTGGATGGTAAGTACGTGCGAAGAGAGAGAGCTCAGAAAGTTTGGCACGAAGGCCGTTAAGATTGATATGTACAATGGAAAGGGGGCGATTTGAGGAAGAGGAATCAGAGTTGGTAGGTGAAGAGCATAAAACACAGCGAAAAGCAGAGTTATGATGCTTCACAGAGCTGAGACCTGAACAGGAGAGATGCACCCACCTTTGGCATCCGAAGCACTGGACGCTGGTATGTCTCCAGTTAACATCATTGCCACACGTGGCGCATAGAAACTTCTGAGCGGGTCCAGGATTCCTCTCCACGCCGGCCCTTAGCAGGAGAATCCGAAGGAGAGACGCGGCCGACCAGCACCTCTCCCATGACAAAAACCCTCTTCGCGGAGGGGGTGACGTCGGTTTGCATAGAGGTGATCTTCTTTCCTCCACACTGCCACGGCGTGAACGTACGACATCTCGGCAGCATTAGGGTCCTAAAACTCTGATTCTGACACGTTTTTCGGCGGACAACCTTCACGGTTTGAAGCTGTTTTCGAATCAAACTACTTTTTATGGTTTTCTCAGCAACTTTTTCCACCACAACCACTGCCTTTAAACCACTTAGGTTGGAGTTTTTATTGTATAGCCTGCCAATCTCTTTTCGGGCCGGTAGCAGTAGGGTTTAGCGCGCTCTCCATGGGACCGCTGCGCAGCATGTTTCGGAAGAACCAGTAAGAGCGAGAAAGCCTTCAGGCCTATTTTCCCTTCGAGTGGGAGCGTCGTTACCGTAGTGGAGCGTGGACACAATGACGTTCGAATCGCAAACTGTTTTTTAGATGGTTCTATTTTAAGGACACAAAGGTTCTATCCAAAAGATGAGAGAGCTGGGTCATCATTTGAAAATAGGGCGCGGTTCGTTCACTATGGGCCTTGCCTCCAAATCGCGGCGGTTATTTATTACTCACTTTCTGCCGAATTCTGTCGAAAAAGGGTAAGAAAAGCGGCAAACGACAATCGACAAAAATCGTCCAAAAACGGCCGGCAAGTGGCAAACGGCAATTGCCGCACATCTTTGATGCGGACCACTCAGCAGCCCGCGTCGCGTGCGCTGATCGATCCCCACTCAGGCGATTATTGGCCCCGAGCCTCCTGAAAGTTCGGTTCGTGTTCTCAATCTGCGATTCGGCTCCTGTGTCTGTCCGGGCCACTGCTATTGCTTTCCGGGCTATTCCGGTTGGCCCGAACAGCAACAGCAGTAGTCCGGAGATTGGGAGAACGAGCCGAACTGTCAGGCGGCTCCGATTCCTGTTCGGTGCGGCTCGGGGTCGAGAAACGCCTGAGACTTCTCCCCGGGGCGCACACCACGCAGCGCAGGTTATTGAGGTGTCCGCAGCAATCTGCACGGTGGTTACTCAAACTATCCTTCATTGAAGAGAGACATACTATTGAAAAAGTACAAAATAATTTTACACGTAAGCTTCTCGCGCGAGTAGGTGGATTTTTGTACGAAAAAATCCCAAGCGCCTCTATAAGGAATAGATACTTGAATCTGCCTTCGCTTAGGTCCCGGCGTAGAGTATTTGACGTATGCAAGATTCATAAGTGGATTTACAACCATAAAATGCTAAACATGAAGCGTCTGTTCAATTTAACTTACTCTCGGACGAGAGGAGACTCGTTTAAATTTGTTTTACGCGGACCAAGTACCAGTATGTATGCCAACTCTTTCAAATACAGAGCTGGTAGGTCATACTCCGACATTTACTAACAATATTTATTATATAAATCAAAACTCACTAAAACACGCATTCATGAACACAAATCAGTTAATTCTAAAGTTCACAATTTAATAAACATATCGTGCATGTACACTTTCACCTCCTCCTTCATGTGAATAACTCTTGAAAGATTTATGAAATTTCAACATTTCAACATGGTGCGGGAGCGTCCCGGCAACTAAATCTTGAAAAAATTGTCAAATTGCCAAATTTGTCCATGTTCAATATCGACCTCCAGGGCTGACATTGAGTGAATTTAAAGTACGTGCTAAAAAGATCCTGTTGGATTTTGAATCCTAGTTTTTTGAAATGAACCGCTGCTTCTGCTTTCATGGTTATGAGCATGTGTTGGAACATTTCTTTTACAGTTGATATTCGTTATAATTTTTTCTCAATTTTACCTTTAGCGAATGTAATAAACTTATAAACTTAAACTTGAAAAATTTTAGTAACTAAGGGTAGCGACTTAGCTCTGTGGGGGTCCAGGGCGACGGCCTGCCTAACCCCTACCCCTACGCAGCCATGGATTGGAGACCTTATTTTTTGAAGCATCGCGGAAAATCCTGCGTGGGCGAAAATTTGCCGTGGGCGCGGAACTTTTCTCGACTTCCCGTCATTGGAATCACCTCCAATTCTCCTTCAGGAGTTATGTTCGCAAAAAAGAGCAGTTTTCTCATGGAGGGTTACGTCGAATTGAAAAAAATCTATTTTTGGATGTTTTCTAAGAATGCGAGCTCGTTCAAATCTCTTCTGCGTTTTTGGGTCCTGGTAGAAATTTGAAGAAAATCTACTAGAATTGTCCTGTTCTTCAGACGTTTTTTTTTCTCCTTCCAGCTCACGTCCCTAACACTATTTCTCAATTTTTGCTTGATGAAAAACCATTCATCACAGCTGGACCACGGATCAAACACAGTTGACACCCTGCTTAAGCCTTCCAGGTTTCGATCAAGGAGAAGAATGCGAATCTGGTGAGACTGAATGGCTCTCAGTTGTTCACTGCGGATACTGAAGGCAAGGTGAGTTCCTCCTGAAAAAAAAAGATTTTTTTCTGCAGCTATTCTGTTCTTGAACCCTATAGATCACTCTCCGAGCTGTGGGGACGATGGATACGATTCGAGTGATTTCAGCGCACGGTGGAACGATCGCGGATTTTGATGTCAATGGCACTAAGTTAATAACGTCAGGGTGTTCTATGAGGTATTTTGTAGTGCTGTCCATTGATTTTCCCTAGTGTTTTACTGTAGTTTGTAAAGTATAGACTGGGAATGCCGCATGGCGATCCATATGTGAAAGTCTATGACTTGCGGAATTTCTCTGCTCTACCGCCGTTACCGCTCTCCTTTGCCCCTTCGTTCTCTCGATTTCTCACCCTTCCAACGTTTTGCGATTCTCGAGTGCTCAGTGTTGGACAGGTGAAGGATTCTCTGTCCTTTAGTATCCAAAAGTGTATCTCTAATAATGACGGATTCAGAATGGGCAAGCCCAGATGATGTTCCTGAATGATAGGAATGCCGGCGTCCCGGTGATAATCGATTCTTCTGGATATCATCTGACTGCTTTTGATTTCTCGTCTACCAAGCAATATTTCGCATTTGGAGATGAAATTGGTAGGATTTTCATGGCTGAATTGATTTTCTCTTTTTTTGTTCCTTTATGTTGACCTTCACGGTTTATCCAATTTATTTGATCTTGGTCACCAATTGTGTAATATCCAATGAGCTGCCAAAACATTCTCAATGTTAAGGAAATATTCTGGTGTACACTGACCGACCGAATCCCACTATCAACGATTCCTCGTACGAGACCGATTTTGCGGATCCGTCGGTGAGTCTGATCACACCTCAGGTGAATGCCGCCTGTGGTTATATTAGACGTTTTATATTGAAAATTTCACGCCAAAGCCTCCAGTTCCTAGGCTTTTTAGAGAACTTTTTCTTAGATATTTTTTTTGTACAATAGGCAAACAATCTTCTTCTTCTTTGCAGCCACGGAGAGGGGTTCTGTCATAGGTTCAGAAACTCGGCCACTAGCACAGGGTTCGTCCACAGATCCATTGTCGTTAATGTAGTCGGTCTCTTCGGGCAATGGAACAGGTGCGCAGTAGTATGCCCTCGACTACCTCAATCAGGGCACTCGTCAGGTTTGCTGTTGTCAATCCTATGCAAATATGACATAGGCATGGGGGAATGTCCACAGCGTAACGATGCAAGGGTGCACCTGGCACGCCTGCCAAGTTCCATCTCTGTTTCGCTGACCTTCGGGGGTGCGACTCCTAGGATGGAGTTTACGGCAACTCTGCTCAAATGTTCCTTCGCGAATCGGGCATGCTCCGCGCGCAAGAGACGGAGGCGTTCTTGTTGTGCTTCGGTCCATCTCTGCACATCTACTTTCGACGGAGCATCGGCGAAAGGCTTTCTGATACATCTCTCTCTCACCGGGTTTAGTACTCTTCGCGATGGATGGTTCGGCTGCTTGTTTCACGATGTTAATGTACATTTGTTGCGCCTGGAGTTGGCAGTGGCCTCTAACTGGCAATATGCGAGCTTCGGCGTGTAAGTGCTCAATTGGAGAGCTTTTAGAGCAGCCTTTTGCAATTCGCAGAGCACAATTTTGGACGCGCTGCAGCTTGGACCAAGATGAGTCCGACACGATGTGCTGCCAGACTGGCGCAGCATACTCCGAGGCGGGTTGTACAATAGCCTTATACGTTGTCAGGATCGTTTCTTTATTGCATTCCCAGGACGTTCCACCGAGAGCACGCAGGACGTTGAGTCTTGTTTTCACTGTGGCTTGCTTCTGCTCAGTGTTCTTACGAAACTTCAATGAAGGATCCAACATGATTCCAAGTAGCTTGGGGAATCGGGTGGCCGGCAATTGAGTTTCGTCCCATTTCACCATAGGATGGGCACTCTGCTCTGCATTATCAGTGGAAAAGACGGTGACGGATGATATGGAGGCGGAGACTGTGAGCATTTTGCGATCGAAGAAACATTTCAACTCGATCAGGTAGTCATTGATCTTACTGGTGGCTACCTTAATGTCGCGATCTCGGCACAGAATAGTAATATCATCCGCGTATGCAACGACCTTGATGTCTTGAGGGGGAACGGGCAGATCTTCTAGATATAAACTGAAAAGTGCTGGCGATAAAACTCCTCCTTGAGGGACACCAGCGGCGATGGGGATGCTATTGGAAATATGTCCCTGGAATAGCACATTTGCCCGACGTCCTTTAGTGAAGGCAGTTATCCACCGCTTCTGCCGTGGCTTAATGGTAAACGATCTGGATTCTAAAACCGTGGTTGCGAAGACTTGGATGGAGCTTAGCCTGCTCTCTCTGGAACCAAAGTTTTTGAAAAATATCGATTTTTTTACGACTATCCTAAAGAATTTTTTAGAATTTCTAGGGGGAAAATCTCTTAGAAATGTTTTTTGTAATTTCTATTTTTTCGTGCTAGCCCTAAACATCCTGCTCTCCCTACTTACGAGCCCCAAAAGTGTTTCCTAATTTCAGCGAGAAAATTTTTAAGGTCCGCCAAATCCCAATTTTCTCAGAGGTTCTAAGTCCCCCTCTGTGGCCGTATTCACTAAACAGGGCTCGGAGTAGGGTGTGGAGCATCATAGGGGTCTGAGCCGAGGAGGGGTGGAAGGGAGGGGTCGGAGCTTTTCCGGGCAGGGTATGGCGCGGGGTATGGATATCCGCACCGGGGGCCAGAGCTGCGCAACGGTGGGGGACGGAGATCTGCCAGGAGACCAGGTGAACCATTCTAAATGGGGTATAAACTGCTAGAAGTCTTCTTCTTTCATGAAGACTGATAATACCGTCGATTTTTCGTGAATTATTGTTCTAACTAAGTTATAGTAGAGGCTTAAATGGTTATAAGGTTTTCATAGGGTTGAATATGAATTTCACAACAAAAAACAGACCAAGTGACGCTACTGGGAGCAGGTCTGAGATATTCCCAGGTAAATTGACCTATTTACGCTTCTGGGGAGAGGGTCTTAGTAAAGTGTTGCTTCTGGAGGGGGTGGGGTCTGAGGACAAATGGTCTTGTCTAAACCTCGTGCCGTATCCTGTCATGAAACTGCGGGCGCTGAAAGGGGCGTAACCTTCCCCCGCCACCAGTTTTGTGCCTCCCCTGTCGAAATTTCAATAAAGGCGGCCTCCTCTCGGCCACCTTGTGAGAGCAGAGACAGGCATGAGTAGCCACCCGCAGAGACGAAGAGGAGACCGCAGGGTAAGAGGCTGCTGTGTCTCAGCTCCGCTATCAATGCACTTCTTCGGGCATAGCATGCCTGACCTCGATTGTGCGGTTGGACATGCAGAGCACGTGCTGCTTGCTAGTAACATAAGCGGGTGGACTTTGGACCTTCCCGGGAGGCTCCCAGTGTTTCATGAACACGGCCCTTGGTCTTATTGGAAAGTGATTGCTTTCATCTGAAGCGATTGTTAGTTGCATGTTCGTATGGACATGAGCTGCTGGGAATTTCTGTAATCTGAGGGTTTGCGCGTTCTGCTGACCCTAAATCTATCCAATCCCATGAAATGTTTTTTTTTATCGAAGGATCTGTCAAACATTCTCCGCGTGCTCAATGCTCAAGCGTGATTGTGTGGCGGCACATCGGATAGTTGGAGATCGTATGAATTTCCGCTCCCAAAAATAACGTCGAGACCGTAAAAACCTCGGTATTTCCCCGAACAAAAAGATATAGACAGCTATGAGTTGCTAGTGCTGCTCAGCCACCATCCTGATAAGAGTCAAGTGAGCTATTGTGTCGGACCTCAGCGGATTTGCGATCCCATTCCTTAATAACCTAAGTAGTTTTTAGAAGTTAATGAACCACCTCTAAATTTTTCTTTTTTTTCTATTCAAAATGTCCATAATCCCCCTAAGTTTCATTTTGGACCAAAATGTTAACTTGCGCGTAGTTTGTGTTACAGCGTTTTAAGTTTTTATTTTCCAGCTTGGACCGCCGCAGTCATTTCTGATAGACGATTCTCATACTCCCCTGGCATCAGTCCCACTTCCATTTTCGTATGATGACACCTACTTGTCGGATTGGCCCGAAGAATTATGCCAAGATGTGTATAGGTTTGTTGAAGTTTTGAAATTGCGGCATATATTCGGCTCGAAGCGATTATCCACCGAGTGAGTATGCCTCTCGTTCACATGACATAACTGTAGTGTTTTACTGATTTATTCAATCTTGTGTGAGCCCTTTGCACCACGAAGCCACCTCTGACCAGGGTCAAGCAGGGCATAGCGTAATTTTTCAAAATCGGAGCGACCCCCAACATCAATTCTTTCCCCAAATCCAAAATTTTTTCGATGATATCGTCTTGCTGATCGCCTTCAGCACGCTCGCTGATGAAACTATCTATTGATCTTACTGATCGGTGGTCCTGCACGCAAGCTGGTTGCGGACTAAGGTAGATGCTTGCGGGCTCACCCCCCCCCCCATATGCGTACTGTTTGCAGTTGCCCCAAGTAAGTTCTGCACCGACTTTGTGGATGTACAGTGGAACACCACTTTTCAGAAAACTGAAGCCGTTACCTCCTCATCCAACAATGACAACTATTCAGTTCGTTGGTTATGCTCCGAATCCACGAGCTCATACTCCGTTGGCTTACTTCAATGTGGTCCCATACTATGGTGATGGTCAAGAAATCTGTTGTGAGTTTATGACTCTTCCAGCTTCTCAAGTGGATGTCCTAGTAGGGTTATAGATGATATGATGAATTTTTCCTATGTAACAGATGAAGATGAGGCACCGCTACCTGCTGTTATCCCACAGTTCTATCGAAAGCTTGAGCTCCGTCGTTCACGTAGTGGAAGGCTCGATGATACTACAATTCTGAAGTATAACAAGACAGATTATGTACCTATGGAAAATGTCATATCCAGTGGAATTATAAATCCCATTGTTTTGGTGGGTTTGCAAGTATCTTTTTTCAGTGTATGTGTCAAACAGCTTTTGCTCAAATGGTGAGCAAATTTCGTGTTCTTTACAGCAGTAGGTACGAAGTTGCCCTTGCTTTGTTTCAGATGTTGTTCCATATAGCAGCGCTTCGAAACCTTTTCCTTTCGCATATCTGCAATGACGAGCACTGTATTGTCTGTCAGTTGGACTTTGTTTTCCGGATTATTAGTGATAAAAGCAAATTGAAGGAGGCAGCCGCGGTAGGTAGTTGTTTTTACATATCACTTGAGTACCGACTCACGCTCCGTCTTGTTCTTTTCTAAAAAAGAAATAGGTTTTAGTGCACAAATTTGATTCGATCGCTAGTGGTATCTGGGGACTCCCCGGTAGTGGGACCGGTTCAACAAACAACTCAGAGCCTTTTTTCTACAGTAATGAATGCAGTGCACAAGGTGAAGAGATGGTCTATTCTTTGTCTGAGTACTTATTTAATCGGGTATTTTTGTAGTCAGTGGTGGGCGAAGAGTGTCGGATTCTTGCCAACATCTTAGAGTCCAGACTAACTGTTTTATCACGTTGTATCCGATGTGGAGAGCTGAATGGGTCGGACGAAAAGAAGATTGTTATTGGTCTGAACTACCCTGAAGGTTTGTCCCTGACAGGCGCTAAAGCTCCTAAACGGTTCAGTAGAGGGAGAAATTTTAGCTGCGGAACAACGTAATATGAGTTATCTTCTGGAAAAAGCTTTGCATGCGAAAGGGCAACGTCAGGGATCATGTGCGTCTTGCAATGTAGAGGTGAGTTTGGCTTCTACATATACTCGTGTACTATTATGAGTGTCGTCGCCCCTTTTCACTCGAGGGTTCTGGAAATCTACCTAGAATTCTTATCGAACTGAAGCTTGGAGTAAATTAGGTTCCAGACGCGCATGGATGACACGAGAAGAGTTCAAAAACTGGCGCCGATTTTGCTGATTGACACTAATCCATCGAATCCCAGATTCACCGAGTTCTGGGATAAACAGCTCAAGGTATTTGTGTGAAAATGTTGCTCACTTTCTTCGGCTGGCTGCCTTTCATTACGTCTTATTCAGTTGTCTGAATCCCGTCCTCGATATCGTCTTCCAGAAAAGGAATGTTCTCTTGAAGGCGGTGGTCGTACGGAAAGGCCCTGTCGGTATGGAGTCGAGTGTAGAAATAGGTTCGCAAAAAATTTATACCAAATATCATCTTTCTCGGAGCCGATTTCCGGTCCGTAAATGCGGACTACGGCTGTTGCATCATGCGACACGTGATAATCGTGCTGGGAGAAAGGTGGACCGTACCAGGAGCAAGTGGTCCCAGCACGTGTCGCATGATGCATTAGACGTAGTCCGCAAATGCGGACCGGAATTCGGCCCCGGGAACGACAGTAAGTAACGAGTGTTACATTTGATGTTACAGAATGTATTGTAAATATTCACATGGAACGGATGATTGGGATCTCGAGTGTGCTGTATGGCTGGAAGATACAGGCTGTGGTGATTGGAAGCATTTCGTGGCACCATCGTTCAACGCGAGAGTGTGTAAATTTGTCAGATTCGTCTGTTTTTTTAAGCTAATGGAGACTATGCTGTCGTTTTGTTGTGTAGGTAGCGAATGGGCTCGCGATTCTGAGTGAGAACAGTATGGAAGGCGAGTATGATCGGTATGAATTGGTGGGAATAGTTGCAGCTATTGGAAGTGGTGGTAGCGGACAGTGGACGCATTCTGTAACGCTCATCAAGGATGACTTGGACAAGTAGGTTTCGTCTAGCTTTGAATGCTGCCGATGTGACAGCCGGTGTGTTGATCTGCCTACCTCGGCCTTTTCACTGAATTATTGGCGGAATGATATTGTGCTGAGTAAAGACTAGAGTACCAAGATTTCACTACTAACTGGAAGATTTTCGGATATCATAGCTATTTTAGTCGTGTCCTTCCTGGTTTTGTCCTAGATTCTTGAGAATCGATCGACTTCTGTCCTCAAGATTTACTGTCCTACAGGAAGTTGCCTTGGTGTCTTTTCAACGACTTTTTGGTCACGCGTATACATGCAGATGAGGCGCTTCATATGGATTTCCGATGGAAGTTGCCTTTGATTCTCTGTTATGCGAATGAGAAGTCCGGGTTCATGAAAGGTGATTGCTTCATTGTGATGTGACTAATATAATAAAGATCAAACTTCACTTGAACAACAGAGGGCGTGGTGGCCCTTTCACTACCTTTGACTCTGTCCGACTATGAAAATTGTTGGCGAGTTCGTGTTTATTGCTTTCGCTTTAATAAGGGAACTCTATTTGGTCAAAATGGTTATTTGAAAGGAAATGTATCTCTTTAGAACTAATTTTCGACGTATAGTCCAAAGGGTGGTGGCCATCGTGTATCAACACCCCTGAGGAGGCGGGAGAAACGGGGGAGGAGCGAGGTTCCTGATTGGACGCAGCAGCCGGGGGCCGGGGCTAGCCCGTATTGCGTCCAATCAGGAACCTAGCTCCTCCCCCGTTCCTCCCGCCTCCTCAGGGGTGTTGATACACGATGGCCACCACCCTAGTCCAAATATGCCCTGCGCTGCCGCCTAAAATCACCCCTATCAGACATTTTTGGGATGTTCTGAAAAAAGTTTCCGGATTTGGCTGAAAACGTGTATGTTATGATAATCTGGGGTGTTGAACACGAATCTGGGCCCGGCTTGTCGAAATTCTGAGTTTTACCGTAAGTTACAGTTAGTATCGTGCCATCTTAGTAATTCGAAAATCGACAAATGTGTATTGAACTCATATTCATCACCTCGAATAACCCGCGCATACAAATTTTGAGTCAAATCGGAGACTCCGACCAGACTACATTGCACCCTCCGTAATCTACTGTAAGGTGTCAAAGTTTGATATGAGGATTTCAGATTCGTGCTAGGGACTCCAAATAATCCCCAGAGAAACAGTTTTAGCTACATCTATCGTAGCGTTTGGGAAATTGTCGACAGTTGCCGTTTTGCCCTCGAATTTTCCCCGTAGGGAATATTTGAACTAATTAAGTAGAAGACGTTGGAAAATCGACAAGTAAACATTAGATTCGTGGTGCGCCCAAATAACCTCGCCGAGATTTCAAGTAAATTTTGGAGCATTTTTCTTGAACGCTTTCAGAACCAAGGTTTCTGAGTTGAACACAAAACTTAGGTGTCAGGCAGGAATCGAACCCGCATCGCATCGCTATCCGGGCGAGAGTGTTACCATTACTTTACTGACACCGCTCTGCATTCCTCAGCTAAATGATACATGAACTGTGTATGCACAAGAGCAATCACCTGATAACGGGTATGATCTGGTAAGCACAAGTCGGCACTAAATTCAATCCTATTCTGTCTTCAATAGGCCTCAGCTTAACTGCTTTTAATGCCGCTTTGTGCTTAGCAGATCAAACCCGTTACCGGTTGATTGCTGTTGTGCCTGAACAGTTTATGCGCCACTTAGCTGAGGAATGCAGAGCGGTGTCAGTAAAGTAATGGTAACACTCTCGCCCGGATAGCGATGCGATGCGGTTCCGAATCCTGTTGTGATATCTTGTGCTCATATAGGGTGCTATAAAAGGCATTAAATATTCAAAAATATCAACATTCTGCTTTCAGAACCGCCTATTTGTAATACGAACATGCTCATCCAAAAATCTGTATAAGCGGAGAACTTTATCCAGGGAGGTTATTTTGGGCACTGAAAAGGATTATCAGGCCCGTTTCCAGATTGTCAAAAGATTTCTGTAGGTTTTGGAAGGCCCAAAAGGTATTAGGTGAAAAACACCTATAACTTTTTCCAGAGTGATTTTAGGCAGCTACGAAGAGCACATTCGCGCTTTAATTCCAAAAATGGTTCTATAACTGTAAATTTTATTCAGAATGACCACTTTGGCTAATAATAGTTTCCTTACAAGTCACCGCCGAATTCACCCCATATTAGAATTTCAGCGAATCTGTTTTGCTGTTACAATCTAGTCATTATCACTATCAAAAAGATCAAGTGCTCCATCAGCGATGCAAAGTATTCGCGACTAGACTCTTACTCCTATATGCTAAATTCGAAAGCAATGAGCATTCAGATGAAGTGTTTGGGAAACGACGGCGTTATTTAGAGGAAAAATTGCACTCTCGAATGCTCACATGCGCTTTGCTTAACCGAACGCAGCAATTTGCAAAAAATTGAGGACGAAAAAGCGGTGCGGGAATTCCCTCCGAATTAGTTTTTTGATGCTCTCAGAAACGTTTGCCTCATTCCAGCAACTTCTGATACTCGATTGCCAATTCCATGCTCGGTGTTCCAAACGGATTCAAACTTGACTGGGAACGACGAAGTGGCAAGGGAGCGACGAATCCTGGAAATCCCTGGTCAAGGTGAATACGTGGGAATCGATGCAGAGTTCATCAATATCGGTAATGTAAGTTTGTAATTTTACAGTATTTCCACATTGTGACGTTTTCGTGCTAAACAAAGAACCTCGCCTCCTCAGGAGCATGGAAGAAAGTCAGTGGGTAGGGTGAGCTGCGTGAATTCAACCGGGGAGCAAGTTCTCATTGATGACTACGTGGTCACATGTGAGGGTGATGTGGTGGATGACTATCTCACTCAGTACAGGTTTGATTTTTATTGCCAGTCATCAACCCAATACCTATTTTGCCTTCTTTCTGTATAATGTTACGGATTTAATATATTCAGTGTTCTTTGCGTTTTTTTTTGTATAAACAATCCCTAAATGTGCACCCTTTTTTAGCGGTATAATGGAGGATGACCTTGATCCAACCAAGTCAACAAAACATCTGACTACTCTGAAACGTGTATATATGAAGGTGCTGCATTTGGTAGAGCGAGGCTGCATTTTCGTTGGACATGCTCTTGTCAATGACTTCTCGACTCTTAATATTCATGTGAGTTTTATTTCGAATCTAATGTTTCGGCAACAGTTACTGTAGAGCAGCGTTGGCCATGAATTTGTTCCCCGAGTTTTTTTTTTGCAAGTTTGTGAAAGTTTGATGCAGCGCAGAATACTTTTGACCTAGAAAAACGCGAAAAGCAGTTCAGATTAGTGCTGCTTTTCTCGAGTGACTTTTGAAAGTGTGGTGTTGACCAGGAAGTATAAATGGTGCCTTTCAATCAGGTTAGGCAGTCTTTCTTCCCGATTCTCTTCTGATATTGCCATTAGTCCCAGTGATTGGTTGTTTTTTGGCACTTGTTTCCAAGTTGTTATTGATGGTGACGGCATTTTCCAGGTGATGGGGAGAGGATCGCGTACTTACGGTTACTCAAGAAGGGTCATACTGGGGTTCATTTTGGGCACATCCAACGGCTTTAGAATCGTGGGACAAGTCGAGCGAATCTACCATACATGCGCTGTTACCTCCATCTCAGTACTAGTAGTAAAAACTGTGAGTGTCTCTCCACAAAACTAGATCTCAACAAGCTTGAAGCTCAAAATGGGGAGAGGGCTCGAGAATTGATTTTTTCACATTACCTTCTCTAGGGGAATCATTTGAAGCGTTGAACACGATTATAAGATTTTTTCTTGGTTCACCGGACGACTACGGTAGGTCACGGTAAGTATAATGCCATCTCTTTTCCATATCACCCTCTTATAGTCGTCTCAAAACACGAAAATAGGGTCAAGCGGGGTAGCGAAATCGCTTAAAAAGGGGTGTTGGTCGCCAAATTTTTGGCCCGTAAATGAGAATTCCTGCAAGTGATTGGAAATTGAAGATAACGGTCATTGAATTACACGTTAAAGCACCTTTCCAGTGCCCTATACTTCAACTAATATTTTGAAAGAAGTGCTCAAAAATTACAATCCGGGGGGTTCGCAAAATTTTTGGATTTTGGGAAGCCTCTGATGGCCGAAGGGGGTCGCTCAGATTTCGGAAAATTTTACAACGCCCCGCTTGACCGTGCCCGGAAACGAGTCTCATATTTGTGTTCAGTTTCGCAAGTAATTCCTCCTCCTCGAACAACGTTCGAGGGAATGAGTAAATATTTGATTTTCCTTCAGGTGCCGCCTAATCAAATGATCGATACCGTGGAATTGTTCCGTGTTCCCCAACAGCGGCTTTTCTCACTGCAGTTTTTAGCGTGGCATCTTTTAGGTGGGTTATTTTATCTTTTGAATCCGTGCAGATTCTTGAACTGAATAGTTTGCGGTTTAGGAGAGAAAATCCAAGTTGGCATTCATGATTCTGTGGAAGATGCGCGTGTTGCGCTGAAGTTATGGCGGAAGTGGGAGGAGCTAAACAAAAATGGTGAGAGCTTGTGGTCTTCTCGTTTGGTTTATTTTGTTCTAATGCGTTAATTCTGGATTTGAGTTTTTCCTCATTTATTTAGGTACGTTGGATAGCGTGTTGAACTCGCTTTATACAACTGGAAAACAGATGGGCTGGCGTGTAGACCATGCTCCGGCGTCTAAAAGCACCTCGCCACTGTCAGAGAATCCAACCAGTGGCTCATCACCTCCATTGGAATGATGTTTCTGAGGGGTTCTTGCGAACTTCGAAAAGGAGTACTCATCAGTATTCAAGGCAATGACAGAGCACTGAGCTGCCTCGGCGACATTTAAGGTCTACGCACAGTCCGGTGGGACGAGTTGCACCACCATAGTGGGGATAAGGAGCGTCTACAAAACGTCACGGTTGTTCTTTATTCGCCATTATTGCTGCGCGACTCGTCTCTGCAGAGTATGTGAGGACCTTTAGGCACTTTTGCAGCTTGAAAATTGCTATTCCCGCAGCACGCTGACAGTGTAATATTACCTTCTACCAAGTCTAGAACTAGTATTGTAACATGCGAATTCGTTAATAGAAGGACATGGCGTGGGCTTAGGAGGAAACTGCTATGTACTCCGCTAGGATAGCCCCGGCCAAGGATTTGCAGGTTACCCTGCTGCGAACCACGCCATGCTGGCCGGCTCGCCATCTATGCTGAAGCCGTATCAACTCAGTTATCTGAGAAAGGCTGTGGTGAACACGCTACCCGGGTTCGACCTCTCAGCCTAGATTATTTATTAGGGAAGCCCTGGAGTGCTAAATGGAGTTTGGAAAACGGTCTTCCGGAAGTAGTTGAGAAGGCGAAGGGAAGCCACTTAGATTTCCAAAAATCCTTAGATGCATCTAGAAAGATAGAAAACGCCAAAAAAGTCACTTCTCCGATTTCAGAATATGACTTTTCCTGCCTAAACTTTGTGACGAGGCTGTTTGGGGAGCTAGGCAAAAATGTGGTGTTCGTTTTCAGGTTTTTGCGTTATCTTAGTATATCGCGGTAGTCGAAATTCCATTTAGCTTCAGTGAACTACCGTAAAGCTCCAAAAACTCGAAGCGGTCCTCACATTCGTGTTTAGCGCTCCAAGTAACCCTCCTTAGAAAAGTATGGTCTGGGAATATGCTTCAGTTTCTGAAATGAGATTTTAAAAAATTACTTTTTGGCCGTTTCATTATCTACCGAGGTGCATTACAGGAAGTCAAAAACGGGTTGTTCTTTCATCTCCCACAACCATTTAGACCGTTTTTCAAATTTCTATTTAGCAGCAGGGGTTTCCCTAGTTAGTCATATGGGCATGCTTCGTGGATTCGACCTCTTGGCTTAGAACTCTGAGTTGATGGCTGCCCAATTCTGTTTAAGGGGCGACTGTCGAAAGCAATGGCGCTTGCGCCAGTTCACAGAGGCTTTCTCGGAA
Organism: Aplectana chamaeleonis; assembly: GCA_029168955.1. Taxonomy (NCBI): domain Eukaryota; kingdom Metazoa; phylum Nematoda; class Chromadorea; order Rhabditida; family Cosmocercidae; genus Aplectana; species Aplectana chamaeleonis. The sequence continues at coordinate 50,638 of JAPDOI010001835.1, forward strand.
CTTCGTTGCGGCCTTTCCGGTGCGAAAACCTGTATTTCGGGCGACCCGGACACTCAAAAATTGGGGCCAGATCCCGTCCCGGGCGATTCGTCAACCCCTCGACTGTTACCAGCCACCCGGATGACGAGAATTGCCTTTCCGGTGCAGCGAATTCGCGCGTGAATCTACAGTAACAGAGGATTAAAGTACAATGTACATTTTTTGCTTGGCCCGATTCACCGTTTCGGGTGACCCGGACGGGCAGGATTGGTCGCCCGGTATTGGGTACTCAGATCATGGGTCCCATGATCTGAGCAGTGCTTGCGTCTTGGCTGTCGACTGTTCCTAGAAAAAGTCTGCCATATTTCGACATTTCTTTTTTCTGGAGTGGAGGTCATTGGATTAGCTGCGGACTTTGGGCGTGCCATTTTTTCCTTGCCTTTTAGGAAGAAGTGGATGCAGTCCAAGTTCGCATTAGGCCGTGTAGCTTTTGGTTTGAGTAAAAGTGTACAGGGTCGAAGACATTTTCTATTGTCCATCCAGGAAAGTCGACATTCCCATCATCTCAATACGGCTGCTCCTCGACCGCTGCGCGGTGCAATGCAGAAGTGCCTATATAGTGCATGCACGGGGTGAGGTGTTTAGAGCCCGTACGGACTTGATCATTCCTTTCTGTCTGGACGACTGACATGCTGGCGAGTCCGTACCGGGTTTATGTGTTCCAGGGATTAACTGCAATTTCATAACCTTGTGTAATAACAGGATAGTTGTATAGGTGGTGGTATGGTCCCCTTATGGAGTTCAGTCCAGTGAATGTACTAGGCGCGATCATTAAGGCGGGCCGTGCGGCGTTAACTACACCACTGGCCAGTGGGGTTTTGGTCTCTCGCGACGATCTATCCCCGCAGCACCGTCCATTCACTGGACTAAATTTCGCAAGGAGATTCTAGGTGTGGAATAATCTCGTATTGTACTTGTACATATTTCATATTTTAACACTTTTCAATACTGGTGTACAAAATCAGCGATACCAAGCTGGTCTCGGAAATCTCGCAAAATGAAAAAAACCTCACTGTGATGTGGTTTAGCTTTTTTCTTGGATTGTGAATAAACGGTTTTTACTAGTCGGTGTTATCTGGAATTGTGTGAATCAGTTGTGATCTGTCTGGAGTAGACTATCTGTAAAATTTCTTGAATACGATCGGAATGAATAAAAAATGGTTTAAAAACTAGTGCGGCATGTGTTGCTGGCGTGACTCTGTTAGATATCAGTTTAGCCACTTCGCAATAGCTTTCGTTCCATTGGCGATGTCGCGCGTCGTTAGGCGTGTGTAGAGTTGTAGCATTTGGTGGGTTGACGCCGGTGACGAATATGATGCGATTGTTTTCGTCGCGGCGTCGGTTGCCGCTCGTTAGCAGTCACGCAGGTCTGTCTTGGCGTTGAAGCACCGGTCCCCTCTGGCTTGCCCTTTTACGCCGCGTCGGTCGTCTTCGTCGCCCAAGATCAAAATTGCATCCTTCATAGTCGCTGCGAGCAGCGCCGCGACTTCGACTCGGCAGACCCCTTAAGAGGGTTCCCAGGGTTGAAATCGCGGCGTTGACCGTAATGTTGGGTATCACTGGGGATGTAATATTGATTCGTCCGCGATTAGCGCCGCATGAACGACAATGAAGGGAGCCACTGAGGATTTTGACCCAGAAATGACCCTGCGACAAAGCCGTCGAGCTGCTGGTAATAGTGTTCGAGAGCATTGTGGTCTCCGGCGTTGCGAACCGTAACCGATGGGGGGTCAGGATTAGTCTACGCCTCTGTCCGCCTCTGGGTTTGTGGCCTTAAGACGCAACTAGCGCTTCGGACATCCGCTGCGTTCGCGTCGTTGGCCTAGGGTAAATGCGCTCTTTCGCAGGTCAACACGTCCGCAGCTCTTCACGTGATCTGGGTCCACAAGCCCTGACGCTGTGCGTAAAGTCGCACTGGTCGCTAAAACTGCAGGTCCCTGGTATTGATCACGAGGGCTTGGCTGCGTCATCCTCCTCTAATGGGGATCACAGAATTCTAACGTCGCGACGGGCACGCGTCAAAGCTAGTGAGCGGCGAGCTACGCTGCGACGATGATGGTTTGATATGTTTATGTCGTCGCGTTAAAGCGGACGATCTGTGTCATTTCGCTGTTCGCAGCATTCTTTTAGACAGAAAGCAACAGAAAGTGTTGTGAAGTCGTTGCTGACGTCAAACTCCACAACGTCATGTTTTTAGACCGTTTGCGGCAGAAACGCCGATAAATATACACACTGCTCTTCGCGCTCCTACTGCTACAGCCGGCATTGATCGCTCTAATACTTTGCGTTCCTTATTGTGCGTAGGCGCAGACTCTGTGCTTATAGGGTATGACATAGTGCACCGGGGTTGCGCTCACGCAGTGTATGACACGCGAAGTATGTGTGGTGACTCTATAATAGTCTTTCGGCGTTTGTTATGGGCGGAATTTGCCTCGGCGGCTCAAGTTTCACAAGAACGTTAACATAGTTGGGTCCGTGGCTTGTCTCTTCAAGAAAAAAAAACATTTAAATCTCGCCCGCGGTTGGTGCGGCAGTCGCGTGCTTTGGCCCGTTAATCGGTTCAGGCCGAGAGAAGAGCGCAGCTTATCAGTTTACCATAGCGCCAGCCTTCGGTGAGATTCAAATTGCCCGCGCCAGCCGCGGGTGAAATTTAGATGTTTTTTCTTGAATAGGCTAGCCACGGACCCAACTGTATGTATCACCTCTGCAAATGCTTTTTGTGCTGTTGGAATAGGAGGTTCTACTCGAGTTTTGAGGGTGGGCATATCCTAGGCGGCATGGTGATGTTTGGCACCTGAAAATTCAAATTACTGAACTTTAGGGAAAAGCTTGGTTTTTACCTCCGAAAAAGCTCAGCGTTTAGTATATGGTGCCTATGCTGGAATGCTTCCTGATTTTTTCGTTTCAAGAGTTCAAATTTTCTTTGAAAATAGGCAAAAATCGCCTTTTTTTGCACAGATAGTCGTTTCCGTTAGATCGTTCGTTATCACGTTTCTATTTCAAAAAACAATGCATAGTAAGCGAGTATCGAGAGCCTGCAGCTCTGAGAAAATTTTGGTGGAAAAGTTGCACTACCTTCTCCAAGACCCATGAAATTTCTTTTTTAAAAAATTCTGACTCATAAAACAGCGTTTCAAAAGTCGACCTCAAAATCGATGTTCACACAGGCCTCGAATCAAGGTTTACACAGTCTTCGAAGCTCTATGTCCCTGAGTTGAGCTGCATGCAAAAAACTGAAGTGTTTGGAAACTGGTGTTCCGATACATTCGCGCGGGATTGAGCAGGCCGTTGCGCCATTTTTTCGGCGGAGCTACGACCCCCACCCCCACCCTGTTGACCAAAATTTTGTAAAAATTTGAGAAAAATTCAACTATCCCACACCCGAGATAAAACTTTGCTTTAGCTTCTTTTTGAGGGACAAATTGGGAAAAGTTCAAATTTGTATAAAAGACGAGTTAAATTTTTTCTCAGGATTTTTATTTTTTCCTCTAGAAATTTTACGAGCCCTCGTAATTTTACTTTTTTTCATTTTTTTTTTATTTCTGCGACCCCCCGTTGCGCCGAGTCGCAATACTGCTCAACCCTGCTCTCGCGACTACTGTACATTCGACTATGTTTGGCTACAAACTTCTCACATTTTACCTTATTTTTCACGCTTCTCACACGATGTCGATGGGCAAGGAGCGCCGCATAGGTATTACCCTTTCACTCTTAAAATGTGCCTGCTAAGTGTGGGTCGCCGATGTGCGTAGCGTACATTTTTTTTTTCCGAAAAATCCCTGCGAACCCCGTTCGCCTGTGATTAGTCATAGCCCTGCTGCCCCCGCCTTGTTTGCCAGTACCGGCAGCCCGCTGCAGCCGGCCGTGTTATTTTCGAAAATAGCGCAATCGTTAAAGACCGCCCGCATCGGTGTCGCTTTCAGGGATGTCGAGACGGGAGCGGAAGAGGAGAGGTCGTTGGGAGACTTACAACTCTGAATTCAACTCGGAGGAAGGGTTTTCCAACAATGCGGTGGACAAGCAGGCCGAGAAGGAGGTCTCGGCTCCCGGTCAGTTGTTTTGCGAATACTTCGATAGCCATAGTAGGGGAAATATTTAGCTTTTATGGGGAAATTCTGCAGGAGGTTTGGAATGCTAAATAAGTAGAACTGCTATTTGAGTTCGGAAAGTTTTTCCTTTGTAGAACTGTGTGATAAGTAGATAGCAGTGTACACGATAACATTAGTTCCGAGCACTTTGAAAAATAATTGCCGTGGGTTCCTCAAATGCGGTGTGGACGATAATTTTGGCTCCCATGTTTTCCAAATAAAGCAATGCTTTTGGCACCATGAGATATTAAAATCACGAAAAAACCGCGAAAACTAGCTAAAATTTTCGCTTCTAATGAATCAAGGCTTATGAGTTTATCTAACAAGGCACCACCCAGAACGCAATATGGAGTTTGGGAAAAACTGTTTTTGGGGGGTTGTAGCGAGGAGATGGAAAGAAACAATTTAGGGTCTTAAATTTTCGCTCAGTCCTCACGAGTAGATCAAAAACGACCGAAAAGGGAAAGAAACCAGAAGGCTGGATGGGAGGAGATATCACAAATGTGACCTATACACTGGCCTTGAAATCATCTGAAAAGGTTCTCCAAAAAGTTTGAAGGCGAAATCGAGCCAGGTTCTGAAGTTTTGGCTTGTTTACTGATCCCTTGAAAAACGCTAGTTTGCATGCAAACCACCGATCACTTCAATGAGATAGTGGGGGTGTGCTTTCACTAGTACACAGTGGCAAAATGGAGCACGAAAAAATCTGATGGCTCAGTGGGAGCCTCAGCATCGTCAAACCTGATTTTTAATTCTTGCTTCTTCAGTTCCCAAAGCTGCATCTCACAACTTGAATGGCGAGAGTGTGGCTATTATGACAGACGAGTTCGGTGGTAAAGATTATCGATCCGAGATGCCTCTGAAGGTAATTATTGGATATTTCGGATATCTTTGCGGTTCTTAGCAGACTTTAATATCAGGCTGATTGACCGATAAATGTCAAAATAGTTTATTTTTCTCAGGCTGATCATGCATCTCGTCCACTGTGGGTGGCACCAGACGGTCACATATTCCTCGAATCGTTCAGCCCCGTTTACAAGCACGCAAGAGATTTCCTCATCGCCATATCCGAGGTATTCGACTAATTCAGTCCAAATTCTTCATTTAAGCGGTGTAAATAATCTTCTCCTGTTTAGCCGGTTTGTCGACCTGAACATATTCACGAGTATCAGCTGACTGCGTACTCCTTGTATGCGGCGGTTTCTGTCGGGCTGCAGACAAATGATATCATTGAATACCTCGAAAGACTAAGCAAAAGTTCTTTGCCAAAAGGAATTGTCGAGTTTGTAAAGGTTGGTATCCTCTTTCCAACTGACTGGCGAGGGAAGTGTTTATGGCGGTAAACGCATCTGCAGAAACGACTTGTTTTGCTAGTATCTCTCGGGCCTCCGTAGTAAAATTGGGCAGTATCCCACCGCGAGACGTAGGTTCCAAGAAGTTACAAGCCTAAAATGGTTGCTTTTTGTATCTTCCAAAACGCGCATTAGTCTTCAGGAAACCCGGAAACGGACCTGATACTTGTGTTCAGCTCCCAAAACTATCCTTCTGAGCAAAGTTTGTGTGAAGGCACATTTTCCAAACTTTGTATAGACTGATAGCGTTTTGGAATTGTACGAATTTTCAGTTGGGCGTTTATGTATACCATCAAGAGGGCTCTGGAAGCGTTTTAGAAAAATGTTCCAAATTTGACTTACAATCCTCCCAGGTGGGTTATCGGGGAGCTGATCTGGAATCTGGACTTTATCTGTCGATTTTCCAAAGTTTTCGACTTGATTTGTTCAAAGCCTCAGATAGGGGGAAAATTTGACGCAAAATGTCACTTCTCACGAGTTCCGGAACGCTACGTTAGGAGTGGCTCGAAATCTTTCTCAAGGGGGTATTTGGAGCGCTAAAGACGAATCTGGAGTCCGTTTATCGACTTTTGATAGATTATGGTGGATTATGGTGGGTATACGGTAGTTTGGCCAAAGTCTCAGATTGGACTCAAAATTCGTACGCAGGGGTTATTCGTGTGGAGAATACGAATTCAAAATCCGGTTGTCGATTTTCAAAACTCTAGGGTATGTTTTGCCCCTAAATGACATGGCACGTACCGTAACCTACAGTATGCCTAAGAATTTCGACAAACGGATCCCAGATTCGTTTTCAGCACCTTAGATTACACTACCTACAAGTTTTCAGAAAATCCGAGAAAGATTTTCGAAACTTTCTAAACGATGCCTGCTGGGTACCCTTGCCTTTTCGTGAATCTTGAAAAACGCTTATAACTTCTTGGAACCTGTAGCTCGTGCTGGATGCTGCGGAGTTTTACCTTTTGAGGCACAAGAGATACTAACAATACTTGTCGTTTTCGCAGATGTGTTCACCACTTAAAATTGCCTTGTGAGGGATGTCTAGAAAATAACTTTATCTCTTTCAGATGTGCACATTGAGTTACGGAAAAGTCAAATTGGTTTTGAAACACAATCGCTATTTCGTTGAATCGCGTCATTCTGACGTCATTCAAAAGTTACTGAAGGACAAAGTTATACAGTCGTGTATATTGGAGGAGGAGAAGCCTGTAGAGGAGACGCAGGTCAGCGCATTGTAAGTGTTTTTTCCAGATGCATTTTTGTATTTCAAATTTCAGACCCAAATTGAGAAAATCAATTTTCCACAAGAACAGAGGAAGGAAGAGGAAAAGAAGCCGGAAGCTAGCGATGACGTGGGCTTTTTTCCCTGTTTCCTCTGAATTTGAAAAAATGATGTGATCCCATTGTGTGTTCATTGACTTCAGCCGTTTTTGAAAAATATTTTTATTTATAGTCTTATATTTGACTTAAAGGTTCAAACAAAATTCTCGCCGAAGAAATAAGTTTTTTTTCGAGCGAGTTTTCTTTTTTTGTGCGAATGTTTTTATTCCATTTTTATTATACTGATATGCGTTTTTCATTCAGCTGATTGAAACTTATTATCATATCATGAGGAAAGCATTAGGCTGCTAATTATTACTTCATACCCGTGCCAATTATTAGCGTTGACAGGCAATTCATCCCCGCGCGGATTCTTAACCAATGTAGGATGGAGATCCATAGGCAAAGGCGAGGGAGGGGGGTTAGAGAATCCAGGCTTTCTTAAGGCTGATCAAAAAAATATTTCGGATTTGACTCAGTTCCTTCTGCTGGTTTTTCGTTGTCGTGAATACGAATCTGGAGTCTGGTTCTTGATTCTGAGGCTTACTTCAGATTGCGGTAGATATTATGCCATTCAGCGGACCTTACTCGATTTAATATTTCCAATATCGAAAAATGGGTATCGAATCCATGTTTTGCACCCCCAAATAACTTTGATAGAGTAGTTTTTAGCTTTATCTGAGACTTTGATCAAATTACCGTAGACACACAGTAACCTTTAGTGATTTAACGAAAATTGATAGGCGGGCCTCAGATTTGCGTTCAGCGCTCCAAATAACCGCTACAGAGAAGTCTTGAGGCGAATCTGTCCCAGCGTTTTGGGAATAAACAGAAGTCGCGTTCTGCTCTGACAATTTGCCCCGGTTTGAGAATTTAGTTTAAACGGAGGCCGAGTTCTTGGATTCGGACAGATGGACCTCAATTTCGGGTTCAAGGCCCAGAATAACCCCCAGAAAAAAGTTCCAAGCCGAATCCGAAACATGTTATCCTGAACATCCTAATAACTACATGATCCCTAGTAAATGTCCCGACCCAGCTGGGAAAACCTCTCCGAAACGCGACTGAAAAAACTCTCTTGAGCAGGTACAAACCTAGATGTGGAAACACTTCGAAGTACTCCCTATATGAGTGTAGCTGAGGTCGCTGGTCGTTTACAGGGTTGAGCAGGCCGTTGCGCCGATTTTTGGAGGAGCTACGACCCCCATGCCTGTTGACCGAGTTTTTTGAAAAGTTTCCAAAATTTTTACGGCTCCCCTCTCGAGATAAGAAACTTCTCGAGCTTTTTCAGTTGAAAAAGTGGAAAAAGTTCAAACTTTTGGCGAAATTCGGTCAAATCGTTCAACCCCCAGATTTTCTTTTTTTTTTCTCAAATGTTTTTCAATTATTTTACGACCCCCGTTGCGCAGAGTCGTAACCCTGCTCAACCATGGTCGTTCAGTACTACTTTTTTTTAAACTCCGGCTTGATCGGAAAAAATCGGCTTGGTCGGAAAAAAATCCAAGAAGTAATCCATGCTAGTGAGCCAGACGGATTCAGGTACCTGAGGACATAGGAGAGCTCTACGGAAAAATGGATGGTGATGACGAGGATGATGCGGAAATTCGTAGCCTACAGTTGCTTACTTTTGAAATCAAACAGGTAGGAATTTTGAAATATATCGTTTCATTACCTTGGATTTGTTTGAGTGAATTATCTCTCTGTAGGAGAGCATTGAAACCGTACAGAAGCGATGTATCGAATTGGAATATCCGTTGTTGGCTGAATACGATTTTCGTAATGATACGATGAATCCAAATCTTGGCATTGATCTGAAACCTTCAACTACTCTTCGTCCCTATCAGGAGAAAAGTCTCCGGAAAATGTTCGGAAACAGTCGTGCTAGGTAGGTCTTGGGTGTCTACTCATCCTTCGTGGCGTCTCCGCGTTATTTCCACGTCATTTGTCAGGTCTGGCGTTATTGTTTTACCTTGCGGTGCGGGTAAAACCTTGGTTGGTGTCACAGCTGTGACCACGGTTAACAAGAGGTGTCTGGTCCTTGCGAACTCGAATGTGTCTGTGGAACAGTGGAGAGCCCAGTTTAAGGTAAGAATCGTCCCGTGTGATGATGCGTTTTTTTGTGGCTCCTGAAACTATGACCTACTCTACAGCTTTGGTCGACAATAAGTGACAAACAGATTGTAAGGTTCACCCGCGAAGCGAAAGATTCCGTACCGCATGGACCAGACGCAAGCAAGGTACTTCAGAGAAAAGTGTTGAGCCACGAAAGTTTGGTAGTGATTAGTTTATTTCCAGCCGGTGGTCTGCATTAGCACATATTCGATGGTGGCCTATGCTGGAAAACGAACATATGCAGCCGAAGAGGCCATGAAGTTTATTGAAAGCCAGGAATGGGGACTTCTATTATTGGATGGTGAAGCTCTTTATTTTCATTCAGTTATCCTCTGTTCCGTAGTGAAATTTATTTCCGTTTATCGCGTGGGTCTGCGCGCACACGCTGCGTCTCCTTCTCCCCACACTTTCTCGTAGTCTCTACCCTCGCTCCGTACAAGCGCGCGAGGGAACAGAGTAAATTTGTCTCGGAACCAGAGGATAAGTGTGTCATTGATTTCCCCACCATTTCTATACACTTTTCTTCCAGAAGTCCACACTATTCCCGCAAAAATGTTCCGACGGGTGCTGACTATTGTGCAAGCACACTGTAAGCTCGGCCTCACCGCTACCCTTGTTAGAGAAGATGACAAAATTACCGATCTCAATTTCCTTATTGGTGAGCTGCGCTCAATTTCGTCCTTTGACCTGCTTTTCTTCTAAAACATATTTAGGACCCAAAATCTATGAAGCCAACTGGATGGAGCTGCAAAAAGCCGGTCACATTGCGAAGGTGCAGTGTGCAGAAGTATGGTGTCCAATGACGTCCGAGTTTTACGCCTACTACTTGAGGTTAACACATGTTAACCTGTTTAGACTCTGTTGAAGGCGGAGTTCACCAGACATTCTCTTCTTCTTAGAAAAATGAAAACAAGTTACAATCAGGTCCGTGGCTTGCTCCTTCAAGATAAACATTTGAATCTGATCCACGGCTGGCGCGGGCGGCTCAAATCTCACAGGCAGCTGGCGCTATGGTAAGCTGATCAGCTGCGTTCTTCTCTCGGCCTGAATCGATTAGCGGGCCGGCGCACGTAACCGCCGCGCCAGCCGCGGGTGAGATTTAAATGTTTTTTTCTTGAGGAACACGGGCCTAACTACTATTGTAATATCAATGTAAGTTACTTGAATGTCTCAAGTAACTTACCTTTATATCACATGTAACATACGTTTATATTACATGTAACTTATATTTATATATTCACCGTGGGTGGTCGTCACGCTACGTAGAAAACGCGTCCACACGAGTCCCAGACCGCACGCTTAATCGAAAACGCTTTGCGTGGCCCTCCCTGCTTTTGTGGGGTCAAGTACCTCAAAGTTGGGTAATTGAATCAACAGCGACGCTCGCCTGACCCTGAGAGTGCGTCGTTCACTCCCAAGGAAATGTCTTCTTGGCCGCTTTAATGGCACGCTTGTAAACGCTGTTGAGATAGTAACGTAAACCGAACCGTAAGGCTTGCATCATAACGCTCACGCATTTGGAAGCGTCAAAAACGAGCCGCAACCACTTTACATGAGTGATAACCGAGTGATACCCCTGTAATTGCCCGCCCCAGCTGTATTTGGCCTCCCCCAACCGGGAACACATTGAATCACCGACCTCGATCAGGGTTGAACAGAGTTGCGACCAGGCGCAACGGGGGTCGTAAAAAATGTGGAAAACTTTGGAAAGAAATGCACGTCGGGGGGGGGGCTCGTAAAAATTTTCAGGAAAAAAAAAGGAATTTACTCAAAATCACTTGGTAGGCTACAATGGGGGGAAAATTATAAAACGCTGGAGCAATTTGTGATCTCGGCGGGATCGTAAAAATTTTCCAATATCTTGGTCAACAGGGGGGGGGGTCGTAGCTTCACCGAAATTTGGCGCAACGGCCTGCTCAACCTCGACCTCGATAGTGCAAACGGTCAGCAAGAGAAATAGCACAGCCAAATGGGAGGCGACGCAAGAGATCGCCTGATTCGGTTGAGAGATCATATTTTCACGTGCTGGCCAATTCCTCCACCCTCATGTGTCAGTTGCAATAGCACTGGATCATTTCAGGCCCAGTAAACGGATTTCCAATCACTTTTCGCGGCTTTTCTCAGCACAGATGTGGTTTAGAACTCCGGGCCTTCCCTAACCTGTGAAAAACACGGTGGCAAATTTTATTGTGTATGCTGCCTTTAAGTTACCTGCGACTTATCATTGCAAAGTAAGTTACATGTAACATACCAGAGACGCACTGCACGCGGTATCCCGTCGATGTAACTTCAGTTATCTAAGATGAGTCGCAAGTAACTTACATCGGCTTGAATATGTTACAAGTAACTTGTTTTGGGTCTTTTATGTTACAATTAACTTGTTTTCTTTTTTCTGAGTTGGGCCTTGTAAACGATGGATGCTCTAGCTTTCACCGTTAAAACTATGGTGAAGAGAGCGAGAAAATTGAGTGAAGACGTCCATACTTCTAGACAGCTGCGAGTTGTTATTATGCGCGCAAAGGTAGTGGCCGCCACTACCGCCAGCCGGCTTTATAAGTATATCGTATGTTGGGAATAGTTATATATTGTGCCTCTAACAATAAGGTCAGTATTCGCGATAGGAATGGCCTCCTGATTCTCACAGTAAAGTGTAAGGACCGGAGCTTATTGGCTCACTGCCACGCCCCTCAACGACCACAGGTCTAAGTGAGCAAATGAAAATGTTTTCTGAACCGAAGATGGTGGAATAGATTATAATATTTTGATCCTCAGTTTTTCAAGGTAATGGACGATTTTTTTGGTTGTTTTTTCCAACGGTGGCCCTTGAAAGGAGAGGGCGTGGTGGGCGTGCCACATTCAAGTTTTGGGGCCGTGTAGGGCCATTACGAGCTCGTTTTCAGCAGTTTTTGGGCACTGTTGTTGCAATGAGGCGAATTCCGCTTTCAGTTCGATTGAAGATGAAGTCACGAGGACTGTTCTCATCCTGAACGCTGCAGGGATTAGCCATTTATAGCCTGGACAACGTAAAACCTTTGGCAAAGTACTGATAAGCCGGCTCACCAATAGAATTCGTTGAAGGTTTTGCCATACTTATCTTAAATTAAAACTGCCTTTTTGATGGGATTCGATTATTTGCAACCTGTAGTATGATATTTCAATAAGCCTGAAAAGCGTGCTCTCAGATGTCTCGTCAAAATATTGGCTTTTTTCAGAGCGCAAATAGCGCGTCGTCTTCTGCTGGCAGTAATGAATCCAAACAAATTCAGGATCTGCCAGTTTCTCATTAAATTCCATGAGCGGCGAAATGATAAGGTTGGTTGATCTTCTGGAGATTCTTCCCCATGAATTTGTGATTATTTTCCAATTTTTTTTATTCACGTGAATATTACAAATAAACTTACTTCTGCCGGTCTACTGTCCTTATTATTGGGGCGAGATTTCGCTCTGCAGTTGCGTACAGCCGCAGTTGCTGCATGCAGAACAATGACAGTAGTGCTGAAACCACCGGGTCCCAGCACGATTATCATCATGCTGCGTGTTGCAACAGCGGCAGTCCGCAACTGCGGAGTGGAATTTCTTTCCAATAAGGGCAGTACGTTAATTACCGGATTTTCTTTCTCTGTCGCTTAAATGGGATAGGCCTTCATGGGGATAACTGGTTTAGGGTGCCTGATGTCGCCACTCCCCTCCTTCGATCAATCGGCTCCCTTCTCCAGGTGACTAGGCCTTTTTTGATATGGCTGGGTTCAAGATGAGCCAATCACCGATCAGCCGTCTCTATGAGTGCCACCAGCTCTTGAAGACTTGCCGCTAGGCGACTTTTCTGTATATTTGTTTTTATTGCGCTCAGTGGAACGCTCCGAAAACCTACTTTTTTGCTTATTCTAAAAATACTCTATTTTTTCAACTATCAGTGCCGACATTTCGCATGGTGCAGTGTAAAACAGAAGAATCTTCCAAAATGGATGAATGTTAGTGTTGTCCTAGAGGAATAAACTGTGAAATATCATCCCGAATATTAACCCATCGTTTTTGTTTATGTTGTGGCCATTCCTTAATGTTATTATTTAGATTATTGTGTTCTCGGATAATGTATTCGCGTTGAAAAAGTATGCGATAGAAATGAATAAGCCTTTTCTCTATGGAGAGACAAGTCAGAATGAGCGAATGAAGATTCTGCAGAATTTCCAATACAATCCTCGAGTGAATACAATCTTTGTGTCGAAGGTATGTTTGGGAAAGGAAATCGAAATTCGGTTGTTATCAGGGTTGGCTCATCAAAGTAGTGAAACTCCTGTTAGTTCAGGTGGCAGACACGTCGTTCGACCTTCCAGAAGCGAATGTTCTTATTCAAGTCTCCGCACATGGCGGTTCTAGAAGACAGGTTTGTTCAGCCCCATCTTCTTGAGATTGCTCCAATTCTCGCGCTCTGTCTGTCTTAGATGGCAAATAAAAATCAGAAACTCAGATGTTGATAAAAGGGAACTGTATGCGACTATGTGGGAGGTTCCCTAGGCAAATGCCTAGCAAATGTTTACTATTCGTTCTAACTGCATGAGGTAGAAGTTCAGCATCAATAGGCTTTTTTGGGAAACTGACGTATTCTCAGGAAGCTCAACGGTTGGGACGAATTCTGCGTGCGAAAAAGCATTCAACGGACCAATTCAACGCCTTTTTCTACTCTCTAGTGTCTCAGGATACTGTTGAGATGGGTTATTCTAGGAAGAGACAGAGGTGTGTAAATCTTCAAAATTAAGGCGTTGAAAAAATATGCGAAACTAAGTTGTGATCAAATTAATTGGATGTCTTAGATTCTTGGTGAATCAAGGTTACGCCTACAAGGTTGTTAACAAGTTGCCGGGTATGGAAAAAGAGGATCTCAAGCTCGCAACCAAGGTTGGAAACGTTTTCAGTTTACCACTCAGCATAAGGTCTGTTAGAGTTGACCAATATGTTCCTGTTTTTTGTAGGAAACACAACTGCAATTGCTGCAGCAGGTTCTGGCCGCATCAGATGCGGATGCTGAGGAGGAAGATGTGAAGGAAGAAATGGCCGATGGCACCATCAAGGTACGATTCGGTCTCATCTGTACAGTTTTCTCTTATAATTTGGAAATTTAAGGTGAGTCGACGAGAATCAACAATGGCTTCAGCCTCTGGCGGGTCAAGCGTGTCGTACGCGAATAAGTCCAAGGTTAGCGCCCTTTGAAACCGTTCAGTCCTCGCGAATATTTCGAATCCTCCATGTAAAACCAAATGATTGATTTGGTTTTTTTCAGCAGTCGCTGGCCGATAGGCATCCCCTTTTCAAGAGGTTCCGTGAGAAGTGATAGCCTACGCTGTCCTCTTGTCAATGTCGAGGTCCTACTGCCTCTTCTTAGTGAGCAGTTCTACATATACAAGAATCTCGAAATCTGGAAGCTGGTACATCTGAGAATATGGGTGGAATAATAAAGATTTTGTTAGGATTTTCGTTGTTCTGGTCTTATGTGGTTGTTACGTCAATAGGCGCATACAAGGAAGCGGATTTCGGTCGGATTTGAGAAGGGAAAATTAGAACTCTGGTCCTGTAAAATCCTCCTGGCTGAATAATGTTGTCACGTTGGCGGGCTAGCGTTTTGAAAGCTTCGATTAAATGCCAGCGCGCGGCATTACCGAGGAGCGACGTCAAATCTCTCCAATTTTGTTAACACTGGGACCAAACTTGTTTGGAAGGATTTGAGCATGGTCTGGCTACAGTAAGTTACCACATCTGAGTTTTTTCCTCCAAAAACTGCGACAAGGAAACCAAGAGTGTAGTCGATTACGGCGCGACTTCCGCAGAGTCGCACACCATTCTAGTCGACGGAAAAAAAATTCGTTTTTTCACTCAATTTGGAGGAAGAAAAGACCGGAAACGTAAGAAACTGTAACTTTTTCCCCCGCACACTATGTCAGTGCACGTAAATTATCTGCCATGGATACACGCAAGAATAACGCGAAAAGGTGAGAAAAACAGAAAAGCCATTAGCCAGAAGAAAAATTATCAGCTGTTCATTATCGATTCTTGGAACCGAGCCAGCTATGGCTAAATTATGCATACAAGGGATCCTTCTGAACATAAAATGTGGTTTAAAAAAACGGTCCGCGGAGGGTTTTAGGGGGACCAAAGGAAACAATTTAGGATTTTAAAATTTCACTTAGTCCTTGTGGGTAGATCAAAAACGACCAAAAAAGGAAGGAACGCTGGACTGTAATGCTATTGAGCAATTGTTATTCATACAGGTGCTGTGAAATCATCTGAAATTGCTCAGAAAGTTTGAAGACGAAATCTAGCCTGGTTCTAAAGCTATGACGTGTTTCCTGATCCCTCGAGCAATGCTCGCTGCATTCAAGCCACCGATCTTCGCAATGAGATAGTCGGGGGTATGCTAAAGATACATGATGGCGCAGCCGGTTAGGCGTTGGACTACGAAGCGACCGAATGATGGTTTGAATACTGAGATCATTCCTGCACATTGGCTGACATTGATGCCAATTCTACGTGTTCACCTTACCTATTTTGAGTTTTAACTGTGTCGCTTGTTTTTATACCTCTTCTTACCAGGTTGTTCTATAAGTTTTGTCGTTCGATAAGAAAAACACAATTTTCATGGTTCAAAATACACTTTATTATCCAGTATAATCTCCCTGAACATTAATACACTCGTTCCAACGATCCTCCAATCTGTTGATCCCACCCCTAAAGTGAGAATCCGGAAGGTCTGCAAAATACGCTTCAACAGCCGTTATGACCTCTTCATTTGATGAAAAACGCTTGCCACACACAAGTTTTCTGAGTTCTGGAAACAAATAGAAGTCGCTAGGGGCCAAATTTGGTGAATACGGTGGATGCTCTAACAATTCGAACTTTAATTCATGGATTTTAGCCATTGTCAAAATGCTCTTGTGACACGGTGCATTGTCCTGATGAAAAAGGATTTTTTTCTTCTGCAAACCGGGTCTTTTTTTCACGAATTTTTTCCTTCAACTGGTCCAAAAGGTTGCAATAATATTCAGAATAAATTGTTTTACCAGTTTACAAGTAATTCACGAGCAAAATTCCTTTCGCATCCCAAAAAACTGATGCCGTAACCTTCTTGGCCGATTTCCGGACACGAACTCGTTTCGAAGCCGAACAACCAGGTTCACACCACTCCTTAGCCTCTTGTTTTGATTCAGGATCATGGTGATAGACCCAAGTCTCAACCATAGTGATAAATCACAAAATCCACATCATCCTTTTTAAAACGCTTCAAATGTTGCTGAGTTTTTGTTTTCTAATGTGTTTTCGTTCCATTGTTAGCGAACCCATTGTGCACACAGCTTTCTAAAACCCAGAATTTCACTGAAAATATGGCTCACACCGCCTAATGAGATGTGTAGAGCCTCTACTAAATCTCTCTCAGTCAGTCAACGATTTTCCAAAACCATACCCTGTATTTTGGCTATGATTTCTGGTGTTGATCCGCTTTTTGGACGTCCTTCACGTGGATCGGCTTTAAGGCTTGTACGACCACGTTTAAATTCAGCAACCCATCTTTCTACTGTTCTAATCGAAGGTGAACAATCATTAGACACTTTTCACATTCGTTCGTGAATTTCTTTTGGTGCTACACCTTCCAAAAATAAGAATTTTGTCACTGCACGATATCAAATGTTTTCCACTGCGGTGACACGGCGACACTAAATGGCCTGTAAACAAAGAATGAATTGACAGATTGAAATAAACTTCACATACGTTCATATGAAGAGTGTACCAGCAAAACAAAAAAAAATTGGGCTAGTAGCAACGCCTTCTCTTATGGAACGACAAAACTTATTGAACGACCTGGTATATCGATCGCATCAGGGAATTTGTGGGGTGGTTCGTAAAAATTTTTCGGATTCGCCTCAAAAGTTGCATGGAGGGGTTCTCTAGGGTGCTGAACGCGATTCTAGAGATCGTTTCTCAAAATTCTCAGGATCACTGTGGGTTACGGTAGGTGTAATGCCATTTTGGGGCTAAACCTACCCTAATAAATTGAAAATCGGCAAATGAACATCAAATTCGTAATCAACATCCCGTATTACCCCCGCATAGAAATTTTGAATCAAATCTGTGACTTTGGCCCTATTACCGTGTACCCACCGTAATCTAACGCAATCTGTCGGAAATCGGTAAACGGAGCTCAGATTTGTGTTTTGCATTTCAAATAACCCCTAGGCGCGAAGTTCGGGCCTTAAGTTTTTTTGTCGACATTCGGAGCCCTTTAAAGGCATCGTACGCGCAGAAAACCGTATATTATTTTTTCATGTTTTTGTGTAGCTTGGCCTCTCTAGTGAACGAAAATGTCGAAGGGGCCCATGGAAAACCTTTATTCGTAAAGAAAAGTCAATCGGAACACATTGTAAATACGAATTTGAATCTAGCGCCAAAATCCTTTTTGAAGTTTTTCTGCTTTTGGAGTCCTCGTCACTGTCATTTTCGGGGTTTTTCTGCACGTGGAGTTCGTGCCGTAACTATTTTTGATGTTGTTTGGCGGTGGCATCAAAGTTCTATGAAAAAGTGCTAGATGACTGGTGAGAACTGGTGGCGGATCCTCATCTTTAACCCCTACCAACCTCATTACCCTACGTTTTTGACGCGCCAAAGTTTACCAGTGTGGTCTACTGGGCTCAATCATGAAATTGAGCCTGAAAACTGAAAATTGATTTCCAGCGCGAACGATGCCTTTAAGGTGTGTAGGCTCATTACCATTCTTGGGAGTTCAGAGGTCGAAACTTTTTTTGAAACTCCGCCCAGGGGGTAATTTGAGGCGCTGAACACGAATCTGAGGAGCAGCTCTTTTTTTTGGCCAATTTTGTCGGGTTAGGCCTCTTTCAAAGTTCTAAATACCCATGAGCATCGATCGAGATCGCGTCGCACGTCGATCTGCATTCAAAACATGCCATCGCGGCGATCAGCGATCGCACTCTGAAAGAGGCCTTAGGGTGCTTTGAATGGCGCTTTACCTACCGTTACCCATTGTTTTGATCGTTTTTGATCTACCCGTGAGTCAAAAAAAGTGAAATTTCAAAATCCTAAATTGTTTCTTTCTATCTCCCCTATATCCCCCAAAAGACAGTTTTTCAAAACTTCACTTTGTGTTCGCAGTCATCCCTTGTTAGTGAAAGTACGCATCGCTCAACCGCTCTTTCCTAGTGCCGTGGACTATAGTAACTTTAAAGTCGAATGTGTGGCGCATCCCCCGAATGACTGGTTAGTGCCCACAACTTTATGCCTTATTCTTCAATTAATGTATATTAAATATATCATACCGCGCATATATATCAGTATCTGAAATCACTACGCTGTTATTGGACTATTAGTAAGGGACCATTCTTCATT
The DNA here is from genome assembly GCA_029168955.1 of Aplectana chamaeleonis. Lineage (NCBI taxonomy): Eukaryota > Metazoa > Nematoda > Chromadorea > Rhabditida > Cosmocercidae > Aplectana > Aplectana chamaeleonis. The sequence continues at coordinate 68,933 of JAPDOI010001835.1, forward strand.
ATTGAATGAATTCAACACTTCTAGACAACTCAAATTACTCTCAGAAAATACTGGAGAGTTAAACATTGAAGCCAGTGTCAATGATGAGAACATTCTCCAACATTCCAATTTCACTTGAAAAATCTGGATTCACGTCGCATTAAAATTGTCGAAGAACATGGCCAAAAACGAGACCTAAAGAGCACTATACGGCCCTGAACATGAGTGTTTGGCCGGTTTTAATGGGTTTTACTTTCCATCCCATCTTATCGCTGCATTTGCTTTTCTGATTGCATTGTCCGGACCATGAAAGCTTAGAGCCCATATGTATGGAAGCAAGCCATCATTGTACACGTTCTAAAGAAAGGAGATAGTCACGATTCCAGAAACTATCGTTGCTGACGTCATCTGATGGTTCGTTCACTTTTCACTGCGTTCTGATGGCGCCATTTGAAACCCTACATACTTTCCATGACGTCCTGGAGACCTCGTCTGAAGCCCTACTTTCTTACCGCGACCCCATGCCCACGACTTCTGGAGCCTTACGTACATTGCACGACGCCCTGCTGACGTCATCTAAAGGCACATTTTCTTTTGTACGCGCCTAAGCTTTCCAGCCGCCCTGGGGTTGTAGGTGCACCACACATCGGGGGAAGAGCTCGGACGAGTTTTTCGTTCTGACGCGACGCGCGCGGCGTAAATCCGTTCTGTACACTCCAGCGTAAGAGCGTATTTGCCATAAGCTCCCAAAAATTCATGGCACGATTACAGTAGACGCGCCTTAGCGACGGTGTAAACAGAACGGATTTCTTCCGCGCGCGTCGCGTCAGAACGTAAAGCTCGTCCGAGCTCCTCTGCTCTTGGTCATAGTGTTTCCCCACAGCAAAAGAGCCGGGAAAAACTAGGGAGGAGCGAGGTGTGTAATCGGATGAAAGCCAGCGTCCAATCACGCACCTCGCTCCTCCCCTGTTTCCCCCGCCTCTTCCGCGGTTGGGAAACAATACGACGTCTGAGAAAATTCACCGCGTCAGTGCCGGGAGAGTACCGCAGCGGCTCTGTGATCAGACGATTTTGTTGCCGTGTCTTGAGTCTCGACATCGCCGCGATATTACTGCATTGGCTCTGCGTTATAAACGCGCCGGCTCCGCGATAGAACCGCGCCGGCTCCGCGAGGATGCAGCAGTGAACCCGCGTGGAGTACGATGCACTATGCAATGTGGTGAAACGAAGTAGTCGCCGGTTCAATCATCCAAGTTTGAGGTACATTCCGTATTTCCTTGGGCGCAAAAGCGGCGGTAATCTCTGTCCCTACTAGACAGATGACGTAAAGACCGCAGGTGTATTTTTGTTCTTGGGCCCCCTTAGTTGTATAATAATTCTTGAATAAGTTCTTATGAGATACTCTTTCGGAGCCGCTGCGGCACTGCCGCATCACCGTTACGGCTCCGCGGTAGTGCCGGCGCGGATCCGCGATAGTGCCGCTTCGGTGCTTGTAGGCTCCGAAGCGGCACTATCGCGGAACCGCAGCGGCAATTTCTCTCAGAGATTGCCATCCGAGTTTCTCCCTCGGCGTGTAAAGCGCCTACAGCCGGCCACCCTGTACAGCTTCTAAAGTGTGTTTGCACGTAAATAAATAAACGATTTATCACAAGCGATAAACGCGAATTGTAAAGTGCGCAAAAACTCAGTGCTTTGAACATGTGAAATAATAAGCAAAACAGGCACGATTGGTAAAATATTGGAAATGGAGACTGCTAGGGGATAGATGGGGAGGGGGCGACTGATGGATAGTATGTAGTCTATCGCCTAATGGGTGGGGGGCCAGATCGTGCGCTGTTATTTGTCTCTTCTTTGCCTCTCTATAGGAACAATAAAAGCTATTCATATTTAAAATGGGAAGGAATATTGCCGATTGTCGGTGCGCGGGACCACATCAATCACAGGTACTGGAGCGACTATATCGGTATTGCACTGTGAACATGAAAGAGAAGCGTAGGGGAGCAAAAATCAACACTAGACATTCTCTAGGAGGAGCAAAACAAAGCTTAATAACATAACAAAATGAATATGAATGGAATATGAATGTTCTGATGAGGGAGTTGTGGAGACAATCGGCAAGAAAATTAAAGCATTCAGACAGGGGAAAATGGGGAGGGAGCCAAGAGTCGTAAGAATGCAATAGTGCAAATGGAAAATGCAATGGACAAAGATTCAGTACACATAGACTCACGCAGACAGGACAGACAGACTAACAAGAACATATCAGAAACAAAGTCTTAACACTATATATCAATCAATAAATACTCTTCTAATGACTACCGTAATGGAACTGAACAGAATGAGAAGAAAAAAAAACAATGCTAACCACTATATTATATGCAGTATATACGAATAGTTAGCAAGAATGCACGGATAGGAACGTATACAGACCTCCTACTATATGTGATGCAATGTATCTAATAAGCTTTATGTATAAAATTCCGATTGAATCTAAGTAAAAGGTTTCGATCAAGTTTTTCCGGCTTGTCGAGGTGAGAGAGAATGGGAATGGGATCCGCTTTCTGGAATGGGGACGCACCGCGTGAGGAGAGAAGCGAGGCGGCAGTAACCGTAGCGGTTGGAATGGAGAGGAGTTCGAGGGCCAGACTGGCCAATGTTGGACAGCGCTGCATGCAACCCTGCCAGAAGACCAACGGAGTCTGAAGTGGATTGCCGAACGATCGCAGCGGTGACAGAAGGGCTTCGGCTGGCGACTGGAATAGAAAAACGTTGATTGGAATTTTCATTGGAAACCAAGTCTGATAGGACGCTAACTCAAACCAACCCCGCTAAGAAGCTCGTCAAAGTACGAGGAAAGAGCCGCCTCCGTGATTCGGTCGCGCATTGGCTGTGAGTGACGATCCTGAAATTCAAGCATGGAATAATTGATATAATTGATGATCCCAGCGATCGGCTAACCGTCACAAGAGTGGGTCAAAAAGTTTGGTGATTTAATCTCATGTAACTTTTGAAGACGACAGCAGGTCGTTAGGATTTCCCCTCAAAGACTGCCTCAACTCAGACAAACCGTGACAATAGAATGATCCGCCAACGGTGACTAGTCAACAGGCAAACATTAGGCGGGGACAGGCCAGCGTCCTGTTGCCAGGCTGCAATACCCAGTTACCTCTCCATTGCCATGCAATAACACAGAAATCTGATATCCAGTACGCCTTTTTTTGCGCTCACTACCTCGACCCGCCCATTTTCACCGACTGGGGTGCTCTCCGGCAGAATTTCGACGCATCAGCGATCCAGCAGGATGTACGACGCATAAATTTTTTTTCATAAGGGACTGCCGGATGAGTCAGAACCAGCATTGAAGTTTAGAAAGTGAGTGACAACGAAAAAAGAGATTAAATGCAGGTAAAACAGGTCTATAAGATGTGAGAAGATACCAGATAAGGCGACGACGCTGCAGGGGAGAGCTTTTGAGCAACAGACAGGTCTTTCGGGGCCAAAAACAGATCGTTCGCGGCAAACACGCTTAGTTTCAACTCTCGACGAGATGCAAACAATGTGATGATATTCCACTTACGTGCCTCGGAATAAAAAGGCCATTTCGAACCGGATGCAACTTTTTAGGATCAATTTGTTCCAAAAATTCGAATTTGATTTCCCTAGCTGCTCCATTTGTAAGAGAAACCCCTTCTGCGAACTAAGAATAAGCGGGGAACTCCCTAAATCCTGGAGCACAGAAATGGAAGTACACTAGATATCAGTCAAACAATTGGGTTCCTTTTCGGAAACCTGCGATAGATTGTGGTAGGGAAACGACCTTGCCGAACCGTAACCCAAAAGCATAGCCCAAAACTGAAAAAAAGAACCTGATATTCGTGTTTAGCGCCCCAAGCACCTTCTCTGCACGATGTCTGAGCGGAAATTTATTTTCAAACTATAGAGTTCTATATAGGGAAAGAGCCCTTGTGGATTTTTAGAGGGCCGGAAATCAATTTGTTCTGCATGAAATTTGGTCCGGATTTTTTTGAACGCTGAACTTGATTAGGAGGGTCAAATTTAGTTCCAAGAATGATCAAGATAGGTTACGATGGGCATTATGATAATTGAATATGGTAACCTGCGAGTAAATGCTTAAAACTCTGTTCAGAGAAACGAAGCGCGGCTTATTAGATGCAAATCAATTTTGTTGATATAAACTAATCCTAAAAAGTTGCATTCTGGTAACAATGGTCACTTTACAAAAAGAGACCTTTCCTTGTTAGAGCTAGAACTGCATACTAAAACTGCATATTTGTGTTTACCCCGAGATACCTTTGTGTGGCCCCGGAAGGCCTCCACGTTCCATCGGAGGAGCTATCTGCTATGTGTCCGACCGTTCCTCATAGAGTATCGTTCAAAGTCCTGTTTCCGAGCTGCTCAGTGGGACAGCCTTATATATCCCTTCTTGCTACCGTTATCTCTCATTTTTCAAATCCAACTCTAGGATTGACTGTTCCGGCTACAACCTTTCGAATACGGAGCGAATCAACGTGTACACCGCGGATTCGCCCAGGCGGTTGGAGTAGGGTATTGGAATTCTGTGGGACACCTTCTACTGCCTACCAAAGGGTAAATCGAGGTAGGGAGCGCAAAATGTCAACTGAGCGGACGGCCCGCAGATGGCTGCATAATCACTGGGTAACAGGCAGGTATATGCGTATCGCGGCTAGGCAACGAGACACCGACACAGGCCCACCGGAGACCTGCCTGCTGACCGTAGGTGTTTCACCATGGGAAATCAATGCGTTGTCCTGGGGTTTGTTTCAAGAATGCTCCCACGACGCCGTGGGAGGACAAATGGACTTCACATGAAAAAATTGGTTTCCATGGCTACGATTTATCCCTGGAAATTGCTTCCACGCCCTTTGAACGCTATCATTTCGGTTGAGTAGTATACATTCTTTTTAGCTTTTTTTTCGATCGACTCGATTTTCGACTTGATCGATTTTTCAAACATTAGATTTTCGGATATGTTCAAAATTTTGAATACTCGAACACTCGACTTCCGACTGATTCGATCGTAGTAATGTATACTGTTGTGTTGTGAGCTTTACCTGTTGCAATCGCTGAGCCTGCTGTAGCAGATCAGTATAAAGCGGCAACTGATCCGGTGATGACGACAGAACGGACGCTAGGAGAGCGTCCATGCCCAAAGACGAGGGTGCCATCGGTTGACGTGAATGCAACTGAAACGAGAAGATCAGGCTCAAACTCAGTAACTCTACAAGTCCCACTTACCTCCTGCTCAATAGCTGACCTGGCGTACGAAAGTTGCTGTTCGCTGAGAAGCACGGCAAGCTGCGGATTCAACGCAGTGGCCTGAAAGTAAGGATTGATTTCAGAAATGAAATCGTGAAATAGTGGCGTTAACAGAAAATCACCTGAATGTAGGTGCCATCGAAATCCTCACTATTTACGTCAATGATGGACGCGAGTCGCTCAGCTACTACCTCCTTCAGCTGGCCGGCCAACGCACCAAGGTCTAGTGAGTCCTCAAAATTGGGAGATCAGGTAGGAACGGCGTTGAAAAGGGGAGAAGTAAGGTAAATTACCTTGTCGAGAGCATGCGTAATTTGTTTTATTGCAGGCACAACTCCGTCCACTGTTGGACATTCACCCTCAACAAGTCCATTGCCGTACTGTCGGAACAATGACGAAGCATTACAGACGCCACGCAGCTGGCTCCTATAATAAGAAATAATACTGCACGAAGGAGGAAAAGAACGAATTCAAGGAACGAGTTTAGATGTGTAGGCAGTTCTTATCTTATCAAGTCCAGGGAATAAACGAGGGGCGATCGTTTTGGCAGGCCGCGCGGCCTTCGCGACACCAGGAGCCAGCGGTGTTTTGATCGCGCGCGACGATTTACCTCCGCAGCTCCGTTCACTCACTAGACTCAGTTTTACAAGGATACTACAGTACCGCTGATAGGATTTGGTCGGAACGTGTGCGGGCACGCCTTTTCGGGTCTTCAGTGTCATTTCCCGATAACTTCCTTTAGAACCTAACTTTCTTTCAGATCTGAAAAGTAATTCAGGATTCAGTTGAGGTAGGCTATCCAACAATATAATGCTTACAGGGTAAAGATTTAAACGAAAATGTTTGGTCGCAAAACGCTTGGCTCCGGGCGAGATCGAACCAGCATATTCCCTTTCCGGAGAACGCCTTATCGCACTGCACCACCGAAGCCCCAGCGCCGCTCTCACTCAACCGCTCTATAAATCTTCACCCCGGAAAGGGAATATCCTGGTTCAATCTCGCGCGGAGCCAAGCGTTTTGCCATCAAATCAACGCCTTGTGTAAACATACCATAACGTGCACTGCGACCTTAAACAGCAGCTACGGCAAAAAACATCCAAAAATCGTGTAAAAAATCTATGCATTGTGATTTCCCGATCGCTGTGCACCACATATTGTGTGCAGCAGCATACTGCATTTGTATGCTGTCTTGGATATTAACAACTCCACCCTAATATTTTTTATTCGAACTTGAGCCTTAGCAATCTGTTTACACCGTTGGATAGCCCTTCTCTTGAGAATTTGAGATAATTTGTTCAGATACAAAAAGGCATAAATGCAAAACCATTTTTTAAGAAAGGACGCTGAAGACGCGAAAGCGAGTCGTGCATCTTGTGAATAAATCCTGCAAGCGGTAGTGTATCATACAAGGAAGCTACCATTAGCCAAACCTGCCATTTTGAATGCAATGTACTCTACTACAATTATTTTTTGACGTAGAGTGTGAACATGTCCTTCGCAACTGCCTAGAGTCACTCTGAAAAGTTATAGGCAATTTTTTCTCGGATTGTCGTACCTATTGTACCCTCTGAAAAGCGCCGTAACCTTTCGAAAATCCGCAAACGGACCTCGTAGTCGTGTTCAGCGCCCAAGACCCCCTCATGCCAAATTTGGGTGGAAGCACATTTTCCGAACTTTGCACGGACTGACAGCCTTTCGGACTTTTACAGATTTTCGATTGAGGGTTTTTTATAATAACTTTTTACACCTTTTTTTCCAGAGTGAGTCTAGGCAGCTGCAATAGACATATTCGGACTTCACTGCCTACTATGGTTCCAGGAAAGTACATTCCATCTGGAATCGCCAGTTTGACACAAAAGAGTTCCCTTGTTAGCCCAGAGTATGGTTCTGTCCATGAGTAGCTGCCTAATTTTCAGTTTAGACCGCTTGCAGCGCGCTCGCCCGTGCCGTCATTTATTGACCCTACCGGAATGACCAATGGTGCGCACGCGAGCTGGCTGCCGGCAGAGGCAATTACGCACGGAGTTCCTATACCCAATAGTGACAGTTGTCTTGTAGTTTCCGCAGCGTCCCGCCAGAGTATAAACAATGCACTGATCTGAATGCGCGGACACTGACTGGCTAATAATTTTTTCTCAAGGCTCCAAATGGGTTTGTGAATCAGGAGAACGTTGAAGATGCAAATAGTAGTACAGTCCGGGAAAAGTAATTTCCAGTTTATTTCTGAATGAACACTCAAGCCCATGCTTTTACACTTCAGATGAGTTCGTGGCGCAGTCTAGATCAAAATAGTCCGAAAAGAAATTCAGTTTTTATGTTCAGAGAACCTAATACGACAGCGCGGTAGGCCGTCCGCAACGACGAGGTCGCTGCAGTTCCACGCGACATTCTCGGCGTCTCTGTGTCATGGTAGACTCTCTGAACCTGCGCCTGCCAATAATTTTGTATTGCGTGTAACTGATAAACAGTTTGCTTGTGAAATCTTACATTCATTAAAACACAAAAATGGGCTACGAGAAAAGAACTGCTTCAAACTCCAGCATATTGATGCGATTGTAATGAAGGATCCTTCTTCTTCTCATTCTCCCTCCTCGTTGAATGACGGAGAAGCAGCCGGAATCAGTGTTCGCTCTTTCAATTTCAATCATGCATAGTTCGTTAGTTGAAAGCTAGGCACGCGCAAAATCGCCTTAGTCCGATCTCTTGGAACATTTTTCTATATAAACATCATCAAATGCCACGAGAGTCGGATCACAAACAGCCTGGGAACATGCACCGCTTGTAGCGGCTTAGATACGGCTCAAAGGAGCAATGACAGAGCCCGATAGGCTGACTACAGATGACATGGAGAAGAGAAAGTTGGAGCCACATGGAAAGCCTGAGTAGCTGAAAGATCCACTAACCATTGTTCTTCGGTCAGATGTGGTGACTTCAGGTCTTTCGACACCTGGTCGATAGCGTGTTTGATACTCACGACAGCTTCGGCCAGCACCGGAAACGGCTCGCTCAACGGCAATTCTACGACTCGACCTGGAAAGTATCAAAAGAAGGTAAGGCAACAATGCAGCCTAAGCATCTTCTTCTGAGACCTAAACACTCAGACTCAATATTAAATAAGAGCAACCCTATTCTTGATAAAGTCAAGTGTTACAATGGCACTTTAGGAAAATGGGAGTTTCACTCCAGTTACCGTCTGAGTTCAACCTTTCTTTGCCAGCAGCACGTGCTGCTAGCGCGCCTCCCTCACTTGGCAGCACGTGCTGCCGAAAATTACGGATTGAATTCAAATGGTCTTCGGAGTTTGAACCCTGCATATCCCGCAACCGTGATCTGGTTGAGCTGACAACAAAGGATCATATTACAACACAGTAGAAGAAGATGCTGTTTCAACAGCACGTTCCTTTATTGTGCTGTTAATCTACCTGTCTACGACTTCGCTTGGTCTTGATCTCGAGTGCAATGTTATGAATGCGTTTGTTACCGTCAAAGGCACGGGGAAATCGCACAGATAAAGACCAGCAATCGCTCTAGGGAAGGTTCGACCAACCTGCAGCTTTATTCAGCGCTTGCAATGAATCCGGTCTAGTGACGAAGCCGAACAACATCTGATAGACGCTTTTTCGTAGCTCGTCAATAGCAGGGTTCGACTCCAGGAAATGCGTGAAGCATGACATTATCCGTTGACTGAACGGCTCCATCTGAAAGACCAGTTGATGAATTGTGTGTGGCGAAATACCTCCAAGAGTCGCACTTTCTCACCTGTTTGTCAACGACACTTCCATCATCGTCATCAAGGAGCTGCTTCAGACCCGAGCAAACAACCCGCGTCACCTTCTCTTGCGGTAAGTCATAATCGGACAGCACCTGAAAGAAGTGCAGGGTTGTCAGAAGGTTTACGTAAATTGTTGAAGAGGAGGGATCATACCTGCTCTATCGTCATTGCGACAGCTTCAGAGGTATTATCGGCTTGCAGCAGTGGGCGAAAAGCGAGTAGGACGACTTGCACCTAGAAGACACTCAACTGAATTGAATTCCCGTCAATCCAGGCATTGATCTCTAACCTACCTCGTATTTTTGGCTAATAAAAGCAGGAAAAGCCGCTGAAACACAGAGCCTGTACAGCGGCTCATCGGAACCTGTTGTTGGAGACAGACGAATACAGTCGACCAGTATTGAGACACAAACTGCCTGCGCCAGAAGTGCCCGAATCGACTGCAGAAGCCGGAGGTGTAGGGCGGAAATCAGCTGGAAACATGCTTGTATATCTGTTTTCATCCAGTTGGGTTAGCTTATAGCTTTAGCTCTGGTGGAAGCTTTATTTTACTGTTAAATTTGAAAGTTTTTGTAATGAGGAGGCCGGTTTTTGCAAGAAAAAGGGCAGGGCTCCACGTTTTGAAGACTGATTGGTCGAATACAGTCATTTTGACAATTTTTTATATTTCCAAGGCCGTGAGCGTCTGGTAGAGGCCGTATGAGTTTACTAACGTCGCCATCTCAATTATCTTTGCGAGGATGAATGCTGCCTACGAAGGCTGGAAACTAAAATTGACTTGATTCGGACCCCCTTCACCGCTGGTCGAAAACCGGCTCGAGCCGTCTCGAGGCAGTTTGAGCCCTCCCGAGCCGGCTTGAACTGTCCTGAGTCGGCCGCATCCTAGTTGATAATGAAACATTTCATACGTCTGCGGTGTTAACCACACCGGCACCTCATTTTTATCATATTTCAAAGTATGGATGCAATCCCAAAAGCCACATTATCACCCATTCATTCACGGCCGTTTCAAGCCGACCTCAGCTATCAATCTCGGGGGACTTTCCATCTTCAAAGAGTGATGTATTACATGCGTATCGACCACGACGGCAGTAGCCGGATCATGCCGGTTTAGGCGGGCTACAGCTATGAAAGGGGGGGGGGGGAGGAATTCCAACCCCATTGAGCAACGTAGCTGTAGCAGGAAGTTTTCAAAGCTCAATCTGTTGCAGATCCTGTGAGGAGACAAAGAAGCATAGCAAAACGCATCCAAAGTAGAATGCGAGAACATGCAATAGGCCTTCCAACTAAGGCTGAGTTCTGTTCCTGCGAGTTTATCCAATGTGGTCGGGTCAGGGCCGGTCCCTCGAGTTCACCATACTATATGAAACCTTAGCATGGTGTCAAACTCATTCCTTGACAGGTTTCCACCCTCCGAAACTGATTTGTGATGCGGTGTCAACGTGTCAAAAAGTGCAGCCTAGTGTGAACGCATAGAAACGCCTGTTGCTCATGTTGGTGTAACTCTGCTATACACTTCAAGTTACATTCTAGTCAACATTTACATGCGAATCTTGACATTCATTCATGAATGTGGACCATTTTTCTAAAAACAAAAATGTGTGCAACATTGCTTGCTAACCTGCTCAAAGTATTGAGGGTCGTCATTGAGGGTGAACTTCGGCTGTGCGGCCTCGAACAGTTCCTTCCAGAGTGGATTCGCAAGCGCTTCCGAGGTCAGATGTGATGTTGTCAACGCAAGCGCCAACCGCTGCTCCAGCTCTCGTTGACGTCGTTCGTCTCGCCGCCATTTCTTTGACTGCATAATCTGCCCCGACGAGTTGATTGTCAGCCCTACAAATATATCAATCGGTGGATGTCATAAAGATGCAATCATCTTGACTCTTACCAGCTTGCTGAAGCATTTGATTGGCTGCATGCGCGGCGCTAATATTCGCCGATGACGTCGGAATTTGTGGATTGAGCATCATTTGGAAGGGATTCACGGTTTGCATGAGGTTGTGCAGCAAGTTAGGCATCGCTGGCGTAGTGTTGCGCAGTGCAGTCATGAAGCTACTACAAAAAAAATAGTTACGGCGATAACATACGTACTGGATTCTCTGCGAGGCAACTCACTTAGGCTCCGGTTTGGGCTCCTTCTTGGGCTTAGAGGGTTTTGGCGGAGCCGGTGTTGGATTGCTGGTTGACGAGGAGTTTGATCCTGAAGCCGACGAGGACGGCGATGAAGGCAGCTGACCTCCATATCGCTCGCGAGTATAATCAACCTCAAAGATCGCACAGCTTAGGGATTAGGCTTTGCTCAAGATATGCAGAAAGTCACTCCATACGGATTAATAGTTGCCACAACTCTTTCGAAACAAATCCCCACGAAACTCACTTTCAGCTTCTGAAACTCGGCATATTCAGCCGAATGTTTCTTCAGATGACACGCCAATGTGCTGGTGTGCGGTCCTTTCAAACTGTATGTACAATCGCCGATTATACACCTGCAATCTCCTCAATAAGTACGAGTTACCCATCGATCGAATTCAACCACATATGTACAGACCACCAGCTGATTCGATCCTTTTATGTGATCGAAACGGACATACATGAAGAATGAGGTAACAAGGGCATTTGTTTGCAAATACCGACTGCTTTGGTGATCGTGATTAATCAATTTAGGACATTTTGAAAACTGATAGAAGTCATGAGTAGTCACGAACCTGCTTAGATTCTCAGTCTTATTATATACAAAGTACTTCCAGACGGGTGTTTGTTTGTTGGTGCCACCAGATCGAATGGCTGCTGCAGGATTCCGATGCCAACTCCAGTCATCCTGAAATTCACAACTCTATTTATACATAACGAGCTACATTGTGTGACCGTACAGGCTTACATATTTTTCTAGTAAAACATGCATCGTACATGATGCCATTGGTTTTCGCTTTCTGCTAAAACGGTCTATCTGCTCAACTTTGCCATAAGTACTGACAAAGGAAGCGTTTTCAGTGGTAAAGGCATCTGCGAAAACGGTTAGTACTGTTAGCCTCTATAGCAAAACTGCGCAGTATTCCGCCCCGAGCTGCAGGTTCTAAGAAGTTATAAGCGTTTTCCAAGCTTCGCGAATCTGTTTCGGAAAATAAACCAATCAGGCATTTTTTGGGCGTTTCGGAAAATTTTCTCGGGTTTCGCTCACAGCTTGTATGAGGGTTTCATTAGCGAGATGAAGTAAAATGTCATTTAGAGGGCCAAACCTACCTTAGCATTTCGAAAATAGACAAATATATATATATATATATATATATATATATATATATATATATATATATATATATATATATATATATATATATATATATATATATATATATATATATATCCTTATACTTAAAGCAGTTATGTCCGATGTGTGTGTGTGTGTGTGTGTATGTGTGTGCATGTGTCCCCCAAATATCTTTGGAATGGCCGATCAAAACTTGTATGAAATGGTACCAACATTAAGGTGGGTGCGACATTTATCGATTACCAAAATCAGCCCGACTCACCTCTTACGTGCCTCAGGCCAACCGAGGTTTGTCCGTGGAGCGCACTTTTGGCCGTGGGTCATGATAACTTCTGCGAGTCGTCTAGCGATGCAAAAAATGCAGGGCGTCATAAAAGGTGTGCAGGACCCCAGTGAGGGTGTGTGTGCAAGACGTCATAGTAAGTGTGCAGGACCCTAATCCGGGTGTGCAGGACGTCATAAAAAGTGCGCAGGTCCTAAGTAAGGAATGTGTGCAGGACCCCAGCGGAAGTGTGCAGGACCCCAGTGGGAGTGTGCGGGGCGTCATAGAAAGTGTGCAGGACCCTAATCGGGGTGTGCAGGACGTCATAGAAAGTGCGCAGGTCCTAAGTAGGAATGTGCAGGACCCCAGCGGAAGTGTGCAAGACGTCATAGAAAGTGTGCAGGACCTCGGTGGGGGTGTGCAGGGCGTCATAGAAAGTGTGCAGGACCATAATCGGAGTGTGCAGGACGTCATTGAAAGTGCGCAGGTCCTAAGTAGGAATGTGCAGGACCCCAGCGGAAGTGTGCAGGACGTCATAGAAAGTGTGCCCAGGACCCCAGTGGGAGTGTGCAGGGCGTCATAGAAAGTGTGCAGGACCATAATCCGGGTGTGCAGGACGTCATTGAAAGTGCGCAGGTCCTGAGTAGGAATGTGCAGGACCCCAGCGGAAGTGTTCAGGGCGTCATAGAAAGTGTGCAGGACCTCAGTGGGAGTGTGCAGGGCGTCATAGAAAGTGTGCAGGACCCTAATTGGAGTGTGCAGGACGTCATAGAAAGTGCGCAGGTCCTAAGTAGGAATGTGCAGGACCCCAGTGGGAGTGTGCAGGACGTCATAGAAAGTGTGCAGGACCTCAGCGGGAGTGTGCAGGGCGTCATAGAAAGTGTGCAGGACCCTAATCCCGGGTGTGCAGGACGTCATAGAAAGTGCGCAGGTCCTAAGTAGGAATGTGCAGGACCCCAGCACGGAAGTGTGCAGCACGTCATAGAAAGTGTGCAGGACCCAAATGGTAGCGTGGAGGGCGTCATAAGAAAATGTGAAGAACCCAACGGGAGTGTGCAGGACGTCATAGAGAGTGCGCAGGTCCCCAGTTGGGTGTGCAGGGCGTCGTAGAAAATGCACAGGTCCCGAGTGGGAGTGTGCAGGTCATCGAAAGTTAGCAGGACCGCAGTGGGAGTGTGCAGGACGTCACCAAGAGTGTAGAACTTGAAAAAAGGTTTTTCAATTTTTAATGCTAAATCTTAACCTTTTGTGGAGAGGAAATAGATAGGAAAATATGATTCTTGAGAAGCGTGGGACGCGTTCTGAAATTGGCGCAGAACTCCTGCGACATTTTTTTCCAGTTTTAGGATACAAGCAGCAGCTTCACTTCCGCACCTTCTCTGTTCGCCACTCATTGCAACCGCTCAGTCATTTCGAATCCCTAACTTCCAAAAACCAGTTTTATATATGTTGCAAGTCTGAGCTTATCAAAATCTGCACATTAAAAACATAAACAACCACCTACTAATTTCATTCATTGAGAACAAGGGCATGATGTTGGTCAACTAGGGAAACATCATATAATATGAGAATGCGTTTTTCCTTATCATGATAGAGACGGTAAAGCGAGAATAATCGCTTGTGAACTTTACAAATTGGAAGAAAGGGCAGTGGGTAGCGACGTAAGGGAAGGAAGTACAGAAGGGGTTCTGAATTTTGTGCCGGTAGCAACCGACGATTTACCGCTGGCTTCTTATGTTTTGCTTTATGATCCCACATTTTGATATACCCACGGCCTGCTGTAAATGTACGGCACCTTGCTCTGCTCAGGAGAGTACTTTCGGGTAGGCGGAAGTCAGTCACCACCGTTCTAACAAACTAATCCGTCTCAGGTAGTTGGCTCATGCAAAAGTTTCTGTGAGCGAAAACTTCGCTAGGTCTCGCTAGTATATATTAAAGCAGTTATGTCCCGATGTGTGTGTGTGTGTGTATGTGTGTGCATGTGTCCCCGATATCTTTGGAATGGCCGATCAAAACTTGTATGAAATGGTACCAACATTTAGGTGGGTGCGACATTTATCGATTACCAAAAATCAGCCTGAGTCACCTCTTACGTGCCTCGGGGCAACCGAGTTTGTCCGTGGAGCGCACTTTTAGCCGTGGGTCATGATAACTTCTGCGAGTCGTCTAGCGATGCAAAAATGCAGGGCGTCATAAAGGAGTGCAGGACCCCAGTGAGGGTGTGCAAGAAGTCATAGAAAGTGTGCAGGACCCTAATCGGGTGTGCAGGACGTCATAGAAAGTGCGCAGGCCCTAAGTAGGAATGTGCAGGACCCCAGCGGAAGTGTGCAGGACGTCATAGAAAGTGTGGAGGACCCCAGTGGAGTGTGCATGGCGTCATGGAAAGTGTGCAGGACCCCAGCGGAAGTGTGCAGGACGTCGTAGAAAGTGTGCAGGACCCCAGTGGGAGTATGCACGACGTCATAGAAAGTGTGCAGGACCCGGTGGAAGTGTGCAGGACATCATAGAAAATGTGCAGGTCCCCAGCGGAGTGTGCAGGACGTCATTGAAAGTGTACAGGACCCCAAAGGAAGTGTGCAGGACGTCATAGAAATTGTGCAGGACCCCAGCGGGAGTGTGCAGGACATCGTAGGAAATGTGCAGGACCCCAGAGGAAGTGTGCAGGACGTCATAGAAAGTGTGCAGGACCCCGGTGGAAGTGCGCAGGACATCATAGAAAATGTGCAGGTCCCCAGCGGGAGTGTGCAGGACGGCATAGAAATTGTGCAGGACCCCAGCTGGAGTGTGCAGGACATAACAGAAAATGTGCAGGTCCTGAGTAGGAGTGCGCAGGACGTCATTGAATGTGTGCAGGACCCCAACGCGAGTGTGCAGCACGTCTTAGATAGTGTGCAGGACCCAAATGGTAGGGTGCAGGACGTCATAGAGGGTGCGCAGGTCCCCAGTGGGAGTGTGCAGGGCGTCATAGAAAATGCACAGGTCACGAGTGGGAGTGTGCAGGTCATCAAAAGTTAGCAGGACCGCAGTGGGAGTGTGCAGGACGTTACCAAGAGTGAAGAATTTGAAAAAAGGTTTTTTTAAATTTTTTAATGCTCAATCTTAACCTTTTGTGGAGAAGAAAACAGATTAGAAAACATGAATTTTGAGAAACGTGCGACGCGTTTCGAGATTGACGCAGAACTCCTGAGACATTTTCTTGCCAGTTTTAGGAAACAAGCAGCAGGTCCACTTCCGCACCTTCTCTGTTCGCCACTCATTGCAACCGCTCAGTCATTTCGAATCCCTAACTTCCAAAAACCAGTTTTATATATGTTGCAAGTCTGAGCTTATCAAAATCTGCACCACAAAAACATTAACAACCACCTACTAATTTCATTCATTGAGAACAAGGGCATGACGTTGGTGAACTAGGGAAACATCATATAAAATGAGATTGCGTTTGTCCTTATCATGATAAGACGGTAAGGCGAGATTAATAGCTTGTGAACTCTACAAATTGGAAGAAAGGGCAGTGGGTAGCGACGTACTCTGCCAATTCGAGACTTGATGCTTCGGCGAAAGCGGCCTTTATCACGCTTTGTTATCATAAGGCATCAAATTCACCTTTAGCGCCGTCATGAAAGCTTATCCGCGCAAAGGGTGAATTTGCTGAGCGGTCGGATATCAGTCAGCGCAAAGCGTGAAAATACCGCCTGCGCTAACATGTTAATGCATATCAGTTGTTGAGCGGCTGGATACCACTCAGCGCAAAGGGTGAAATTACCGCCGTTGCTGGCATCTCAGAAAGTTCTAAACAAATGAAAAACATCCCAGCGAAAACATGATAAAACGAATAATCACGTCTCAATGTGTTTACTATGAGCACCGCCGGTATAAAAACAGCCTCATCCCCCCAGAGTACTCATTCGGCATTCTGCTGCCGGCCCTGAAAGGTGGCTTCGGGTCACTCTCCGGAGGCCAGCATAATTTTGGTTGCTGGGAGGATACAGTGGGTATCCTCACGACGGGGACGAGTTACGCCGGGTCCGCAGAGGATGGCTCCTTACCGCAGACCTCGGTGAAGATTACGCTCATGTTGCGGACAAGGGGGCTTCTTGCTGTGGACCTTCAAATTCGTGAAATTTTCAGGTAAATTCACCCATTTTTCGAGGTTAATTCACCTCATTTGCGGGGTAAATTGGACCTCTCTCGCTGCCAGTTCGCACCATTTTCACGGGAAATTCACCTCATTCTCACCTCTCTCCTAGCGGCAAATTCACCCATACAGTGAATTTAGCGCGGCAAATTAAGACTTCATGCCGACTTGTACATGAGCATCAAGTCTCTTTTGCTGCGGCATCAAGTCTCGAATTGGCAGAGTAAGGAAGGAAGTGCAGAAGGGGTTGTGAATTTTATGCCGGTAGCAACCGACGATTTACTGCTGGCTTCTTATGTTTTGCTTTTTGATCCCACATTGTGATACTCCCACGGCCTGCTGTAAATGTACGGCACCCTGCTCTGCTCAGGAGAGTCCATACCTACGTACAGCAACTTTCGGTTAGACGGAAGTCAGTCACCACCGTTCTAACTAACTAATCCGTCTCAGGTAGTTGGCTCACGCAAAAGTTTCTGTGAGCGAAAACTTCATGTATATATATATATATATATATATATATATATATATATATATATATATATATATATATATATATATATATATATATATATATATATATATATATATATATATATATATATATATATATATATATATATATATATATATATATATATATATATATATATATATATATATATATATATATATATATATATATATATATATATATATATATATATATATATATATATATATATATATATATATATATATAGTTCACATCCATACTGTCGTTCAGTCCGGCAAAGTGCACTCCTGATTGCGTATCTTGCTGCAAGCGCGGTTCCGAACATCCTCAGACAGGATGAGGATCACCCGGGCGCTTTTGGCCTTTGGTGCCCGGGTGATCCCACCGCCCGGGTGATCCCACATCCCTGTCTGAGGATACTCATCAACCGCGCCGCAGCACGATTTCGCAATCAAGCACTTTGCGGACTGAACGGCAGTGTGGAAGTGAAGAATATATATATATATATATATATATATATATATATATATATATATATATATATATATATATATATATATATATATATATATATATATATATATATATATATATATATATATATATATATATATATATATATATATATATATATATATATATATATATATATATGGACATCGAATTCGTATTCAGCACCTCAAATAAACCCCGCATAGAAGTTTCAAGTCACTTTGACCAAATTACCGTATACCCACCGTAATTTACAGTGAGTTGCCAAAAATCAATAAACGGACCTCAGAATCGTGTTGAGCACCCCCCTCCACCCAACAGTACATACAATTTTTGAGGCAAAATTTTCGCAACGTTTTGGAAACTATGAATAATCGCATTTCGCACCAAAAATTTGCCCTCGGAGGAAGGCTGCGTACGAAACCTGTCAAAGTTAAAAAAAAATATAGAAGTGGGCCCCAGATTCGTACTCGGTACTATGAAAAATTCCCAGAATAAATTTTGAGCCAATTTTAAGAATTTGAACCTTCAGCCCTCTATAAACACCTGAAAAGCTGCCTGATCCTGAGACCTGACCCCATTAGAAAACTACTCCGTATTTCGGCTCGGAAAGTTGTTTTGCAGCTGCTAACCTGGCTTCAGATTTTTTGTCACTCGTGCATGGACGATTACAAATTTTGTTGTGTACGTTTAAATAGTGTCCAGTTGCACTGCCCTTGTCAGACGATCCTCTTCAGCCTTCGCTGACTCGCCCACCTCTCCCTAGCTATCAATAACCGCTGACACCGCACACGCAACCGCCCGCGATGGCTGCCGGGTGTCCGCAGAGCTGCCATCTCATATGCGCTGAGAAGTACACCCAATTTCGCGCAGGTCAGCAGGTAAGTGCAAAAAAAACTATACAAATCTCTATCCTTGCGTGATCACCATCAAAACACTCCTAAAGTTTTCTCCAGGAATAGAAAGATTGGGGTTCAATGCAATTTCTCGGCTGGAAAAAAGGAAGCGAAAAGAAACCCGATTTCTCTCTCTCACTCAAAACCGGGAGTATAAATCCCTATAACCGCCTTAAAATGTTAGAAAATCAACTTCTACACCTGGAAGAAGTTCCCAAGGTTAAATCACACCACAAATAAGGGATTGGAGATTAGTTTCACGCCAAATTTCACAGCACGTCCATAAAATGAGCACGATATGCCGAAATTCATCAAATTTTTACTGACCTCTGCGAAAAGTTGTGCGGCTGGTGACTGAGCGATCGCCAATGAACCAGGGATAGGAGCCGGCACCGGGGACGCCGGCACTGATGGCAGACGAGGTGGACGAGCGATCTCATCTAGCTGAAATCAGCTTCTAGTTTAATAGTCCTCTGACCACATCTGCTAGATTTCTTTTGAGAAGACCAGATTTCCAATTTATCGTTTGAATCACTGGTGGCGATTACAGACATTTGAGTAAGTTAGAAAGTAGTTCCTTTTATTTTGCTCCACGGATTCCACTGTTGAAAAAGCTATTCAAAAACGAAATCGTTCATAAACCTCCCTGTTAGAGAGTTTTCTCTGAATTCAATCTCCTAATTCAAACATTTACACACTGTGTACAGGCGCGGGTGAGAAAATCCTTCATGACAACTTGCCAGATACACATAATACATGCATTAAGGAAATTAAACCGATAACACTATATATACATATATCCCGTAGCCGCGTTGAAGTTAAACAGAATAATATTTCCAAGCGGCGATACATTCTCTAAAAGCCAGTTTCACGAATTCGCACTTGGCGAAAAACCGCAGCAAAACGCCAGTTGAAAACGTTTCTAAAATCAAAATGAGATGACTTTTGGCGAATCAAGCATGTGTGTCTCTGCAAGTACATTTATGAGAGCTGAGCCCATCCCTTCCTCGCCCCTGCACTTTATCCCAGTGCTGGGTGAGACACGCAGGCGCCTGGAGCACGAGGTTATGCGATGTGGTTCGAAAAAACATCTTAATTACTACAATACACTCTCGTAATCGTGGCGTGGAGGCGCGAGAAAAAATCCGCCGCGATAGCCTCTTCGCAATGAAGTTTATTACTGAGATCGCATAATGATCAGGGTCACTCAACCAGGATACATACATAGAGAATCGCCGGTTTCTCTTTCGAAGATATGGCCTAAGAAGGCTGTCTAACTTCATTTTTTCAGCGTAAATATCCTTCGAACTCAATTTTTTTCCAGCATAAATATGACTTTCTCCACAGGTGTTATACGTACGTAAGCGTAGTTTCTCCAACCCATATTCGCTCAGAAGGGGAGGAAAACGCGTAAATGAGGCCCGTTTTTGATTTTTTGAAGGATTGAGGTGAGTTAAGGTGAACAAGGTCCCATCACAACCACGTACATAAGACGCTGTAATTGGTCGAAAAAAAATGAAAATGATATGCGTCATTTGATTAATCATCCCAATCTCACTGAGCTTAGAACAAGTGCGATTACGGGCTAGGGGCATACTTCACTAGGCTGCGGCTCCCCAGGCCGAACACATCGGTTTTTGATCAATAGTTGCGCGCTGCTGAATTCCAGAAGCTTTGTGTTGACTATCTCTAGCTACAAGTTTCTGTTTATCCTCGTATAGTAATCCATCTACTGCGGTGCGCTTTATATATGGTGACAAGGTTTCAATTCTCATCCCGTCGAAATATGTGCGTTCCTAATCGGCTTCTGAGATCTTTTCTTTTCTATGAACCTCTTTCTCAAAACGTACAAAATTCTGTAGCGTGAAATGGTTTTTGAAATCAATCGTGGGCAAACGCCTGAGAGATCCTCATTTTGTAAGAAATATGGACTTCTAGTCATCTTCGATGATCTTTCCTGATTTCCGTATGCAGGCCTAGAGAAGTTCTTTTCATTTTGCTGTCAATCCAGCCTTCGATTTATTCTGTTTTCCAGGAATGAAGTCGGGTTACAACAGGGTGATTAGTGAAGTCTTTCACTTAAGCATGATTGAAAATGAGTATGCCACCTTGAATGCGTTGCCGAGGAGGCTTTTGCTAATCATCTCCAGTATATTGCCCGTCATTCCTGGCTCCGGTTCATCGTCCTTCTCCACTGACTCAGAGGAAATCTGCAATTCTATGAATTCCAAACACCACTTGATAATCACGAGATATTGGTAATGAGTGGGCAAGATGAACCTCTGATCCATTTGTGGAACGTGCTGAACTCGGTCCAGCTGGTGACTGACCATCGGCAGCGGCCGGTCGGTCCGGTGATTCTGATGAGCATAAGGAGGGCCCAACGACTACCTGGAAAGGAAACTTTTATACTAGATTTTCACAAGATCTCAGAAACTGCTTTCAAACAATTTAGGGCAGAACTCAGCATTTATTCGCCTCTCAGCGCTCAAGAATTCGATTATAAGATTATTAATACGGTCTTCCGCACAGCACTGAATGCTAAAAACACTTTCGTCTTTCAAAATGTGCAAAAACAGCGAATATAAATCCAAGCTTTCCAATTACTAATCGTCGTAATCGGCTGTTGCTGTTTTCCACTCCAACATTTTTATGAAGGTGTGGGCACAAATATGAGCCGGATAAAATCTGATGAAGTTTCTTTTTTCAAAACAAAAATCAGCGCCTAATCGCTGATTTGGGTCCAAAAATCAGGCAAAAACAATTTTTGTAATTCATATATTTGGCCGGCTTATTATCCACTCTCGCCAAATATTGTTTCGTCACAAATAATGTTACAAGAAAACACAAAAAAAGCACAAAAAACAAAGTACACGAATACGGAAAGCCATTAGTGCTGAATGGAGCTTTGAAAGCTGAACTTTTTTGAGGGTTGTGGAGATGATGAATAGGAATTTCTAAAATTTCATATCACCTTGAATTTCCTGCACCTGGGTAGATCAGAAACCTGGGGGGGCAGGATACTCGAAGACTAAACCAGAGTGTGAGGTCTGTTTTCCGTCTTTTTCTTGGGAGATTGGTTTTCTTCCGAGAAAAGGACATGATCTTTGTGTAAGCGCCACGAATAACATAGCCTGGACAAAGTTCGAGAGGGAACGTTTTTTAAATCTGAATTTCAAAAGGTTTGCCTTTTGCCATTTCATTTTCGAGCTACCCCGGCGCATTAGGGCAATTCAAAAACTTAGAGTGGTTTCTTTCCCTTTTCCCGTAGCTCTTGAAAGGATGTTTCACAGAGCTCCAATCAGCGTTCGGGACATCCCACAGTAAGTTAAAAAGTTTTGCTACACACTGGCTCAGGGAACTCCTTTAGGTCGAAGTGTTCACTACAGATGAATTGTACATTTCTGAAACTAATTTGAACGTAGAATGCGAAAGCACCCTCCTCAGCTGCCTAGAATCAATCTGAATGGAGTTGTTGGCGTTTTTCTACTCTTCTCGTTTAGGTACACCCATCAGGCAATTTTTTGAGTGTAGCAAAAATGTTTCGTTCAGGGTGCTGAACACGAATCTGGAAATTATTTCTTGATATACTTCCGTTTTTTGTAGATTACGGTGGGTAATATGTCATTTAAAGGCAGTGCTCACGATAAAAGTCGTTTTCTGTTTTCCCGCCTATCTTGAAAAAGGTCTCATGCCGATTTCAATGATGTCCCTGGAATCGTACAAGACCCCCTGGAAACGGAGTTATGGCCCCTTGAAATTCAGCAAGGGAAGCATTGTGGGCGAGTTGTCCGGGGCTTGTATGTAACTCCCATTTTTTGCAGTCGATGTAAGCGAGCTGACCTGAGATCGCTCATCTAACCACGAATTCAGGGAAAGTGTCATAGGACGTGGGCGGAGTGGCTCAATGGGTTGGCTGGCCCACGAGATTTTCACCCACTTACCGGCCGTTTTTCGTCACACTTTCGTTCTTAATCTACTTAGAGGGACACAAAGCTTACGTTTAAACCAAAAAAACGTGCAATTTTTTCTTCGTGAACACTGCCTTTGGTTAGCAAAAACTTAAATACTTGGAAATCAAAAAACTAACGTCAAAATGATGTTCACCTCCCCCAGCAACCCCTACTGAAAAGTTTTGAGGCAATTCTGAGACTTGAACCGAGCTACCGTAGACAAACCGTAACCTACCGTAACCTATCAAAAATCGTTAAACGGACCTCAAATTCGTGATCAGCACCTCCAAAGAACCCCCAGAAAAAACTTTGAGCCACATCTATCGTACCATTCTAGAAATCGACAGAGTTGCACTTCTCCCTACAAATTGACCCCCCGGTGAGAACCCATGAACAAAATATGTTGAAGATTGTCGTAAACGGACGTTCGGTTCAAAATGAGCACCCCAAATAAGCCCCATAGAGGAGTCGTGAAGGCACTGTCCAACCTGAGGACAGTGGCTAATAGTTTATTTGAAGCACGGCCTGTAGCAACCCTATCAAACGCGGCCAGGGAAAAGTCGGCTTCGCCCCGTATATCCACAAAGCAAAACCAGGCGTTTCACCCGAAGAATGAACAAGATTCCGCTGAAGGAAAACCAATAGTAGAGTATTTTTCTTGATATGTACAGTACTTAGCAGACCTCTTGGTTTCGAGAGAACTGATATCCCGCGCTCGGCATGGTTGTTACTGGCAGTGCCCCGAGTGAAGTATGTCCAAAATTACCTTGAGGTTGGACTACGTCTTTAAAGGCACAGGACACCCAGAAAATTATTTTTTGGGTTTTATCCTTATCTTGGAGACAGTCACACGCTGATCACAGTGATATCTCTGAAATCGTTCAAAGCCCCCTATAAACAAAGTTATGGCTCCTTGGTAATGCCTGTATTTCCAGGGCCAAAATATGGTGGACGAGTTGTTTTAGGCCTGTATTTCTCTTGATTCGCAGTCGTGGCTCGAGAGAAGAACAAGATGAGGAGATAGATCGGAAAGGGAGTAAAGAACGACGACTTGTTGGAATTCATCCACCCATCGAGCCGCTATCGAATCGGAAAATCTGTTAGGGGGTCGGGCCTGTGGTGGTCGCTTATATCTCGCTTATTTGGAGAAAATGAGATCTGGCATTTGGCACGTGTTATACAGGAGGGGTCTTCTACACAATTACTTGAAAATCTCTAATTTCATATCTGAGGGTGCACTGTGCCTTTAAAGCAGATCTGAAAAAAAAACCCTCCCGGAATCACCTGCTTGATGTAAGGAAAACAGGGGAAAAACGCCTATAACTTTGTTCAAAGCTATCGTGGGCAGCTCCGATGGGCACATTCAGATTTCTCATCCGGAAATAGTTCCAGAAATGCACATCTCATTCAAAATGGCCTCTTTGGCTTATAGTCGTTTGCTTGTGGGTTCGAGACAAACGATTTCTTCATTTCCAAACGTTTGCTGTATAAGAAATACAGTCAGTGCTAAGTAGGAAACCCGAATGCGTAAAAAATCACTGGGTCCGCTACCTACGAGCCGGAAAATCAACAAAAACTTTTCTCCATTCAACTTGTGAAACTTGGAGATTTTAGGGTAGTTCTTCATGTCCAGGTGAGTTTTTCGGGGTTTTCAAGCATGACAAGAGAATATTAACGACGGCTTCCTGCTTTAGGAGAAGTAGGCTGAAAGTGTTTAAACTGCAGGCTAGGTAAGGCATTCTTATAGCGCTCTGTATTCCGCGCTTCACCTAGAGCTAGCGCTTATTTTCGTCTGAACATCGTCATCAGATGTTATATTCCGCTATGATCGAAACCCGCAACTGGTCATCGGACTCTCTAGAAAGACTATTGAGTTTGGGCGTTTCCTAAAACACAAGTTGATGAAGACCTAAATGCAGTTTTTGCTCTAACTATTTCAATCATATATCACATATTCTTTCTCGTAAAACGCAGGAAGCCAAGAGCCGACTCGTTAAAGCTGCGCAGAAAAAAGAACGCCAAGAGTGACCTAAAGTCATATTTTTCCAAAAGAACGATATCTCTTCTCCTAACCTGTCCCCTCCTCCACCCCGAACCCCACTTTACCCCAGTGCACTTCATGATGATGTATCATCGAAAGCGTCGGCACACGCGCGCTGGTGCGCCGATGTGGTGGTGGTGGTGATTTTTTCCCACCACAAACTGCCTCTCTACCTGAACGCGTTTTTCATATCGCACATCGGCACACACTCGTGGGGCACCGTTTTCCCATGTATCATCACATGCAAAAGCCATTCATTCCAAAGCTATCTATCTAACAGAGGCTGTTTAGTCGTTTTATACAATCACACAATCGACAGCGAAACGATCATCCATTCCCCTAAAGTGCTCAGTGAGAACTGGAAAATCAGAAATTCTCAGTTTGGACTGAGATCGACAAGAGTCCATTGGTTGCCTCTCAATCGCTTACTCTTTGAGTGGCAGCGATTGTGATACAAAAACTATGGTTCTTCAGAAGAAATGAAGTTAAAATGTGGAAAAGATTTCTCCTCAAATTAGATTTTTATCTGAAAATGTCTGGAATTTCGTTTGGGTATGCGCCCCATTTTGAAGGGAGGATATTTGGAGCTATGTAGGAATACGATAGCACAGCACGCGCCGCACGCGCAAGGCTTAACAAATTCCCTTAGCTTTGTTCCCAATCAGGAAATGTGCGTGTAGGTAGTTACAGTCGGAACGAATTCCACTGACACTATTAGTACCTCAATGACGGTTGGAGCAAACTCAGCGCACATACCGGATTTCCCGTAACTTAAAGGCAGTGTTCACGATAATCTTCGATTTTGAGATTAGTCGCTAAATCGATTGTTTGGTCCCCGAGTAGAACTGAAATGACGAAAAACCGAGAAAAACGCACCAGAAGGCGACCAAATCCTTTACTCTCACCCCGCTTCTCTACTCTCAGTGGAACTATTTGTTGTGGCAATGAAATCTTTTGTGAATTCCTCCTTTGCAATTTTCTATTTTGTGTTGCTCCGTTCTTTCCTTTGAACCCTGACTAAACCTTTGAACTCAGCACCTTGTGTAACCTGACTAATACTGTTTTGCCCAAAAAAATTGTTCCACTTTTGATAAGTCCCATTTTTTACCGGTGACAACCATCGTGAACATGTTCATTCAATCGGACAACTAGTCCAGGCCAGGTATTAATGACACTGAAATAAGACGATTTAGTGCGTTTCTCGCCGTTTCTTCGTAGTTTTGGTAACACTTTGTAGCCAACGCATTGTTTTGAGTGCCAAACTCAGGAACGAAAATCGTCGTGAACACTGCCTTTAACACCCGGTGTTCCATTTTTTCGACCTCTATCGAAAATGGTTTAATTAGAGGGGGCTATTCGAAAACACTCATTTTCAACCAAGGATCCCAATAATCGATATGTAAGAGATGTGTTAATAATTACTCGTGAAAAAATCCACATTCCGTCCCAAAAAAAAAATCCAGAAACAAGCGCTCAAGCATCGCATAGCACTTTGAGGGCCCAGATTTACATAGGGATGAAAACGTCAAGCGTGTGCCTGGGTTCGAGAGTGATATAGAATGTCATGCAGAGTTTATAAAACATGGAAGTTTTTAGAAACTTTTGTGAAGGCATGGAAGGCATTTCAGCACACTCTGAGATGTGGTGGTAATCATTGCTGAAGCGCCGAATTTTCGAAAGGCTTCGGAAATGCTTGCAGGGGTTAAGTAACTTTTAGAAAATCGGCACGTTTTTCACTTCAATGTGAATGATATACTTGATCAAAACGAAAAATGAACCAATGCCTTTCCAAACATCACTCATCACAGAATCATATCACAAAGGGGGGGGGGGCAAATAGGCATGGGTGTTCTATTTTCCAGCCTCTGCCCAAAGGGGTGGGGAGGTGTCCAAGTAGATGGGGGTGACCACTACAAACGTAATAAAATACGTGCACTCCCAGTTTGCGCTAACCGTCAATAGAGAACCAAAAAGCCAATGCGATCCGTTCCGACTGTATAATGATTCCGCGCCTTGTCGCTGCGTATTACTCTTCAATGGAAGCAGACGATGTGTAGCCTCTTGATAGGGTCGTAGGCGCAGTACACTTCAACGAAGGAGCAGCGGCGAGCTCGAAGAACAGATGCGGCTCGAGCTAAGAAAAACCCTTACCGTTCACGATATCGCTGAAGCGCGCTAATCCTAAGCTCCAGAAAAGTCCATGACAATTCGAGTTTTGAGGGCTTTTCTCCGCATTTCTCTTGTGTTGCCTAAGTTTGCCTTGACTGAGTGGGAGATTAGCAGAGCGAACTCAGGCAGCACAGAAAAATGACAAGAGGAGCCTTCATGAAATGTCATGAACTTCTTCGGAGCTTTTCTCAGTAGCGATAGCGTGAAGAAAGCGGATTTTGGCAGCGCGTGTCGCGTCTATGCGTCGAACTCTGTCCCGGCTCTTCCTCCAATGTGCACTGTGCCTACAAACCCTCTTAAAGGCACAGTCCAAGCTCAGGGATGAAGTCTGAGATTTTCACATAATTGTGAAGTTCCCCCACCTATATAGTTCTTGCCAAATGCGAGCTCTCAATTTCTCCGAATGAGCGAGATATAGGGGGAAGCCACCCTGGGGCGCCCATACCAGGAAGCCACTTTGGCACGCCCCTTTTACGATGCTTCGAGCTCAATAGCGGCGAGATGAGCGATGGTTTCCGACCAGTAGCCCCGTTCTTCCCTTCATTCCAAGCCTCTTTCTTTATTCAGGTCGGTTCGTATACATCGGTTGCAAATGACGGACGTTACGAGCCTCGGAAAACTCGTCCACCATGCTTTCGTAGCACAATTTTTGAGGGGCCATAACTTCGCTCGTAGGGGTCTTGTACGATTCCAAAAACATCATTGGAATCAGTGTGAGACCGTTTTCAAGATAGGCAGAAAAACAGAGGAACGATTTCGAGGTCGGACTGTGCCTTTAAAGGCAGCGTTCACGATGATCATCCTCGTTGACTTTCCACAGTGAAATGATAGGCGAGAAGGATCCTAGGCTCCCAGTGTCGAAAGAACGGTAGAAAACGAGCCAGGAGCGGCAAAATAACGGCTGCAAACAAGCGTTTTGGTGCCCCAGACACGCCTGGTGCCCCAGATCCGCCCCTCGGAATGAACAAATGAAGACTCAGATTACAGGAATGATCAAGTCAAGGAAGTGCTGATAAGTGAGCTGATCGCTTCATTGCACTGATAGGCATCATCCTTCATAGCGGTCAATTCCTCCACGCTCAAAAATCAACGTAAACAAGGGAGGGCCTATTTTTGCTCAAAAACGCGTCTTTCGTGTCCTTTTTAGGCATGCCTTGCTATATAGGGCACCAGACCTTCCGCAAGCCGTGGAGATATCGGAAGTCAAATTTATCGCGAACACTGCCTCTAACACATAGGCTGTATACATAATTTCGGAGCGAGGTTTGCAGAATGCATTACATCCCTAAAGACAGAGTTTTCGATAAAATTGTTTGTTGCGATATCCCCATGGAATGGTACATCACAAAAATGAAAATAAGTAAAAAATTGGAGAATAAACGCTTAGGAACAAGTTATTCCTTGGTGTCCTCCCGCCTCCAGTTACCGAAATTTGTGTAAAAGCCTGGTTTGTCAACTTTTATTTTGGTTCTAGAGTAATTTCTGCGCAATTCTGGATACTACTGATCACTTTGATAGCAAAATGAAAGGCGGGTAAGCATGCATTAATAAAAATCTCGTTAATCAGGAGGCCGGCCGACACCGGCGATTAGCCGTTATACCTTGTTTTTGAGCGTTTTCCGGCGAATTTCCGGAGTTTTTCACTTACTTTCACTTATGTGGTGATCAAATCCACATTCTCATGAAGAAAGCTCAAAAGTCGTTTAATCGCGAACCCTGCCTTCAAGGGTATATGCTGCTCGCTCATTCGTGAACGATTGCCGTTAGGTGACAAAAGGAGGAGCAGCTGAAAGGACGAGGGCGCACGGAGGTGATACGCGCGCTTCAGCGCGCCTCTATTATACTCGCCCATGCCTAAGCGTGTCATTTGCCCGTCCAACCTTTTCAGAACCTTGGGACTCCAAATTCTCGTCCTCATCTCATTCTGCCTCCACACGTGAACCCGCCGAATTCGAGATACACCACTTAGGCCTTAATCAAGGAGAGAGAGCCCGCGGGTTGAACATTGGTAAGCGTCTACATCAGGTTCCCGACCATTTGTTCATTTTTTATTAAAACCCTTATTACATTATTTACTGCTTAGGAGACAATCTTATTGGCAAACAACCGTATTAACACATTCACGACCACGGGTCCCACCGGTGGGACACCCTTTTCAGAAATCGATTTCTCCTCCACAAAAAACTACTTTCGAACCTACATATGATCAATGTGTTGACCTACCTAAGACTTGAATAAGAACCTGGTGGTCTATCAGTAGGTCAAATGCAACAACACATTTAGACTTTTCCAAAATCCTGTGGGCTGAACTAGAAGAAAAAACGGCTGAAAGTAACTTTGGAAGCACCTTAAGATTTCTTTTCTCTTCTATTGCTAGCTTTGAGGTTGTTTGATAGAAACATATCGTTTGAAACTCGCTTACTTTTCCGAAAGCGTTGCAGCTCAGTTGACCCCGTTTTGGTTTTGAGTAATTGTTTGTCAATAACGAAAGCGTCTCCGAAGCTCAAACTCTGACACTGTTCGACCATCGTTGCTAGCTACAATATAGACTCAAAAGAGATAAAGCAATTACCCGCGGGACGCTATTCAAAGCAGCGTGTCCCACCAGTGGGACACTTTATACGGTGAAGCAATATTGCACGCGGTCCGAACGTGCAGTCACACAAAATTAGGCGTGGTCGTGAATGGGTTAAAATAGAAAACCTTCAAGAGTCAGTGACTGACTGCGGATCGCAGATCTCGCAGTTATACGGCGCACGGCGAGCATGCCTTGGCATTGTGAGTTGTGTAGGATAGATCAGAAATTCTCCATAAATTGCATGCATCAAATGAGCCGGACCCATTCCAGTGGAATGGTAGAATTCAGGTGAGTCGGGAACCTTCTCTGTCTTCACATATTGAAATGTGTTATTGGAATTTTTTGAAGGATAAGTTTGGAATGTACTACCAAACAGATGCAGATCCGCCTAACAGTCATTAGAATATACATACCTGAGTAGGTAAGTCAATTCGGAACTTCTTCGCCTCAGGCGGTCCTTCGCTGACGGCGGCACTCATTTCTGCTTTTTGCTCTCAGGTTGATTCTCACCGGTAGTTCTAATACATGTAATCTATCATAAATCTGAAAAAAGTCCATTTCGGTGGCAAACTCAGCGAGTAAAACGCTGTACATACTCTCGAAGCGGAAACAACAAGCATCAAAGAACTTCTAGAGAGTATTACAAAAAACACAAACAAAACTTTCCGATTGCAATCTGAATGTTCTTTTTAAATGAATATCTAACGGAGATTCACAATATTTCCAAAAAGGAAAAGTGGAAATATTGTGGAAATCATATTTCCAAAACTGGTCAAATCTAGGTCTCCATTGGAACGCTAAGAGGGAGACGAATAGGAGAAAGATGTGTAGCGCTGAGAATTAATAAATTGAAGTGGGAATTCATCTGATAGAAAGCCACTAGCAAGTGGTGATGGATTACAGCCCACTTCACCATCATTGATATGTGTAATCTGTGGATTATACAAGGAATTCAGGCTCAACGGAATTGCTATGGGATTCAGGTTAGGACTGATGTTGAAATTCTTCTTCAGAAGAGACTTGAAAAAATGGGAAAAGGCAGTGCACATCCGCTTAGGTGAACCTTCATTGGAGCAGGAATATACTATGTGTTTAGAAAAATCAGAAGTAAGATGCACAAATTTTCATTGAGGGAGAACGACTTTTTTGAGAGAAAGTCTGCATCAAACGGTGAAACACATGAGAGGACAGTGAACGCTATGCACCAGCCAAGAGTCCTTGTTTGTTTTTCAACCACTGCTCTAAGGCCCTTTCATACTTCCCGTCGCCGCAATGGAAGCTCCACAATAACGCCAAACGCTGTCGCGCCGCTGTCGCTTCAGCCAAAAATATGACACATCAGTGAAGGTGTCACACGTAACAGCTTTTGTGGATGAATCGCGGCGACAGGAAGTATGAACGGGGTCTTACGAAAAACAACCCAGCATGGGTATGCGACCATAACATGAGGTCTAACCAATGTTTCAAGCCTAGCACATTGTACAATTATTGTACATCAGTACTATCACATGTCTAAAAGTGCGCTCACAATTTGGAAACAAACCCTGCTGTGCAAACAAATCTGCCCAAAATGTTGGTGAATGTAAATGCAGTCCGGAAATCGCAGATGGTACAACTATGGTGCTGCACAGCTTACTGGATGCTACCCTGGGTGACACGCTAGTTCTTAATAACTCCTTCAACTCCTAGTTCCACATGAATCTGACAAAAGATACATTTTAGCGTGGTTTTAGCTCATCGAAATGAGTTTCCGTGGCATTCGTAAACGCAATTACGGATGACTTCCTCAACTTTGATCTCGAAAATTTATTAGCTTACAACGGTAGGTTTGCTACAGTAGTAAAATGAAGTTGTACCTACTGTAGAAGTCCGAGAATCAAAAACGGGTCTCATATTTGTGTTCAGCTCCCCAAGTTGCCCAACGGAATAACGTTTAGGGCAAAGAAAAAAATATTTGACGTCTGAGCACCTAAAAACGTGATCGGAGCACCTAACCCCATGGAACCCCAAATGTTGATTTTTATTTGGTAAAACTGCGTTTAGTGGTTTTTTTTTCGGAGCGCTGAACACGAATATGAGATTCGCTTTCAGTTTTTCAGAAGACTATGATAGGTCATGCTAGGTCTAATTTCATCTATCTACAGTAGCATGCCCTAATCTTAAAAAAAAACTGAAAACGGACCTCATAATCGTGTTCAGGGCCCCAATATTTCCCTGAGGCCTGTTACACCATGGTGATAACCCTGAGTTGACGGATTTGGTTGGGTTATGCGCAAGATTTGACGTGGTTGTTCTAGATCTACACAGGAGCCTTGAGTAAAATTCTGAAAAATTTAAACATCTCTACGCCTCCCTCCTCCACAACACTCTATGGGCAGTTTTTCGAAACTCCAGAGGCCGAATTATCTATTGCGCTACCCATCGATTTGTCGATTTGGGTTGGATTTGGTGCGAGCACGTCAAATATCGCGCTTATCCAACCGAAGTCGCCAAACCCAGGGTCATCCGGCCTCATTCTGAGTTCGGAGTGATTCCTAGTAAGAGTATCGGTTATTTGACACGATACGCGTACTAAAGAGGGGTGTTTACCAGCTCAGACACTGTGGGGTTTCTAACGCGCAGCAAACGCGGGTCATAATCTGAAACGAAAAAATGGGCAAAGCGGGTGCCCCATATCCGCCGTTTGCCCCGCTATATCCGGCGATTCACTGCCGTTTGCAGGTTTCGACCATGCTAGATTAGATTCACAACGGCAATTTCAATAGGAGCGGGTCTCCCCCAACAAGGACGCGGTCCATGTCGCGGCCCGCGTGAGGGAGTCACCCCCACCGCGGTCCGCGACAGGGACATCATCCACGCTACGGTCGACCGCGATGGAGCCTCCCTCACTGAGGACCGTGGGGGAGATCCCTCAGCGTCAAAAATCGTCCAGAGAGTGACTCGTAGCCACTTTCCAGGAGCGGCCCCGGAAGGCCGACTGCGCTCTCTCTAGGACGAGGCCCCTTATATACGTCCTCTGCTGCTGATATGGGCCTGTTCAATTGTGGAGCCATCAATAACGTGATTCGGCAGATCAAACGAGTTCATGCGCTGTCAAATCGTCTACGAACGCAACACCGAGCCTCTCTGCAGCAGTGACGTCATCGCCAGCCAGACGGCGGAATCCGAGGTTTGGCAGGCGCTGAACGCAGACCGGAATGGCCATGCGGGAACTCTGCCGTTTGCCCCGCACAGGTCGAAATGGGACGGTTCAGTACGCGTTAGAAACGCTAGAATGTCTGAGAGTCTACGGCTAGTACATAATCCTAGATCAGCAGAGGAGAAAATTTGACTGTGAGCCAATAGTCGACCACCACCGGCAGTAGTGAGTGTTCGACCTTCGCAAGCTCTCGTACCTGGTCCGGATTCGGTGCGGAAACTTCTCTGATTAGACTGTTAGTTATCAGCCGAAGGACCAGCCGCGGGAGCTCGACGACTAACCATGAATGAATTCGGCAATTTAGCGAGAGTTTGAGGGCTATCAACGGCAGCTTGCGGACTGACCGCGGGAGCTTTCAAACTAGCCACAAGTGGAAACCGGCCGGACAAACGTTCAATCCGCTGGCGGTCGGCTCGCGGTTAGTTTTCTCTTCATCTGCTTTGGCAGACTTTGCAGAAGTCTATCAGGTCTTTCGAAGCACTAAAGCTTTGCAAAGTCTACGAGGCAACATGGTGGCCATTTGGTCCAATCAGTCATACCCTCCAGGAACGGACGGAACTAATCTGAAAATTTTGGAAGGCAGGAGACGGAACGAGCGATTGGATTCCGGAAGACGGAAATCGTAATGACAGAGAAATCGCGGGCTCAGAAATTGTTTATTTCTGGGAAATCTGACCTTTCAATGAAGTTGAAAAAGGTGGATCAGCGAAAATGGAACAACCTTCACAATTTTTACGATTACAATCAATATTTTCGGAGCCCACCTAGCACTGTGGTCGCCATTGGACTAAGGCCGCATTCATGTAACTACGGCCGCCCCGTGGCAGGGTCCAAAGTCGCCTGCCGCTTGCAAAGGCTGTAGCCGTATTCATGAAAAAACGGGAGCCTTCCGGGAGGGTTTTTGATACCAGTCAATGTATGCGGCGGGCGGACTTTGGACCCTACCGGGAGGCTCCCGTAGTTTCATGAATACGGCCATTGATTATCCTTGAAAACGTTGCGGAAATCGATAGACCCGGATCATTCTGTTCTAAGTTCAAGCAGAGTGCTTCCGATTTGGTTTCGCATTTTATGATGTCTCCAGGGAGTCGGAATTAGGAAGGCAACAGCATCGGGACTCAGAACTCCGCTCATCCTTACTCTACTCTCTCGGTTTTGTCGCTTTTTTCCGGACTCGATAACTCCTAGCGCTCGTGGAGAAGCGACCAATGCATGACACCGTATCTTGTCATCCTAGACATGCCTATACTAGCATTATCGCAGGTTTAGATAGGTAACCTTCACTCTATGCGAAAAAGGATTAACTAAATCTATTCTCGCCAACGACTCGGCTCACTCAAGATATCTATTTTTTCAGTCTGTAGGTCTGCCCAAGAGAGATTAAGAGCTAGCCAGCAAAAAGGTAGATGTTACCTGGCACTAGGTTGGTCGATGAGAAGTTGATGATCAGTCGGTTGTCAACGCGAGTCGTCTGCCTCAATGTGTCTTTCCGTCCTATCATTGGGATGAGTATCCATGGATGGTGCGTGTGTATTTGCATAGTGTGTAAAATGGATCGCAAAGAGTCAGAAGTGTGTTAGCTCAGGCTCGCGCGATTCGAGGCCACCAAACCACCATCACCGCACACGTAGGAGGTGATTCGGGTGTGCGTTTGTGTACTGTTCAAACCTATACGCCAGGATGATACACCATCCCCGCCGCGGTCGCTGCGCTTTCACATGCCCTTCCTGACTAAAAAAACGTCTATACTGCATCTGATTCTGAATTAAGAGCATTCTTACAGGGAAGGGATATGGCCAAATGCACTATTTATTCGGAAGACGTATAAATGTTTTGTTAGGGACCCGCTCAGAGCACATAAAGTCTGTCCGAATGAGACTGTCTTCCCAAGCGGTCGGCGTGCATGTCCAGCGGTCGTAGACATGGTCCTTTTCGACCCTCTAAATCAGTTATCAGGAATATTAGACAAAGAGTGAATAATATCCCGTTGGCTGTTTGCAGCTGTGGGAAGCCTCCTCACTAAAATGCCTTCACGACGTCCGCTCGACACGCGCGCGGGTCGTGTGGGTGTACGGACTCATTCAGGCAGATTTTGGCCATATTTTGCGGTGTACATTTCCAACGGCTACAATGCAGAACTCCGTGTTTATTTTCAAGAAATTGAGTTAGAGTCGGTCATCTTATTTTCTGAACGAAAAAAAGCACAGTGACGGGACCAGGAGAGACCCCTCACTAAACACATACATATTATTGCCTAGGAAAATGTAGTCTAGTGAATGGATGGCACGGGTCACCGCAAATGATCGGGTCTTATCCATTCGCTAGATTTGCTAATTCATGCCAAAAAAAGCAAAAGTTTTTTCAGGGGTGCGCTCCAAGAACATTCCCATGGCAAAACGCGTCCATGGAAACGTAGCCACGGCCACGTGGGAGCAATTTTCAGTTATATTTTGCATCCATGGAAAGCGAATTTGTCCACGGGGAGGTTGTTTTGACTCCCACAGCGTCTTGGAAACGTTCTTGGAACGCACCCCAGATCTAGATCGTATCTGCGGGTAATGGAAAACAAAAAAAAATCTTCCAAGGAGAACTCTATTGAAAACCAAACCATAACTGACGCCACCGAAGCCACTGGTTTTAACTTGCTTATAATTATACCGTCGGTCAGAGAGGTGTGTTTGACAAGGAATAACCAGACCTGGTTGCCAGAAGTACCAACGTGGCCATGATTTTCTGATCGAGTACCTCCCGAGTACTCGCAAAATTATTATAATTGCTGTACGAGTATTACTAAAAGAAAAGGTTATGAGCTGGAAAGTTACGAGCTCTGTAAGTTCAATACCATTTATCTGCCGTAAACTGCCATGACAACGAGAAATACCGGAAACAGACCGGATATTCGTGTTCAGCGCCCCAAATAACCACATAGGGAGGAGTTGGATGATACTTTAATTGAAAGAAAAACTTTTCAAAACTATTACTCGGGCAGCTAAAATAGTGTTATGATGAATACCCGTTGGGTAGTCGACGAGAAAAACGACTAAAAACCCACCCTCGAACTTCGCAAAAAGCGCGGTTTTCGCCCCTTCGTCATAACTGTGCAATTTTGGGTTCAGGGGTCGTATTCGCCATCAACCCGCCGGGGAGTCGAAGGGTAGATGAGGTGAAATTTCAGTACAAAATGCGCGCTCCACGGCCACCTCTCGCCTCCCTTGGCTTCCCTCGCGACCGCCGGAATTTTTCGAGTAGCATAGCTGAAGAAATGGCTGCTTCGCGATGGAATCTTTATCTTTTCGCAGTGATATCGATACGTAACACAGCTTGCATTTCCATCTTACATGGTGTAAGATGGGTTGATCTGCTCCTCTGCCGCGCGCGGTATCATCCCTTCCGCTTCCCTTCGACTACCCTCGGCGGGTTGTTGGCGAATACGACCCCTGGAGGAAGAAAGATATCAGTGGAATCGTCTTATCAGGATTTACAAGATGGTGTTAAAATGTAATTGATATCTTAAACTGTACCCAAATAATAGGTATGTTGCTCTTTTCATAACAAGTTTTGACTCGTCAGGACGCTCGGCCGGCGCTTTGATTTTTGAGTAACATACCTATAATTAAGGCCTAGTTTGAGATCTCAACGGAATTTTAACAACATCTTGTCGATCATGATGAGACTATTCCAGCGCAATCTTTCTCACTCTCGAACACCCAAATGTGACAGAGTTATTCCGAAGGGGCAAAAACAAAACGCGAAAATGCTTTTTTTCGCTGCTTTGCCAATTTCGAGGATGGGTATTGCTTATGGGTTGTTCTGGCAACCAGTTCTGGTCATTCCCTAGTTAGGATGTTTAGCAGTTTTGGTAGCCTCTTTTCCCCATCCTCGAACTCGTATTTGGTAATTAATGTCCCGGCTTTGAAAGTGTCATTATGCAATAATTTTCGATCAAGAACCCTACCCTGAGATCGGGCACAGCTTCATGTACACCTTTCAGTCAAGGCCATCTCGGTAGTCGCCCCCGGGGACGAAAAATGTAACGCGTTTGATCAAACAAAAGCGAAGGGGAGCTCTCGGCCGCCCCGTCTCTCCCTTGCTCTGAATCGACACAAAGGTACACCATCACAGTAAGACGCAGGCGACGAACGCCCTCACACGGCTGCCTAGGTACTACGGTAGCCGAGCTGAGTCCGACCACAGCCAACCAGCTCGCTAGCCTTGTCAAACAGCAGTGAGTGAAGGATTAGCAGCATACTCCTGGGAACAAATCACACGTCTTCGCACACACTTCTACCTCACAGATACAGAGTTATGCGCATAAAGATAGACATTCCATTAGAGAAATTATTTTGTTGAAGCAGAAGTGCCATCTACACAGGTGTTGAAGTTATCGGATTTGACGGAGCCGAAGAAGACTCAGATCAGCAGCCATTTGTGGGATGAGATTTCGAGGTGTGTGATCAGAGGAGTTATGGAAATGCATAGTTTATTAGCGTTGAGGTGGACCATGAGTTTTATGCTGGGAAAACATGCTGTCTGACAAGTCTGTTAGAAGCAGGGCAAAAAAAGTTCGGGGGGGGGGGATTCAATGCAGCCAGGCCACTCAAGGTCTCCACAAAAAAAAGGCGGAGCAGAGAAGCACATACTTAAGTTTTTGAGCAGGTCACAAAATTTTGAAACATTTTTAAAACTAAAAGCTAAAAGTAAAACCGCGTTGCACTTAACTTGGTAAGTTCAGTCAATAACGGACCAAACTTTATCAATTTTGCATATTGTGTATAAACCTCCTCAAAAGGGCACGGTGAAGTTTCAATGAGAGGTGAAGCCCCATCCCCCTAGTGTGGAAATTATTGCCCCCTCTCTTGAAGTGCTCGCGAGTGTAGCTCTTAAAATAATGGAAATTCAGTAATATTTAATTAAGAAGAAAAAATTATGGAAAAATTTAGAAGTAAAAATATGGCAAAGATTCGGTCGCCAACCTTTACTGCAATGCTCTTCTAGACTTGCGACAGGCATGCAATCTAGCACAAATGGCGGCGGGAGTAGCAACGGCATCGGTTGTCGTAAAAAGAGTTAAGGGCCTGCAGAGTTCAAGTCGCGGAGTTGCTCGCAGGTACAAACAAAGCTGGCTGATGCAATATCGATCACATTCAGCGACGGGGGCGACCGACGCAGCGTTATGGGCGACGAGGGGGCACCACAGCGTGTTTTGACACCGCGACGGCCCTGCGTCGCTGCCAGGGAACGGCAACCGACGCCGAGACGATAATGTTCAGAAACATTTTTGTTGCCGCGTCAAGGCTCGCTACGGCCCCAAAGTTGACTTCCGTCAGCTCTTTATCGCGCGTCAGATGCACGTTTCGCGGAGGGCTGACATACTGTGAATCGCTGTGCAGCGCACTGCGATAGCCAAAGGTTTGGCTCGAGATTGTGCGATGAGCGATGGTTTCCGAAGGGCATACAAGCCGTATCGATTTTTCGATCGACAAAGATCACAAACATTATGTCAAGTCGCTCGTCATCGGCTGCAAAAGACTATACTTTACATTTTCAGATTTTTTCGATTATTCGACTTTTCGAATAATGTGAAATTTAGAATTTTTATAAACGACTTTTCGAATAATTCGGGTCTTTGCCTATTCCAAAGAATATTCGGCTGAACTGAATTCGAAGTCGACTTTCTCAAGATAGGCGGATTTTTCGAAAAATCGATTCGATTCGGTCAGAGTATAGTATGCACTATACTTGTTCCGGATTGAATAAACGCATGAGTATACGACTGTTTTAATCAGATAAAAAAGTCAACTTTTTATTCGGCGAATATTCGAAAAAGTGGGATATACAACTATAGACGAAAAGTCGGATGTTCGAAAAAGTGTGATATCCGACTATAGTCGAAAAGTCGGATATTCGAAACAAATTTCATTTGGAACAAGTATAGTATGCACTAGGCCTGAAAGGCGTGAGCTCCGCGACAGTCGGTCGCTGTCGTTGGACAGAGCGACGCGACCGTGTGTCGCAAAAGTATACCATACCCCTTATCGTCGCGGCGTCAAAGCATTCTGTGGTCCCCCCTCGTCGCGCTTTCTAGTCTCCAAATGAAATCGATATTGCATCACCCAGCCCTGCTCGTCGCTGCGATGGCGTCAACCATCGCTAAAAACGTTGAAACGTGTTGTCTACTGTGAACGAGTTGATAAGCCCGTTGTACAGTGGGGTAACTGTGCTATACACGCGAAGTTATAATAGAGTTCATATGAAATCATATGGGTGTGGGACGTTTAGACCGAAAAGCTAGAGCGCAGACAGGGAAGAAAGAAGATGGAAAACTAGTTACCAGTTGAGAATTAATTAAAATGTTTTACACTTTTCAGTTCCAGATGTTATTTCTGCCATATCTAAGGCTCCTCACTCCTCCATTTTGTGTCATGCTTTCATTTGAGAACAAGTAGAAGGATTAGCCTTGTCTGCGTCTCTACCCCGATTTTGGCCTAAACGTCCGCCACCCGATTTCCTGAGATGCGTAGTGGGCTCTTCAACCTAGTACGAAGAATGCTAAACCACGTACAGCTTAAGGATTACCTCAATGAAAGCAATCGACGCAAAAAACGGCTTCATCTGTAGTGGTATGCTAGCACATTTTTTCGGAACTGAGAGGTACATATTATATACAAATGTCATATTGTCGCGATAATAAGACAATTATCAGCAAAGTGACTTTACACCCAGAGTTAGTTTTCCTCCGACAAATTCTGTCAGAAACGTTCACTAACTCCATTTTGACGGCTGAGCAGGGATGGAATTGCATGTACATACATTTTTATGTCTGTAATGGGAATGATTGCAAATCGGAGCAGAATCAATAGTGATTCGTCGGGTATACATAGAGAGAAGCATATGGCATACATAACTGTGACATCCAAACACACATATGAATGAAGAAATATCATGGGAACTCAAATGGGATAATGGAGTTCAAATACATGTTTAGGCCATAATCTCCAATTTGGTGGCTGCGATGGAATCGGGAAAAAAATCAATTGCGGTTATGTGACTTTTTAAGAAACTTCGAGTTCCGAGAGAAATTCTAGGAAATGGGTTGGGGGAGTGTGCATAGAATTTGATAAAAAAATGCCAGCATAGTGGTGAAATTCTGAATGGAAGAGCTCATCAGGAAGGAAGGTTTATCTCTGTCATCTCAATTCAGTAGTAGTAAACAGCGTATCGGTTGGTCATGACTGAATATAAACTCTATCTAGACGTGGAATTTGCGGTGTTCCTTCGTGCGGAGTGAGGGCGGAGATAGCCTTCGCGTGCGTGTGCGGAGCGAGAGAGTGAGTGAGGGGAAGAAGGAGACGCAGCGTACGCGCGCACACGCACGCGAAGGACCCAAGTAAATTTGGCTCCGATATAGAGGGTAGGAGACTGTCGATCAACATGTCTGGGTATAACCGATCTCTGTACAGCGAACATTTAGCGCTTCGTATATTCATGGAAAGGCTACATATATATCGAAAGATATAGAGAAAACACGATTTTTTGGCTGATGTTCTCCAGGAAAACAGATTTTCAAAATTTTTTATTGACTCTGAATGAACTAGGTCCATATGATGGTGCGGTTTACCGCAGAGTGAAATGAAACGAACATATGGACAGAGACATTTAGAATATTTAAGTAATACATTCAAAAGGAAAGGCCTGAAGATTGAATCATATGGCCGTGCAGCTTTTTTCAGGTTCAAGGCTATGCAACTGCTGCGCTTCTCTGTTCCAAATTCCGGTCCGCAATTGCGTCTCGACACGCTCTGCGGCCGCGCGCTTCCGATTCGGAAGTTTCCAGCGCCGCAGCCGCCGATCTGTTGACTCTAGGTGGGTTTCGGAAACTGGAAACTGAATAGAATTGGAGAAAACTGTATAAACAAGCCACATCGAGTCGGCTTTGGCGCTGGAAACTCGATTGACTCGAGCGCGCGAGGCCGCTAAGCGTGTCGAGACGCAATTGCGGACCGGAACTTGGCCCAGAGAGGCACGGTAGCACTGAGTCGGATACAAGTTCCAGCGTGGCGTTTTGACCGACAGGGGCGGAGCTACTACTCTCCTGTCCATGCGAAATCGCCTCAGAGCAAGACCGCCCGCAGCACGCTCGCTCGTGTCGTCTTCCAATGCCTTCGAACTTATCGATCGATGGCGAGGCACGCGAGCTGACCACGTGGGGAGGCAAATACGCACGGGTCTCCCTATATCTCCATTCCTTAGTGACCAAAAATTTCGAAAAATGCAGGAAATTTTCACCAATCATTGTTGGTGAGAACTTTGTCCAAAGTTATTGCGATCCCAAACTTAATGTTGCAAATTTTCATTTTTGGTCCAGGATTCTAACGATCCCCCTTTTGCACCCTCACTGCCCGGTTGCACTCTGTTCCGATAGCCTCCCTACTTTTCCAAATATCATTTCTGTGAAACGAAAGGAAGGAAGGGGAGGGAGGATAATCAACTCCAGTAAGAGGGAGGGAAGGTTCACATTCGGCTTACAATCAAAATTTCAGAACCCTTAGAGTAAGTACGGGGTCTTAGCGACTTGTTAAGTCCAGCCGATATTGGAGTCAGTACTCTCATCCTCCCAGACGAATCCGATATCGATTTTGCAGACTTGGTTGACTTGGAGGATGGAACACGACCGAGTGTGGACAATGCGGCGCGAAGCGTCACTGCGCTAAGCGAGCTCCTTCTCTTCAAGAAATAAAAATATTAGGTATAAGAAACGATTGAGGCATAGCTCCGAAGAGGGCCCATAAATGTTTCTCGTGAAGGTTTCAAGAGAAGTTAAAGCTTTTGACGTACCTCGAGTCCAGTTAGTTTCGAAATCTCGTTCGGAATCAACCCATGGGAGGAGAACTAGTAGTGAATGATCTACCTGCGGCGTGCGGCGCTAGATGACGTTTTTGGAAAGCCCTCAAGGAAAGGCGGTGACAGTGTCAAACAAAAGGCACAACATACTGCTATAGGGAGGTCAAAGTCAGACTGATCTTTTCCATTAAAATCTTTCCAAGACAATCTGCAAAGGGAGGCTACTTAGTGTAGAGAATTTCAACATCGAACCGATTTGGACGAGCTCAGCTGCCTGTTATCTAGTTGAAGGCAGTATCCACAGCGATTAACGAACGGCTTATCCCCTACTATCAAGATTGATCACATGCTCATCCTGAGTGAGAGCTACTTCTCAATACACACACACACACCTCCACCTCTTCAATTCTGTGCGCGTGCCTGCATGTATGAGGAGGTACTCAGAAAAATTAGACTGTCTTTCGAGCTAAAATCGTCCACTCTGTTGTTGAAAGAAGACTGAGCAGCCTCGATTAACAAATTGCCCCTTGAATCGGCGGGAAATGAATAAACGACTAGCTTAGGGAGATAAATTTCATACTTAGGATTTGAGTCGAGCGAAATTCTGACTCAGATGATATGGCGAAATTATCCGCAAGAGACTGAAAAGGTATTCTAGAGGAAA
Source organism: Aplectana chamaeleonis (assembly GCA_029168955.1). Taxonomy (NCBI): domain Eukaryota; kingdom Metazoa; phylum Nematoda; class Chromadorea; order Rhabditida; family Cosmocercidae; genus Aplectana; species Aplectana chamaeleonis. The sequence continues at coordinate 110,970 of JAPDOI010001835.1, forward strand.
AAGATCAGACAATGGATAGCTGAAAAGGGTTCGTATCTAAATTCGCCAATCGAGACTTGCTTTTCAGTTCATACGATGTCATGTGTCGTGATATATACATTAGATTCATCATAAAGGGACCCAAGATAACTGAAACACATGGGCTTGCTGCTACCGGGACGTCGTAACATGACGAAGGGCGCCTCACGCATGACGCGCGGACGTGACGTTGGAGTGTGAATACTTTCTACGCGCGTGAAGCGCTTGCGGTGACTATGATTAGTACAGCGGCGACACTATGGCGGAGAGGAATGAAGTAAGCCTTAACTTTTCCAAGCAAGCAAATTCTGTACATGCGTTCACCATCATGGTAGCAGAAAATATTACTGTAATCAATTATTATGAAAAGCTTTAAAATTGATGATGGATCAATAATGAAAATGATGAAAAAGCCGCATAGGCCGCCACCGCCATTGCTGAGCGGGCGTCACGTGTGCGCTGCACAGGTGTGGCTTTGAGCCATGCATACTCTAACGCATTGCCCGCGCGTGACGCGCTGTTGTCGAGGAGTATGAGAGAGTCTTATTACGCGATGATCTCGGTACACATATAATATGGCATATGTACGTGCACCGAGTTTGCGCCAACACATAAAAAGGAACGCAAAGAATCGGCGCGATCCGTGCCGAATGTAGCTTGAGCGTTTGTGAAGGGGTCGCACTTACTCAGACAAAAACCCGATCCACGCCCCGCTGAAAAGCCGGCGTCGCCAGCGGGATTGTGGCCGTGGAGCCCAAAATCCGAATTTTCGTTGCCCGAGGTAGTGACTGTAGTGGGCCAGCAGCTGCTTCGTGCCCAGGCGACAAGCCCCTCTGAGTTTTTTTCCAAAAATTTACAGAGACGCGGCAGCCGCGTCAAAGCGCAACGCGGCCAGTGCGCCGAGCACCAACTAAGGCCACCAGCGGTTGAGTTGATTCCAATTTCCGGGCGGGGTCAAGTACCGCAAACTTGGGTACCGAGGGCACAGCGGTCATCTGAGTCCTAGCTCAGAAATGCGTGGTACGCTTCCCTTGGAAAACAGCGCCGTAGACGTCGAGCCTCTTTTGGAGGCACTCTTCGCCCGTGATAGGCACCATTCCGCCCTTATTTCCGCGATAGGCACGCTCTCGTGTCAGGAGGGTTAGCACATGCCTATCCCGCGTCTCTGGGAAAGTGGGTGGACCGTAGTGGGCGTCGAGCTCCTTTTTGCCTGAGTAAGAGCACCCGACATTAACCAATCCGGCAACTTAGAGGTCGGATTGGCACGAAAGGTAGTAATGAAGGGATATTGTTCAGCAGGTATGTAGCTCGAATTGACACGAAAGCAACAAGATCCTGGAAGAAGTTCGAACAAAGAGGGCCATCGAGAACTCGAGTTCACAAAAGAGATTTACACTTCATTGAACGGGTCAGAGCGAGTAAAACCCCACTTCAAGGATGGGAAGAACCTGTTGGTGGTGCAGCCAGAGGGGTTTAGAACAGCCGAGGCCGATTCTCGACACGAACCGATTGTGATCTGACGAAACGCGGATTTCGGTTATGACGGCGGCGGGAGTGGGAGAGCGCGTTCTACTAGTCAGTAACGAACGTATACACAGATGCATATCTCAGTGGGTTAGAACAGACACTGTCGAGACACGTTGTCAACTAACTGGATTGTTAGTTCGGTTTGTGTGGAGGAGGATGAGACTTTTGACGAAATCTGCGATTTGAGGCCTTGGAAGAATAGATGGAAATGGGTATGATAGGATTCGGTCGATTCGCATGTTGCGAGCTTCACGTGTCCGCCAGAATCTCATTAGCAAGTAAAAAAAAATGACAACTCATAGGGTGAAAATAGGATGAGAGTAGAAGGAATAGGTTTTTCCCTGTCTATATAATTGAATGCCTTACCTCCCTTTTTCAACTTCTAGGAGCTATCAGTGCCGGGATAGCGATGGATGAAAAGGATAAAATTCCAGACATTAAACAATCCTCTGTAAGGATGCCTTACACATTCGACTTCCATTCAAATAGGTGAGGTGGAGGCTTTTAAATGTGCATTCGGGCTGTGCAGGGACTTGCGGGGTTCAGCTCACGCTCAGGTTAGCGTCCTTATCTTCCCAGGAATTTCTGGTAATGATTTCCTCGATCCTAGAAAAATATCAGGTTCGATAGGCATAGGGCAGGGATCTATGTCGCTCGTGTGAAGCAATAGTGACACCATTTGCGATACGGGTGGGAACGATAGGGCGTTTAAGGCCATCTTCATACCTGGACGAAGCACAAAGAGAATAATTTTGTGAATTTTTAGATCGATACAAATTCAAAGATTGCGTCGCATCGCTCATCTCGTGAGTATGAATTTGACCTTGGGCTCACATGAAAGTCTGAAGAAACGTCGCGGAAATGGCAAGAGAAACGTCACCTAAAGCTCGTCTGAACTGTCAGATCACGTGGTCGGCGTGCATGTCGAGCGGCCGTTGCGAAGGCATTTTCGGACTTGTAGATTGCTCAGCAGGAATAATAGACGAATTGTGGATAACACTCAAGTCAGCTGCTTGCAGCCGTGGAAAGGCTCATTTGAAAATGCCTTCGCGACGGACGCTGCACACGCCCGCGGACCGCGTTGGCGGGCAGTCTCGTTCAGACAGACCTTATCTAGCACCTCTTCTGTTCTGAGGTACTCCAAAAGGAACAGTTTCACAGAAAAAACGCGACAGAAAGCTGCACCATGTTGCGCATCGTACATATTCTCTATTTCGAAGTACAGGCCGTAAAACGGCCAATGTCTTACCGTCGACTGCGTACCACGCGCTGCGCGACCGCACGTGCGTCGGAAGCAGACGAGCGCCGCCGCGCGACAGGTTTCAGCGTACGCGCGGCGGCCGAAACGTCGCGCGGCGGCCAAAACTTGTCGCGCGGCGGCCAAAACCCGTCTGCTTCCGACGCGCGTGCGGTCGCGCAGCGCGTGGTACGCAGTCGACGGTGAGACATTGGCCGTTTTATGGCCTGTAAATGTACTGCTATCGCAAGGTAGCTGAGTTGAACGCAAAACTCAGATGTCAGACAGGACTCGAACCTGCATTGCACGCTTACCGGGCGAGAGTGTTACCACTACACCACCGACACCCTGTTCTGCATCCGTCAGCTATTCACTCATGAACTGTGTAGGCACAACAGCAATCACACGTTAACGGGTATGATCCGCTAAGCACATATCGGGATTAAATCCAGTTAAAGGCAGTGTTCACGATGAATATCGCACTCGAGTTCGACCCAAAAATGGAATTGTTGGGTCGTGAGGTAACCAATAAAGAAGAAACAGGGAACAAAAACGTTCAGAATAAGTCAAAATAACGGTTTCTAGATTCAGGGCGTGGACGAGAACCATGGGCCCTGCTGATTTCGGCAAGCGCGCGCTAATCTCGAAATCTGCGCGAATCGATAATGCTAACTGCGGCAGAGTTGCTTGGCAATTTGCCATCTAAACGTTTGCGGCGCCAAAAGCTCGTCCGGTTGAGGGGGGAGCGGACCGGGATAGGTAGGCGCACCGGGAGAGCTTTCAAAGCCGTTTGTATTTATTTCTGGCCAGTTTTCGTTGCTTTCTTCGACCCTATCCTCTACAGCACCTGCCAACTTAGTGTTTCACACCGATACCTCGAGAACGAGATTCATCGTGAACACTGCCTTTAAGCTGAGCCCTTTTGAAGACAGAATTTTGATGTTTCTGAATATTAAATATATTCAGAAACATCAAAATTCTGTCTTCAAAAGACCTCAGCTTAACTGGATTTAATGCCGATATGTGCTTACCAGATCATACCCGTTAACGGGTGATTGCTGTTGTGCCTACACAGTTCATGTGTGAATAGCTGACGGATGCAGAACGGGGTGTCGGTGGTGTAATGGTAACACTCTCGCCCGGAAAGCGTGCAATGCAGGTTCGAGTCCTGCCTGACATCTGAGTTTTGCGTTCAACTCAGCTACCTTGTGATAACTTGTGATCATATATCATGCCATAAAACAGCATTAAATATTCAGAAACATCTAAATGTACTGCCATTGACCGTGTACGTGTGCGCGCGTATGCTGCGTTTCGTTGTCCCACATTTTCTCACTGTCTCTACCCTCGCTGCGCACAAGCACGCGAAGGAACAAACTGAATTTACCTCTGAAACGGAGTATATTTTGCGCCGTTGCGAGAGGTAGCCTAACCGAATATTTGTCGAATCTCGAAAGTCGACTTATTTTGTTGTTTTCCTTTCAAATTTCACGTCTTAATCAGTTTCTTCGTCTACTACTTTTTTTATTTTTGCTCCTTACGTAATTTTACTAACGCGCTGGCAAATTCGCACGAGCGCAAATATGATTGGACTATTGATGTTACTCCACTCGCATGGCTGAGTGCTAAACGTTTACGCCGTTCGCAGCCTTGAGAACGAGCCAAAATGATCTTTCTTGAGCGATTTTGAGCAGCGAGGCGTGGAACCCCGTACACTTCGCTCGTGGAACCCCGCCTTCTCATACAACTTTATTCCTTCGAAGCGTGGCTTTGGCTCCTTTTTGACGATTCCAGCGACGTAGGCGTTTTAGTATTGGTCGTATGAGCTAATTAACGTCGTTATCTCAACCACCTTTGCGAGCGTGTATGCTGCCTTTGCACAGTCAAATTCCACTTGGGACTGCTCCCCTTCAATGGATTAGCCTGATTTTTCGAACAGCAGAAGACGGCTATTCCAGTCGAGCGAAGCGGTCCCGAACAGAAATCTAAGTGCAAAAAAACGGGTCTCCATTTCTGTGTGTTGAGCCGATGCAGAACGGTAGTTGGGGCCTACAGCTCTACGTATGGAAGGCGCATTCTCGTAGCCTATCTTAGACGTGTTGACCAGTCAGTGGAGGACAGACTCGCGCAGAAAAAGCTTAGGTTAGTTTGCAGACTAGCAAGGACTCATAACCTTCTGAATCGCATTGTTTAAGCTAAATCTATTTTAGCAGAAATAAAGCCCCAATCTCCACGTGATCAACTTTTTCCGCGTTTTCATTCTGCTCAATGGCACGTTTACACTTATAAATAACCCCTGGATACGCAATCAATTTTTTCTGCTCTTATCCTGCCGTGAGCCTTACATACGTCACCAGACAATTTCTTTTTTTTTTCAAAGATTACGGAACAAGACGTACCTGACGTAATGTACGCGACACTAAAAAACGGCTCAGCGCATCGTAACAACCATGAGGACTTACGACTCTTGGTCATGCATGCTTCAAACTGAAGTCCCCAAGAATCCCCCCCATCAAAGGATGCGATACCCTGAGAATCCCCCCTCCATAAAAGCCTGCAATATCTTCAACGTGGGTACCTCAGCTGTGAGAAGAAGTGAAACAATTGTTTCTATGAACTAGAGCTCAAAAACTCACTAGGGAACCTCGTGTGGTGTACCCCCGGATCAGAAAGCCAATAAATGTTTTCTAGTCAACTCTAGCACGCCCTCTTCGAATCTGAACTCGGATTCTGCAAAGAACATGTGCGAAAAAAGTTACAGCCTGTCAAAGTTCGTATTTTCCGCTTTTTTTCTATCAAAAACTCGCATCAAAGTTTGCGAAATCCGGAAACGGACCTCATGCTTGTGTTCAGCGCACAAAACTACCCCACTGAGAAAATTTTGGCTGAAGGCACATTTTCCAAACCTTGCACAGACTGATAGCGTTTTGCACTTGTGCGGATTTTCGGTTGGGCGCTTATACCTCTGAGAGCGTTACAGAAAAAATGTTGCAGATTTCACTCAAAATCCTTCCAGGTATGTTATTTGTGGCGCTGATCACAAATCTGGGGATTATTTGTCGATTTTCCGAAGTTTTCGACTTGATTCGTTCAAAGCTTCTCGTCGGGGGAAAATTTGATGGTAAATCGCGACGTTTGCCGATTTCAGGAGTGCTTTGATAGATATGGCTCAAATTTTTGCTCTGGGGGTTATTTGCAGTGCTAAACACGAATCTGCAATCCGTTTATCGATTTTTGATAGATCACGGTAGGTTAGGGTGTGTATACGGTAGCTTGGTCAAAGTCTCAGATTTGGCCCAAAATTTCCTTGCGGATGTTATTTGGGTTCACGAATTTGAGGTCCCCTTTTTGATTTTAAAATTTTTTTTTTGATTTTTTAAGTTATGAAGAAAGAAAGGCAAAGTTCAGTCTGAAAAGTCTGCTTTATCGTCGCGTGTTTAACGATTTGGTTTTCTGTTTCAAAATTCTTAAATGTGAGGTCAAACTCAAACCAAGCAAGTACTGGATATTTAAGCCTTGTAGGGGACGGAGTGGTTTGTTTACACTGCATTGTCCTAAAGTCCATAGAAAGAACCAGTCAAAAATCTCAAACTGCTTATTCTATGGATGCGCTAGGTGGTTAGAATTACTACCACCTAGCGTTCTAGAGTCATTCAAAAGTAAAATTTTCTGTAGCAGGCTGAGAAAAATTGATATGCTTTCAATTCTCAGAATCCAGGACTTGTAGTGGCCCTTTGCGATGGTAACGACTGCCTGGCTAAATCTTACCGTTGGATGCAAAGCGGCTTTCCATGATCCTACCTTACGACACTTCGTGGATTTTCTTGATTTTTAGCCCTGTATGGCTTGTGTTGTTATGTGCCTTTTGTATTTACTGAAGTATGTTTCTATGGTGCCCTCCAAACTGAAAAAAACGTGTTTCTAATGAATTCAAGGTCTGCTATTGTGCAAGTAGGATATTCGTGAGCCATGGTTTGAATACCTAATTTTTCCCTCCGCAGTCCATTATCCTTCCAGCAGCCAATGCTATGCGGGCATTCCAAAACCATTACATTCAATTCTATCATTATCCAAAAGATGCCTCAGCAACAGTTTCAATGGTTGAATTTCGAAGCAGGTCAATTTCAGGGCCCTTTTCAGCAGTGCTGTGCTTCTGTGCGATGAATGAGGTTATCGTTCATCTTTTCGTGTCACGTCAATCCGCCATGACCATTTTTGACCAGTGTGATAGCTTATACTGTAGGCACCTCCGAGTCAGTGCCATGAGTTCGTATTTAGATCAAAGAGGTGCCTCCGCATCCGCTCGTGAATGGTCTCCTGCCAGTTGCGCTGGATCTCGGTAGGGTTATCCTACAGACAGCTGCTCAATGGTCAAAATCTGGTCAAACCCTCTGCTTGGGCGGAAGTGATGTTAACGAGAGTGTCAACGAAAGCTCTAATTCATTCTGCTTGAAAAGTAACAGAAAAATAAATCTGGATTGCTCTATTTGTTTCTATTTATTTTCTCAATTAGCCATTCCTTTTAGAACCCCAAAAACTGTTGGCTGCTACGGATCTTACTCGACAGAATGTTTTCTCTAAGTGAATGGCCACTGATTTTCGTCGAGCTTATAATCAAAACGTCAGATCTTTCAAATAGAAGCACAGTTTGCTTTAAGCTTCTTTTTTAGTCAATCTGGTTGTGTATTAATTACTTTTATGTTTCTGTTCTCGACATTTGTTTGATTTGTTTGTTATACATACTGTTTTTTTTTCGACGCACCTTAGCGTGCATTCTAATAAATAAATAATAAATAAATAAACAACGCGCTTCAAACTCAACGTTGAACGAAACAAAGACGATATTCATGATACTGGCACTGAGGATTACTAAATGGTATAATCCGTCTTGGGTTTCCGTTGAGAACTAACGAAGTTTGGCAATCAGGCGGCTCTTTATAAACGATATCGCGGCAGAGAAGGCACGACCGCCTCTGGCCTGATTACGTAACTTCTTTAGTTCTCAACAAAACTCCAACGAATGCTATGCCATTGGGTAGCCCTCAACACCTGGATCACAAATACTACCCTAGCTTCACTTAAAGTCGAGTTTGAAGCGAGTTATTCAAAAAGGACGAAAAAAGACGCGAAAAAAAACGCGTCCTCGGAATCCTACGAGGGGCACTGTACTTCTTTACGAGGCACAGCTACATGCTTGGAAGAGCAAAAGTCATTTCTATGACTTTTTCGAGATATGTATTAATGCGTGAGGTGACCCTTAACACTTAAGAGACAGCCTGTCTACACATCTCACCCACGACATGAGCTCAACTTTTTATCGTTTCTTCAAAAAAAAAGAAGGTCCACTGGATCGATTAGCCGTACAGCGCGCAGTTGGCTGCGCAAGCTAGCCGTGGGGTGCACGGTCTCTTAGGCAATTGCTTTTGGTCTATTACATTTTTAACTAAAAGCTTGCGACCACGACAGGTTTGGCCAGCTGTCAGCAATCGTGTGGGGACCAGGCCCACACGACACAAAAGTGCTGTCGTAGGAACACTTCGCAGCCTCTGTCTCGATAGCTGACTCGAAAAGGGATTTAATGCCTGAAATATGAAAACCGCGCGGTAATCGGTTGCTGTCGCGGCTGTCCGACACTGTGCGGTGCACTGCGACAGGTGCCAGCGACAGCGACTGAGGGTTCAAATCAATGACATGCCATATTTTTCATGGACCTGAGCGACAGCGACGTCGCAGTGCTTAGCGACTGCGACAGATCTGTCGTGAGCTATGTCAATGGTCTTGAAGGCACGGCCCAGCTTCGAAATCGTTTCTCTGTTATTCTGCTCATCTTGAAGACGATCCCTCGCTGCTTCCAATGATGTCTCTGGAATCATACAAAACCTCTGGAAACGGAGTTATGCCTCTCGAAAATTTCCTAAAAGTGAGCTGCAGAAGCATACTGGAGGAATTTTTTGAGGCTTCTAAATTCCGTCATATGCGGTCGATTCATACGTGCGGACTTGGATGAAGAAAGAGGCTGGAAATGAAGGAAAGAACAGGGCTATTAATCGAAAATCATCGCTCCTTTCGCCACTGTAGAGCTCTAAGGATCGTAAAAGGGGGGTGCCAAAGTGGCTTCTTGCTGTGGGCGCCTCTGAGTGGCTTCTTCTTCTACCTTGCTTATTCGGAGGAATTGTAAGCTCGCATTTAGCAGGCCTTATATAAGGTGAGCCTACTTCGCAAATATATAAAAATCTCAGAATTCGCCCTTGAGGTTGGGCTCTGTCTTCAAGTGTTAAACAAATCATAGCTCACACCAAATTCTCATGTTTTATTCCCTTTAAAAGACTAGTTATCTGAAACAGGGTGGAAAAATAACTCAAATGTCACTCTCTTTTAGAAAACTGACTTGATTATTAGATTGCTCAACCTTCCATAGCGTTGCAGACAGTGGCCACAATTATATCATTCCTCCAAGTTTCATCGAAGGTCAACACGTTCAGGACCCCTCGCAACAACAATGAAGGAAAATGGCTGAACTCGAACATGAAACAGCTCTGAACTTGAACGTCTTATGACCACCACGCCCCTGATCGACCACCGATCGAAGAAAACAACTGAAAAATTGATTTTAAGAAAGCCACCAATACCAAGATGGAATGGAATACCTTTGTGTTAAAATTTGTGTTCCGTTTTTTGATGTCGGTTGTTAATTTGTTCACTTCGAATGGTGGCCGAAAAGGGGTTTGGGCGTGAAGGGAGTGAAAATTTGAAATTTAGGGCAGCATAGGGCTGATCATAGTCGTTTTTGACATTGCTATTGCAACGGGCCCCTGACGTTTCGTTTCCGGTCAAAACTGGCAACCTGCTTCCGACGCTGCCTTTGATGGAGATAAACTGGGGTGTTAGTTCAGGTAAGGGGCGCGTATGTTTCTACAAGTGTCTTATTACCAGTTGTTCAATAAGTTTTGTAGTTCGATAAGAGAGGGCGTTGCTACTAGCCCAAATATTTTTTGTTTTGTTGATACACTCTTCACACGAATGTATGTGGAGTTTCATTTCAATTTGTCAATTCATTCTTTGTTCACAAGTCGTTTAGTGTCGCCGTGTTACAGCGATGGAAAAATTGAATATAGTGCAGTGATAAAATTCCCATTTTTTGGAAGGTGTACCACCAAATAAAATATACGAACGAATGTTAAAAAAGTATATAATGATTGTTCACCTACACTTAGAACAGTAGAAAGATGGGTTGCTGGATTTAAACGTGGTCGTACAAGCCTTGAAGACGATCCACGTGAAAGACGTCCAAAAAGCGCATCAACACCAGAAATCATAGTCAAAATTGTGGTGCGCGCGAAGCGCGCACCAGATTTGGCTTTAACTCGCCCACGCGCAACTCTGCGATTACGAAATCGGCGTTCGGAGTGAATGCGGAAATGCGGTTTTGTCTTCATTTGAAAGAGCGTAAAAAGTTGGGATATACACCCAAAGATGGTTAAAAATGGTTCCTTGGCGCTCGAGAAAAATGGCGAAAACCACATGATTTTGGTCGAAAAACTGTTAATCTCCTTTTTTCAGATGGCGTTCACGATCTTGTTGCAACAGTTAAAATTTAGCTAGGGAGTAATTTTTTTGGCAGGAGTCTAGAAATGGATGCAGCTAGCTCCTATTCAATTTTGGAGTTGAAAACTCAATTTTAGCGGAACCTCAATATTGAGGGTCAAGACGGATAAAAACATGTAAGCATGTTATTGTAAACCATCCGACCTTCTCTGAACTTCGAAAATGAACTAGTGAAAATCAACACAGCTAATGATAGGCTTCTGGCCAAGATTGTTCTCTCTTTGAGATGGTTGGTGTAAATAGGATTTGAGAGTGCGCGGGACGCCGCAGAAAGAGACGATTATAATTTGCCTCCGGCAAAAATTCTCACTCAGGAATTATCCTGTTGAAGTTGCGCTCTGGCCCATTGAGGCAAGTTAAAACCTGTTTCACGTGTACTAAGTCAAGACGCGTATGAACATAGACATGTTAAGACAAAGGTATTAACAATGTTGCTGGTATAAAGGCTCCTCATCTCACCGTGTGCCTCAGTCGGCTCTTCGGAGCCGGACCTGGAAAGGTGGCCTTAGTCACTTTCCAGAAGATCCACCGGATTCGGAGGATAATTTTTGTCGCCGAGGATATCCCCACGGCTCGGGGGGAAGGGAGGTGGTACCCAAGTATGGGCCCATCTCCCCACGGTGTGCAGTGTGGTGGACCCCTCTGCGAGCAGTGGTGGTGGGGTCACCCCACCTCCTCTGAGTTTTGACCGAGAAATAGCCGCGAAATGCCTGCTTGCCGCGTAATAGCCGCTAAATAATGCTCGCCGCAAAATAGCCGCCAAATGATTCTCGCCGCGAAATAGCCGAGAAATAATGCTCTCCAGGCAGATATACGGAGCATTCTTTGACTTACTTGACTTAATCGGTTGGCTTTCGCCTGACGCGGTCATTCCGCATCTTCACCGAGGTGTGCCGTCCTAGTAGTCAGCCGTGTCCATTTTCACGGTCTTCAGCCACAATTTGAACACATTCCATCCAGCTGTCACTATTCCATTTCCTGCGAAACGAAACATCGCGCCTGAACTGTCTTTCGATGCCGAGTGACTTTAAATCCTCTTTAACCACATCCGTCCAGAACTTTCGCCTACGCCCAGGTGGCCGTTTCCAGACAGGATTTGGAAGCATTTTTAAAGCGTGTTGTACGAGACGATCCGGCGTTCTTCTTAGTATATGCCCGAGCAGTCGAAGTCGACTTTCCATTGCTGCTTGAGATGGCGTTAGGAGATGCTGGCACCTCCCTCGTGTCAAGCGTTGATGTACTGCGTCGATTTCCTTGTAAAGGTCTTCGTTATGGCATACACGCGGCCAGAAATATCCAAGCTAACGCCTTCCTCTCCGTGCAATCCAACCTTTCCATCTGCGTCTTCGGTGCTGCCCACGTCTCCGATCCGTACATCATGATAGCGGATAGGTAGACGCGCAACTTGACTTCCTTCGCGATAGTGGTAGACCACAAGCACTTGGTTAGAGAATTGAATGCAGATGTAGCTTACACACATCGTTGTAGAGTATCCGCTGCATAACTACCATCATTCTTCAGTAAACACCCCAGATAACAGAAATCATCCACAAGTTCGATACGTTGTCCGTCCACACAAACTCCCGTTGAAGGCCTCTGAGACCCACATCTGCTTGCATTTGTCGACACGAAGACAAAGTCCAAAGTCTCTGCGGCATACTTCAAAGTGAGGCTCACAATCCTTTGCAGTTTTGTGTTGTTCTCAGCGAATAACACGATGTCGTCGGCGTACTCCAGGTCGACAAGGGGGCGTCCTGATGGTGTTAGGATCACATCCGCAGGAAACTGTTCTGCAACTCTACGCATGATGTCATCAACGGCGAAGTTGAAAGAAAAGGTCCTGCAACGGCTCCTTGCCTTACTCCTGTTTTCACCTCGAAAGCTGACGTAAATCCGACAGGTGTACGAACTGCTGCTGTTGTTCCTTTGTTCATGTCCTCGATTAACCGAACATACTTTTCCGGGACTCCATCTGCTCGCAGAGCATTGAGCAATCGATCACGATGAGGGAGAGTCGAACGCGGCTTCAAAGTCCAAAAAGCAAGCTGTAATGGCTTCGAAAACCGCTGCCACGATTCAATTACTCTTCTCACGACGAACACTTGGTCGATGGTCGATCTTCCAGGTCGAAAACCGGCTTGCTCATCTCTGGTCGTTCCTTCACGATGTTTGATAAGTCGCTCGAGAATGATACGTTCTAAAACCTTGTACATGACACGAAGTAGAGATTCCTCTGTAGTTCTTAGGATCCGTGACGGATAGCTTCTTGTGAAGAGGTACGATGATCGCATGTCTCCACGAATCGGGTATCCTTTCGCTCATCCATATGGCACGGATGGTGTTGGTCATTTCACGAATCCCAGACGGAGGAAGAGCTTTCAGCATTTCAGCAGTGATGTTGTCATCTCCCCCTGCCTTTCCATTCTTCATTTTCCGGACACAATCCAAAACTTCAGACTCAGTCGGCGGTTCCTCACTGACATCGTAATGTGCTCTCTGAACATGCGGGAGCTCAGGTACTGATGGCGCTGGACGATTCAGTAGTGAACTGAAGTAATCCTTCCATATTGGCAGCGTCGCATCACCAACTGCAACTCCATTGGTAGTGTTCAAGACAGGAGAACATCTCTTCATCTTCCCGCTATACTGTCGCAGCAACGTGTAGGCTTTCCTCGGATTCTTCTCCTCCCAAGCCTTCTCGAACTCCTTAGCTCTACACGTCCACTCTCGTTCGCGGTCACTTTGAAGCTGCCGACGCAACTTCCTCCTCAGACGCTTCTCCTCCACGAAGTTTCCTGCAGTTCGGAGAGCACATACTCTGTTGTAGGTAGATGTTGTTTCTTCTGAGACGTAGGCGAACTTCTTCTTAGGCTGTACAACCGGGAGTGCCTCTTTCGAAGCGTCCTGGATGAACTTGACAAAGAATCCGCGTCGCAGTTTCTTCTTAGTCCGTACTCCGATGTGAATAGAAACGCGTTGTCGGAAATTCCTTCTGCACTCTTCATCTCTGAGACTTGTCATGTCAATCCTCTGGAGAGGCTGAGCCCCTCGCTTCCTCTTATGAATCCTCGCAGTGAAGTTCAACAGAACAGGACGGTGATCCGAATCGAATGCGACATCCCACACAGCTCTAGATCTTCGAATGTCCGATACTGGAATATTCCTCGTCAGGACATAGTCAAGCTGTAGTTTCAAAGTTGTCATCTTCCGCTTCCGCTGCTCTTCTGGAGATAGCCGGGTTGGTCCCTGCCACGTAAGCTGATGGCGGCGATGATTCCTCTTGAATGTCGATGCAATAATCAGACCACTGCGTTCACAAAAGTCGACAAGGCGGTAGCCATTGTCCGATGTTTGCTCCACTGGGTAGAACCATTTACCGAGTACTTCGGATTCCTGATCAAGTCCCATCTTCGCATTTGCGTCAATCCCCACGACAACAGCATGTTGACAAGGTATCCTGGCCAGCAACGTATTGAGTTCCTCATAAAACGCATCCTTCGAATTGTCTTCGGCGGTTTCAGTGGGCGCATGAGCACTCACTATCCACAGATTGAATCCTCTGTGATCCCGCAGTCGTACGAATGCATTCCGACACGACGTTGAGCCGAACTCCTTGACCATACCATTGAAATCCTTCCTTACAGCTATTGCACAGCCTCCCACTCTCCTATCGTCAGCGTTACCGCAGTAGATGGTGTACTCTCCGACGCTGATGACGGGTCTATCCTTGAGGCGGGTTTCCTGCAAAGCAGCAAACGGTGCATGGAAATAGCTCAGAAGTCTGGATAGCGCAGTTTTTGGATATCACTCGACAGCGATCGACGGTTTAGGGTGGCGAAACTGTGGCTAATGGCCCAAAGACTCCATGACTCCCTAGGTACGGATCTAAAAGATTGTTTATGGACAGGAGCGCTAGTGTGCCGGACGGCGACACGCTTTTATACAATGTGCGGGATACTTTCGCGATATGGTTGTGCACGCTATATCGCTCGAACGTTCAATGTACACTCAAGCGTCATGGTTCCGTACCAGAAACGGGGGCACCAACGAGCAGGTATACCAACAGACTTGTATACACACCCCGGGTATTCAAGGGAGCATAATTCGAATGTCATCAGCCACCGTCGGTTAAATTACCCAAGTTTGGGGTTCAGGATATTTCAACTCTGGAAGCGCGGCTTACCGCTGGCGGCCCACGGTAGCTCGTCGAGCCGGCGGCGGTTGCGTCTTGGTTAATTTTGATTATTTCTGAATATTCCTCGGTTATATCTCGGCTATTTCTCGGCTACTTCTGATCCGTTCCGCGAGAAGCCGAAATAGCCACCCTGAAATAACACCAGGGCCGCTGCGGGTGTTGGCTATTTCCTCGATAAAGAGACATCTGGAGGTGCGGCATCTTGATGAAATAGGAAGCTTCTTACGGTATCTACAATTGTCGTCAGTGGTTTCTAATCGAGCTGAATCAAATCAAATGGCAATGGCAATAGTCAAAGATGATATCAACACTTCCGATGGCAACTTCGATTTCAACATGGTCGCGAAGCAGCTCATCGAAGATGAATCCATGCCGCAGTATGGTCGTACATTTATGGCGTTCCTGTTGGAGGGGCGGCGGAAGACTGATGCCGTGTTGCGTCATAATTTCGAATTGCTGGACGTGGAGCGCTATCTCAATAAAGAAGTCCGGACACTCATGGAAGAAAATTCCTAACTGAGACGAGCACTTCAGAAGCTGTCTGTCGTATCTGAATGTGTTAGTGGTGACAGTGCTGTTCCTGGCATTCAGCTGGGGGATCGTTCAGTTGCAAATGTATCTGTGCCTATCCATTCACAGTATCATTCTGTTGCATCATCATCGTTATCTCAAGTGAGCCGTGATGCTAATGCTTCTGTTGAGAATGAGAATGAGAAGGAGCGGTGTTCCCGAGCAGAAATCACTTCCCATTCCGCAAAGATTGAGTCATGATTCTAATTTCGTAATGGATGTTCTTTCTCATTTGAATGTAGATTACTTTCCGGTATCTGTGTATCGTTTGGGCTCGCCGATCCAAGGCAAAAATCGTCTTCTGAAAATTGTTATGCCGTGTTCAGCTTATCAGAGACAGGCGTTGAGGAATCCCTCCCGTCTAAGGTTTTCCCCGTAAAGGGACTCTATCTCAGGAGTCCCTGACGAAGGAAGAACGCATCAAAGAAGGGAGGAATATCGGAGACGTGTGGGGGTGGTCCTGGTGGGAATGTCGGGCCAGTTTCGCCTTCGAGGGTGGGACTGAACCGGTCAATGCTACCGTCGGAGCAGCCTCCTCTACGACCCCTCGTCACACCATGATGAGTCAACGCCGACACCCGTTCAGGAAACTGATTCATCCTCTCAGGTATCATTGTAGTTCTTTGAAATTTTTCTATGCGAATGTAAGATCTGTCTCAAAAAACAAGGAACATATCGACCTGCTTCTCTCTTATAATTACGACATTTATGCCTTTACCGAGACCTGGCTCAAATCTAGTCACTTGGTTTCGTCCTTATTGAGTAATTTCTCTCTAGATTATGAAACCAAGAGGTGCGATCGTGTAAGAAAGTCTGGTGGCGGGGTAATGTTATTAGTGCATCGTAGACTTTCAACATCTGTGGTTTTCTCGGAGTGCGTGGAAAATGCTTATGAGGTACTCTGTGTTGATCTTTACCATGAAAACTCGAGCTTTAGGGTCATTGTTGTATATAGGGCCCCGTCGTGTGATTCTGCAAAAACGGAAATGTTAGTAAAGGTCTTGAGCGATTTAGTTGCGTGCGAACTTCACACGATCATTGTAGGAGATTTCAATTTGCCGGACTTCGCTCGGAGGAACGAAGGTGATATGGTGGCATCAAATCTATCTTGTTTAGAAGAGTTAGTTTACTGTTATAATCTGTTCCAATTTGTTCATGAACCTACTAGAGGTCAAAATGTTTTGGATTTAGTGTTCTCCAGCCATGAAACCTTGCTGAAAAATCTTGCAATTCTACCTCCGGTGAGGTTAAGTGATCATAATAGCATATCATTTGATATCCAATGTTGTGAAACAGGTAGTACGCCGGTCTATCGCAGGGTATATGGGAATTGTGACTATGCAGCTGTTTGCGGACACCTTAAGCCAAATTCATTGGGTAAGTCTGCTTGAATCGACCAGTAGCGTAAATGAGAAATACGAAATTTTCTTGTCGGTTATCCATGCAGCTATTGATTTGCATGTGCCGTGGAAGCTTGTGTCCTCCATTAAGTCTATCCGCCTTCCTGCTCACTTGCAAAAAATGTCGGAACATCGTGAATGTCTCTTTTATGAGGCTAGGCGTACTGGTAACTGGGAAGCATATAAAGAATTTGCAAAAAAGCTCCATTCTCAGCTGGGAAAATATAATAGTTACCTGGAGAAGAAAAAGATAGAGTCGGGAGAAAAAAATTTCTATCGGTATCTAAATTCCAAGTTACAGGAAACGAATAGTATTGGTACTCTCAAAAAGGGTGACCTTCTTGCTACTTCGGCATTGGATAAGGCCAACATGTTAGCGGACCATTTCGTGAATCAATTCCAAGCCGATGACGGATGTTGCCCGTCTTCATCTTTCGCAGGTATTCAGCCTATGGCAGATTTTCCGTGGTTTCACTCCATGAAATTACAGGAGCTGCTGAAGAGGTGGTCTAGATCTTCCTCGGTCACCCCGGATTTCGTTCCTCTATTTTCATCCAGAAAATCGCACCTGCTATTTGTTGTCCCTTGGCCTATATATACAACCAGTCTCTTATGTATAGTGAGGTTCCAGCCCGCTGGAAACATTCGTTTGTTACACCAATTCTGAAAAAGGAACCCACTGCTGATCCAGGAAGTTATAGACCAGTTAGCATAACCTCACTCTTCTGCAGACTGTTTGAGAAGGTCCTAAAGAGCACATTGTCCTACATCTGTTTTCGAACAACATCATTCCCAGGAGCCAACATGGTTTTGTACCTGGAAGATCGGTAGAAACGAACCTTCTGCAATGCATAAATGATTGGACCGAGGCCCTTGACAAGAAATGCAGTTGCGATGTCATTTACTTTGACTTTGCAAAGGCATTTGATCGTGTCTCGCACTTGAAACTGCTAACAAAACTACGGGATCTGCAATTTCATCCGATTTTGACAGACTGGCTTACCAATTTCTTATCTGGTAGAACGTCTCAAGAGAGAGTCGGGGATTGTTATTCCCAGGTGAAAAACATAGAAAGCGGAGTGCCACAAGGGGGTGTATTATCACCAATATTGTTTAGCATTTTCACAGCGGACATTCCCAGCATTTTCCAGACAAAAATCTTTCTGTGAAGTTTTACGCGGATGATATAAAGCTCTTCAAAGTCATTTCTGAGCCATTAGACACCCAAGTGCTGCAGGAGGCGATTAACCTGATGGTTGACTGGGCGAAGGAATGGCAGCTACCTCTAGCTCCGCAGAAAACCGTGTTTATGCGGGTTCATCTGAGTCCGGCGCCTACGGCCCATTCATATACATGTGCTGGTGTCGCGCTCACAGCGGTAGACGCGGTTCGAGATCTTGGTTTTAACTACGATAGGAAGTTGGATTTTTCTGAGCATGTCAAAATCAAATGTCAGTCGGCTCACAGGCGAATTTTTCAGATTTATAAGGGAATCTCAACTAAAAATAAACAGGTTCTGCTTCGAGCATACAAGACTTATATACGACCCATTGTGGAATCTGGAACAGCAGTTTTCTGTCCGCACAAGAAAAGGATACTGACGCGCTCGAAAAAGTCCAGAATAGTTTCACTCGCAAGCTGATGATTCGAATCGGTGGTTTCCTGAATTCCAAAATACCCAGGTCCCACATAAGGAACAAATATCTCGGGTTACCAACGCTGAATTCTCGGCGCAGAGTATTTGACCTTTGCATGGTTCACAAACTTCTGGAAAACAGCGGTATTTTTAGGGTTGCACCCTATTTCAAACTGGTCACGTCGAAAACCAGAGGTGAAAATGAAAATATTCCTCAGTCGTCCAATTACCAGTGTTAGGGTTAGATCTTTCCACATAGGGCGGGTAGCGCATACCTGAAAATCGCTAGAAGAGTCACCGGCGCTACTTCCTTGGGCCAGTTTAGGCGACTAGTATCCCAAATAATTCTGAGCCACGAGACTTAACTTTTTCATTTGTTGCTTCTTTCTTGAGATAGATCTTTGTTCATTTGACCGGTAGGGTGTATAGGGTATCAGAATTTTTGCTCCAGTTTTTTATTTGGTTGGTTTTTGCCTTTTTCCCTGGTTTAGTTGATATAACGTTGTCTTCTCTCCATATCTTCGTTGTATTATCACGCATTTGCCTTAAGTGAGTGTAATAAACCGGCTATTTCGCGGCCAAAACTCTCAGAGTCCCGTTAGGATCACAACAGGGATGATCCTTGTGGAATGGTCTCTTGGCGCTCGAGAAAATGGCGAAACCACGTGATTTTGGTCGAAAAACTGTTCATCTCCTTTTTTCAGACGGCATTCACGATCTTGTTGCAACACTTAAAATTTAGCTAGGAAGCTAAATTTTGGCAGGAGGCGGAAGTGGATGCAGCTAGCTACAGTACAATTTTGGAGCTGAAAGCTCAATTTTAGCGGGACCTCAAAATTGAGGGCCAAGACGGGTAAAAACATGTAAACATGTTATTGTAAACCATACGACGCTCACTGAACTTTGAAAATGAACTAATGAAAATCAACACAGCCAATGATAGTCTTCCGCCCAGGATTGTTTCCTTTGAGACGGTTGGTGTGAATAGGATTTGAGGAGTGCGCAGGAGCAGCACAAAGTGTGCGGGCCCCTTGTGGAAGTTCTCAAGACGCCGCAAAAGTGTGCGGGCCCCAGTGGGAGTGCTCAGGACGCCGTAAAAGTGCGCGGGCCCCAGTGGGAGTGCACAGGACGCCAAAGAAAGTGTGCGGGACCTCAGTAGGAAAGAATGGGTCTTTTATGTCTGCGGGTCACAATTTTTAGGAGTTATAGTCGTCCGACCACACCGATCGGTAATGATTTAATTATTTTTCGTAGGGGAAAACTTTCATAAACGTTTTTTGCTCTCCAGAATGGGGATCGCTAAGCAAAAATCAGGTCAAAAAGGGAACTTTTGGGAAAAATATATAAAATTTCCAAAGGTTTAGCTTCCTGGCAAAAGTAATGATTTGGTAATGTTATAACTACAAGAAATATAGAAGTTGACAAAATAAAATAAAAAAAACGTCTTGAAATATCTTCGAAAATGATTTGGCACAAAATAACCAGAACTAAAGAAAAACTGGGAAATGTAGTGAAATAATAAAACCGGATTTGGCGGTCATTCATAGGCCAACTTTTGATAAGTAGTGACTGACGAGGATTAAATTTTACAAGATTCTCCGTTAAACTTATCAAAGCGAAATCAAGCGCGCAACGGAAATCAGCATAGGTCAAGCTATGTGAACGTAATGCTCAAATCCGATGCGCGCTTGATTTCGCTTTGATAAGTTCAACGGAGAATCTTGTAGAATTTAATCCTCGTCAGTCACTACTTATCAAAGTTGGCCTATGAATGACCGCCAAATCCGGTTTTGGTTATTTCACTACATTTCCCAGTTTTTCATTAGTTCTGGTTATTTTGTGCCAAATCATTTTCAAAGATATTTCAAGACGTTTTTTTTTAATTTTATTTTGTCAACTTCTATATTTCTTGTAGTTATAACATTGCCAGATCATTACTTTTGCCAGGAAGCTAAACTTTTGGAAATACAGGATATGGTTTTGGAAAATCGTCGATTGACTGAGAGAAATTTAGTAGAGGCTCTTCACATCTCATTAGGCAGTGTGAGCCAAATTTTAAGTGAATTTTTGGGTTTCAGAAAGCTGTGTGCACACAGGACAATGCACCGTGTCACAAGAGCATTTTGACAATGGCTAAAATTCATGAATTAAAGTTCGAATTGTTGGAGCATCCACCGTATTCACCAGATTTGGCTTCCCGCGACTTCCATTTGTTTCCAGAACTCAAAAAAGTTATGCGTGGCAAGCGTTTTTGGTCATAACGGCTGTTGAAGCATATTTTGCAGACCTTCCGGATTCCCACTTCCGGGATGGGATCAACAGATTGGAGGATCGTTGGAGCAAGTGTATTAATGTTCAGGGAGATTATACTTATTAATAAAGTGTATTTTGAACCATAAAATTGAGTTTGCTTATCGAACGGCAAAACTTATGTAACAACCTGGTATTCATACCAAAAGCTGCCAATAAAAGCACAGTCCATACTCTGAAACGTTTCTTTATTTTTGTCGTTACCCTGAAGACGGTCCCACAGTGATTCCACTGATACCTCCAAAGTTGCAGAAAACCCCCCGGAAACCGAGTTCAGACAATTCAAAAATTGTCTGATATTGAGCGGTGAAAGCATAAGGACTAGTTGTCCGAAGCTTGTAATTTCCGGCATTCGAAACCGAAGCAAAGGAGCAGACCTATATGAAGACAGAGGACGGGTTTCAAAAGAAAAACGAGGATATCGATGGAAAACCACGGCTCATCAAGTCACTTTTGAACTCGCAAGGTCGTTTAGGGGGGAGGGGCGTGGCAGAACGGCTTCTTGCTTTGGGCGCGCCAGCATGGTTTCTTCCTATATCTCGCCTATTCGAAGAAATTCAGAGCTCGCACTTGACCGGGGTTATGCAGAATTTGTCCACTTCACAATTAAGTGGAAATCGCAGGTTTCGTGCCTGAGATCGGACTGGGCCTTCAAGAAGGGTTATGGTGAATGACAGGGAAGAATAGCATTCCTTAACTAGTTAATTAGATGCCTAGTATTCCGTCTTACTATTTTCAATAGGCACTGAACCGTAACTAATGGGAATGTGTGCTTCCTCAACAATCATAAGAGGAGTAACCCCAAAGATGACTCAGTAGGTAAAAATGTCTTTAGTAATTCTGAGAATCACCTCAGTGGAAGGAATGCGAGAATGAGAAAGAGTCTTATGCTGTGGCGGTGCATAGTGACGATGGTGTCAATCACTAATTACCGCCGCCCCCGTCTCTCTCATCATAACCACGGCCAATCATCCTAAGCGATTGTACTGTAGCCGGGCAGACAACTGCGGTGACTGCGAACCGACAACTCACCACGAGGTGTGAATGGCCGGCAACAGATTGCTCCACCATTCGAAGCACGCCTGAAAAAGCATTTTCGAAAAATTCAACACCCAACCTTCTGGAGAAAGATTCATTTCGATTGTCTTCTTAGCAACCGAGACAATTAGGTACGATTCGGGCGCGCGCTGGGTATGTGGATGGGTTAAGTGGGTACGGTTTCGATGGCATAAAAATGGCGACTAATCACGATTGCACAATGACAACCAACGCGACGATGATTCCCTCGTTACGGAATACGAATCGTGCATTTACTCCATAGAACGGACAGGCGATAAGTGATGAAAAAGGTTCGACGGGAGAGAACCACTTAAAGTCATGGAGCTCCAGATGTGCGCTGTACAGATATAATGATAAGAAGAGACCGAGGAGACGAAGAAGACGAAGAGGCCGAAGACGACTCGGCTGCGGCCCACACTCTTTATCTCGCCCATTAGCATAATCATCGACACGGATTATCCGCTCGTGTCAAAATGTTCAATTTGACAGATTGCCTGCCTTCCACCGTCCCGCATGAAGGTATTCTGGAACATTATCCGCAGAAACTTGCAGAAGGAGGAGAGATTTTAACCATCCTTTTCGTTTTCGACAAGGCGTGCAGCAAAAGGGTCCCTACGAAGTTACGCATCTGTTACAAACCTACCGACTCGGTATGGATGGAAGGGCTGACAAAGATGAAATAGTTAAGCAGAGCGGCCATTTCAAATGAAATACGGGTTTCTAGGACCACTTTCGACGTAGAATTGGATTTACTCCCCCCCCCTCCAGCATTTCCCGGCGAGTGGATTTCGTTCAGGATTAGAGTATAGGAATGTAGGGCATAAACAGATGGTTCGACAGAATCCCGGAAAAGTATGGCAAAGGAACAACAGCAGCAGCTCGTACTCGTGTAGGATTCACGTCAGCTTTGGAGGTGAAAACAAGAGTAAGACAAGTAGCCGTAGCAGGACCTTTTCTTTTCATATTCGCCGTTGATGACATCATGCTAAGAGTTGCAGAACATTTTCCTGCGGACGTGATACTAACACGATCAGGACACTCCCTCGTCGACCTGTAGTACGCCGACGACATTGTGTTATTCGCTGATAACCACACAAAACTGCAGAAGATTTTGAACCTGGTTGCGAAGTATGCCGCAGCCTATGGACTTCGTCTTCGTCCCGACAAATGCAAGCAGATGTGGGTCTCCCAGAACCTTCAACGGGAGTTTGTGTGGAGGGACAACGTACTGAACTGGTGGATGATTTCAGTTATTTCGGCTGTTTGCTGAAGAACGATGGTAGTTATGCAGCGGATAATCAACAACGATGTGCAAAAGCTACATCTGCATTCAATTCTCTAACCAAGTGTTAGGTCTACCACCATCGCGAAGGAAGTCAAGCTGTCCGTCTACTAATCCGCTATTCGCCCAACCATGATGCACGGATCGGAGCTGTGGGCAGCACCAAAGACGCAGATGAAAAGGTTGGATTGCACGGAGAGAAAGCTGTCAAGACGTTTGCTTGGACACCTCTGGCCGCGGATGTGCCGCAACCAAGACCTCTACAACGAAATCAACGCCTTACATCAACGCTTGACACGAGGAGGTGCCAGCATCTCTCAACGCCAACTGAGGCGGCAACGGAAGGTCGACTTCGACTGTTTAGGCATATTTAGGAAGATAGCCAGATCGTTTTGTTCAGCACGTTCTATGGATGCTTCCGAATTCTGTCTGGGAACGGCTGCTTGGACGTAGGAAAAAGTTTCGGACGGATGTCGTGAAGAGGGATTTGAAATCACTCGGCATCGAAAGTCAGTTCACGCGCGATGCTTGCTTCTGCAGGAAATAAAATAACCGCCAATGAATGGAATGGGTTTAAATTGTGGCTTAAGACCGTGGCAAATGGGCACGGCTGACTACTAAGACGGCACAACTTGACGATGCTGCGGACTGACATCGTCAGGCGGAAGCCAGCCCATTAAAGGCACCCAGACAAACATTTCTAAGGTTCCATCCTTCATTTGGAGAGGGTCACACTCTGATCACAATGGTATTTCTGAAATCGTCCAAGACTCCCTACGAACGGAGATATGACTCCTTGAAAATGCATGTATTTTGAAAGCAAAAATTTGGTGGACGAGTTGTCTCAGGCCTGTATTTCTCCTGATTCGCAGTCACGGCTCGATAGCAAAACAGGATGAGGAGATAGATAGGAAAGGGAGTGAAGAACCACATTTTGGTTGAAAATCATCCTTCCATCTAGCCGCTATTGAGATCGGAAGTCCGGAAGGGGGCCGGGCCTGTGGTGGTGGCTGGAGGGGTCGAGCCTCTGGTGGTCGCTATATCTCGCTTATTCGAAGGAAATAAGATCTCGCG
>JAPDOI010001836.1:0-134710 GCA_029168955.1 Aplectana chamaeleonis
CGATTTGCAGAGTAGTGTGGAGATCTGTGAGAAGTACTGGTGGAGGAATATGCTTTACATCAATAATTTTTTCGGAAATGAAAACGTAGGTTCTTTGTTAAGATGAGATTTTTTTATAATTTTAGTTGTTTGAAAAAGGATGCCACGATCATAGCCTTTTATCTGCCGCTCTCCTTTTTCGGTGCGCAGATAGAGAGGCGAAGTTATCAGAAATTTAGGACTTCATGTCCATCACAGCGAATCCCTAATTAAGGAAAGAGCATTTACACAAAATCACTAATTCTGAGCTCTCTTCATGGTAATGTAGATTTTCTCAGATTTTTATCGCGGACCCTATCTTTGAGAGATTCATAATCGCTCGTTCAGAAACATTTTTCCAGCTGCATACATACATATTTCCAGAAGAATCATTTTTAGTCCCAGGAAGCCAGGCTATTTCAATAAGTTGAAATCTTTTCATTCTCCAACAAAGAGATCGTAAGGAGACTATGGGTTGACGCACTACATCCTAACTAGGGAGTTTCACTCTAGAGAGCAAAGCGAGAGCGCCCCTACCAGTTCGGAATTTCTTGGTGTTGTCAGGTATCGTTCTCGCTAGTTTTAGGTTACTTAGATTTTTCAAGAGCCTCATTAATGATTAATTTGATGTGCCTCCCTGTTAATGTGCGACGCACCTTGAGTGCAAATCAATAAAAAATAAATAAATTATTGGGAAGACGGTCAGGGAAAGAAAGTGTCAGAGTTTTTGCGGGTGATTTTCGAGCCTTCTTTGATGTCCTTGCGAAAACAGTAGTTTCCCTCATTTAGGAAGAACAACACCATCCGGATCCTTGAGTTGCCAATTACTAACCCAAATATTTATGCAGCTCCCCTTCTCCAACCAGCACCTTTATCGCTCTTCGCTATGCTTTAAAACCATCAGTCAAGTTTCAGATCGTCTAATTGGCAGTTGTTTAGTACCACCCAACTTTTTTGTACATTGCTGTAATTTATTGTGAGGGGAGCTTTCTATATTCGAACGAAAAAAAAAACCTGAGACAATTAGAATTCTATCAAAAAGGGGTCTCCCAAGCGAAAGAGGTTTGGTTCGCGTCAGAAACGTTCCAACAAAAAGTGAACAATAGGCAAGTAGAATGAGGAGCGTCAACAAAAAGTGAACAATACTCTCTGAGACTGATTGTCTTGGCCTATACTTCTTACAAGCGAAAACAAACCGTTGCGGTGTTCTACGCGGAAACACTTTGTGGTTCCAAAAATAGTCCTGACTACGCGAGAACCGTTAAAAGGTATGTGCATGCAAACCTAATACTTACCATCAGAATAGAAGATGATGTCGTAAAGACCTATACAGACGTTTGAGTTAGGTCTAGCTGTAAGGAAAAAGCGAAACTTTAGAATAGAATTACAGCATTGAGCAAAGAGTATTCCCGTAAAATCTCCGTGAAACGAATAAAGCCCTTTCCTTCCGGAAGACACTAAACTCTTTTCCTCGTAAAAAATACCACAACGGTTTTGTTTTCGCTGTTAAGAAGTATAGGCCAAGAAAAATTAGTCTCCAGAGAGCATTATTCACTTTTTGTTGACTCTTCTTCATTCTACTTGCCTATTGTTCCACTTTTTGTTAGGAACGTTTCTGACGCGAACCAAACCTCCTTTTAAGCTTGGAAGACCCTTTTTGATAGAATTGTTCACTTTTTCTTGATATTACGAAGTAATATCTCTGAAAATCTTCAATATTTTCCAAATAGCATGGATTGATATGACAATCAGTAAGTAATTGACTTGTTGCGCGCGCTAAAAATGACGCGCGACTCTCTTTCGTCGACTTCCTGATGGCGTCATCACATGACCCATGCACTTTAACGTCATCAAAAAGTAACAAACTTTTTAGTCACTTCCACTGTCCCTACCCTACGAAAAAGTACAGCCTACAGCGTGTTTTATCGATTTGATCTACCAACTGATAATATCACTTGATATGATAAGCAGTAAAAAATAGGAATCAATGGTCAACAGTAAGTCACAGACTTGTTAGTCACTCCTCCTGTCCCTTCTCTACGAAAAAGTACGTGTTTTAGCGATTTGATCTGCCAACTGATAATATCACTTGATATGATAAGCAGTAATAAGTGAAGTATTTAATGTTAAACAGTAAGTAACAAACTTGTTAGTCACTTTCCTAGTCCATTCCCATCGAAAAGTACAGCCTACAACGTGTTTTAGCGATTTGATTTACCAGCTGATAATGTCACTTGATATGATAAGCAAAGTAAAGTAGTTAGTGTTAAACAAAAAGTAACAAACTTGTTAGTCACTTTCCTAGTCCCTTCCCATCAAAAAGTACAGTCTACAACGTGTTTTAGCGAATTGATCTACCAACTGATATTATCACTTGATATGATAAGCAGTAATAAGTGCAGTAGTTAATGTTAAACAGTAAGTAATAAACTTGTTAGTCACTTTCCTTGTCCCTTCCCATCGAAAAGTACAGCCTACAACGTGTTTTAGCGATTTGATCTACCAACTGATAATATCACTTGATATGATAAGCAGTAATAAGTGAAGTAGTTAATGTTAAACAGTAAGTAATAAACTTGTTAGTCACTTTCCTAGTCCCTTCCCATCGAAAAGTACAGCCTACAACGTGTTTTAGCGATTTCATCTACCAACTGATAATATCACTTGATATGATAAGCAGTAATAAGTGAAGTAGTTAATGTTAAACAGTAAGTAATAAACTTGTTAGTCACTTTCCTTGTCCCTTCCCATCGAAAAGTACAGCCTACAACGTGTTTTAGCGAATTGATCTACCAACTGATAATATCACTTGATATGATAAGCAGTAATAAGTGAAGTAGTTAATGTTAAACAGTAAGTAATAAACTTGTTAGTCACTTTCCTAGTCACTTCCCATCGAAAAGTACAGCCTACAACGTGTTTTAGCGATTTGATCTGCCAACTGATAATATCACTTGATATGATAAGCAGTAATAAGTGAAGTAGTTAATGTTAAACAGTAAGTAATAAACTTGTTAGTCACTTTCCTAGTCCCTTCCCATCGAAAAGTACAGCCTACAACGTGTTTTAGCGATTTGATCTACCAACTGATAATATCACTTGATATGATAAGCAGTAATAAGTGAAGTAGTTAATGTCAAACAGTAAGTAATACACTTGTTAGTCACTTTCCTCGTCACTTCCCATCGAAAAGTACAGCCTACAACGTGTTTTAGCGATTTCATCTACCAACTGATAATATCACTTGATATGATAAGCAGTAATAAGTGAAGTAGTTAATGTTAAACAGTAAGTAATAAACTTGTTAGTCACTTTCCTAGTCCCTTCCCATCGAAAAGTACAGCCTACAACGTGTTTTAGCGATTTGATCTACCAACTGATAATATCACTTGATATGATAAGCAGTAATAAGTGAAGTAGTTAATGTTAAACAGTAAGTAACAAACTTGTTAGCCACTTTCCTTGTCCCTTCCCATCGAAAAGTACAGCCTACAACGTGTTTTAGCGATTTGATTTACCAACTGATAATATCATTTGATATGATAAGCAGTAATAAGTGAAGTAGTTAATGTTAAACAGTAAGTAACAAACTTGTTAGTCACTTTCCTTGTCCCTTCCCATCGAAAAGTACAGCCTACAACGTGTTTTAGCGATTTGATTTACCAGCTGATAATATCACTTGATATGATAAGCAGTAATAAGTGAAGTAGTTAATGTTAAACAGTAAGTAACAAACTTGTTAGTCACTTTCCTTGTCCCTTCCCATCGAAAAGTACAGCCTACAACGTGTTTTAGCGATTTGATCTACTCAACTGATAATATCACTTGATATGATAAGCAGTAATAAGTGAAGTAGTTAATGTTAAACAGTAAGTAATAAACTTCTTAGTCACTTTCCCTGCCACTTCCCATCGAAAAGGACAGCCTACTACGGGCTGTAGCGACTTGATCTTCCAAATGACAATATCACTTAATATGATAAGCAGTAATAAGTGAAGTAGTTAATGTTAAACAGTAAGTAATAAACTTGTTAGTCACTTTCCTAGTCACTTCCCATCGAAAAGTACAGCCTACAACGTGTTTTAGCGATTTGATCTACCAACTGATAATATCACTTGATATGATAAGCAGTAATAAGTGAAGTAGTTAATGTTAAACAGTAAGTAATAAACTTGTTAGTCACTTTCCTAGTCACTTCCATCGAAAAGTACAGCCTACAACGTGTTTTAGCGATTGGATCTACCACCTGATACTATCACTTGATATGATAAGCAGTAATAAGTGAAGTAGTTAATGTTAAACAGTAAGTAATAAACTTGTTAGTCACTTTCCTTGTCTTCCCATCGAAAAGTACAGCCTACAACGTGTTTTAGCGATTTGATCTACCAACTGATAATATCACTTGATATGATAAGCAGTAATAAGTGAAGTAGTTAATGTTGAAACAGTAAGTAATAAACTTGTTAGTCACTTTCCTAGTCACTTCCCATCGAAAAGTACAGCCTACAACGTGTTTTAGCGATTTGATCTACCAACTGATAATATCACTTGATATGATAAGCAGTAATAAGTGAAGTAGTTAATGTCAAACAGTAAGTAATAAACTTGTTAGTCACTTTCCTAGTCCCTTCCCATCGAAAAGTACAGCCTACAACGTGTTTTAGCGATTTGATCTACCAACTGATAATATCACTTGATATGATAAGCAGTAATAAGTGAAGTAGTTAATGTCAAACAGTAAGTAATAAACTTGTTAGTCACTTTCCTTGTCACTTCCCATCGAAAAGTACAGCCTACAACGTGTTTTAGCGATTTGATTTACCAGCTGATAATATCACTTGATATGATAAGCAAAGTAAAGTAGTTAGTGTTAAACAAAAAGTAACAAACTTGTTAGTCACTTTCCTAGTCCCTTCCCATCAAAAAGTACAGCCTACAACGTGTTTTAGCGAATTGATCTACCAACTGATATTATCACTTGATATGATAAGCAGTAATAAGTGCAGTAGTTAATGTTAAACAGTAAGTAATAAACTTGTTAGTCACTTTCCTTGTCCCTTCCCATCGAAAAGTACAGCCTACAACGTGCTTTAGCGATTTGATCTACCAACTGATAATATCACTTGATATGATAAGCAGTAATAAGTGAAGTAGTTAATCTTAAAAAGTAAGTAATAAACTTGTTAGTCACTTTCCTAGTCCCTTCCCATCGAAAAGTACAGCCTACAACGTGTTTTAGCGATTTCATCTACCAACTGATAATATCACTTGATATGATGAGCAGTAATAAGTGAAGTAGTTAATGTTAAACAGTAAGTAATAAACTTGTTAGTCACTTTCCTAGTCACTTTCCATCGAAAAGTACAAGCTACAGCGTGTTTTAGCGATTTCATCTACCAACTGATAATATCACTTGATATGATAAGCAGTAATAAGTGAAGTAGTTAATGTTAAACAGTAAGTAATAAACTTGTTAGTCACTTTCCTAGTCCCTTCCCATCGAAAAGTACAGCCTACAACGTGTTTTAGCGATTTGATGTACCAACTGATAATATCACTTGATATGATAAGCAGTAATAAGTGAAGTAGTTAATGTTAAACAGTAAGTAATAAACTTGTTAGTCACTTTCCTTGTCGATTCCCATCGAAAAGTACAGCCTACAACGTGTTTTAGCGATTTGATCTACCAACTGATAATATCACTTGATATGATAAGCAGTAATAAGTGAAGTAGTTAATGTTAAACAGTAAGTAATAAACTTGTTAGTCACTTTCCTAGTCCCTTCCCATCGAAAAGTACAGCCTACAACGTGTTTTAGCGATTTGATCTGCCAACTGATAATATCACTTGATATGATAAGCAGTAATAAGTGAAGTAGTTAATGTTAAACAGTAAGTAATAAACTTGTTAGTCACTTTCCTAGTCCCTTCCCATCGAAAAGTACAGCCTACAACGTGTTTTAGCGATTTCATCTACCAACTGATAATATCACTTGATATGATAAGCAGTAATAAGTGAAGTAGTTAATGTTAAACAGTAAGTAATAAACTTGTTAGTCACTTTCCTAGTCCCTTCCCATCGAAAAGTACAGCCTACAACGTGTTTTAGCGAATTGATCTACCAACTGATAATATCACTTGATATGATAAGCAGTAATAAGTGAAGTAGTTAATGTCAAACAGTAAGTAATAAACTTGTTAGTCACTTTCCTTGTCACTTCCCATCGAAAAGTACAGCCTACAACGTGTTTTAGCGATTTGATCTACCAACTGATAATATCACTTGATATGATAAGCAGTAATAAGTGAAGTAGTTAATGTCAAACAGTAAGTAATAAACTTGTTAGTCACTTTCCTTGTCACTTCCCATCGAAAAGTACAGCCTACAACGTGTTTTAGCGATTTGATCTACCAACTGATAATATCACTTGATATGATAAGCAGTAATAAGTGAAGTAGTTAATGTCAAACAGTAAGTAATAAACTTGTTAGTCACTTTCCTTGTCACTTCCCATCGAAAAGTACAGCCTACAACGTGTTTTAGCGATTTGATCTACCAACTGATAATATCACTTGATATGATAAGCAGTAATAAGTGAAGTAGTTAATGTTAAACAGTAAGTAATAAACTTGTTAGTCACTTTCCTTGTCACTTCCCATCGAAAAGTACAGCCTACAACGTGTTTTAGCGATTTGATCTACCAACTGATAATATCACTTGATATGATAAGCAGTAATAAGTGAAGTATTTTAGGTTAAACAGTAAGTAACAAACTTGTTAGTCACTTTCCTAGTCCCTTGCCATCGAAAAGTACAGCCTACAACGTGTTTTAGCGATTTGATCTACCAACTGATAATATCACTTGATATGATAAGCAGTAATAAGTGAAGTAGTTAATGTTAAACAATAAGTAAGAAACTTGTTAGTCACTTTCCTTGTCACTTCCCATCGAAAAGTACAGCCTACAACGTGTTTTAGCGATTTGATCTACCAACTGATAATATCACTCGATATGATAAGCAGTAATAAGTGAAGTATTTAATGTCAAACAGTAAGTAACAAACTTGTTAGTCACTTTCCTTGTCACTTCCCATCGAAAAGTACAGCCTACAACGTGTTTTAGCGATTTGATCTACCAACTGATAATATCACTTGATATGATAAGCAGTAATAAGTGAAGTAGTTAATGTTAAACAATAAGTAAGAAACTTGTAAGTCACTTTCCTAGTCCCTTCCCATCGAAAAGTACAGCCTACAACGTGTTTTAGCGATTTGATCTACCAACTGATAATATCACTTGATATGATAAGCAGTAATAAGTGAAGTAGTTAATGTCAAACAGTAAGTAATAAACTTGTTAGTCACTTTCCTTGTCACTTCCCATCGAAAAGTACAGCCTACAACGTGTTTTAGCGATTTGATCTACCAACTGATAATATCACTTGATATGATAAGCAGTAATAAGTGAAGTAGTTAATGTCAAACAGTAAGTAATAAACTTGTTAGTCACTTTCCTTGTCACTTCCCATCGAAAAGTACAGCCTACAACGTGTTTTAGCGATTTGATCTACCAACTGATAATATCACTTGATATGATAAGCAGTAATAAGTGAAGTAGTTAATGTCAAACAGTAAGTAATAAACTTGTTAGTCACTTTCCTTGTCACTTCCCATCGAAAAGTACAGCCTACAACGTGTTTTAGCGATTTGATCTACCAACTGAAAATATCAGTTGATATGATAAGCAGTAATAAGTGAAGCAGTTAATGTTAAACAATAAGTAATAAACTTGTTAGTCACTTTCCTTGTCACTTCCCATCGAAAAGTATAGCCTACAACGTGTTTTAGCGATTTGATCTACCAACTGATAATATCACTTGATATGATAAGCAGTAATAAGTGAAGTAGTTAATGTCAAACAGTAAGTAATAAACTTGTTAGTCACTTTCCTTGTCACTTCCCATCGAAAAGTACAGCCTACAACGTGTTTCAGCGATTTGATCTACCAACTGATAATATCACTTGATATGATAAGCAGTAATAAGTGAAGTAGTTAATGTCAAACAGTAAGTAATAAACTTGTTAGTCACTTTCCTTGTCACTTCCCATCGAAAAGTACAGCCTACAACGTGTTTTAGCGATTTGATCTACCAACTGATAATATCACTTGATATGATAAGCAGTAATAAGTGAAGTAGTTAATGTCAAACAGTAAGTAATAAACTTGCTAGTCACTTTCCTTGTCACTTCCCATCGAAAAGTACGGCCTACAACGTGTTTTAGCGATTTGATCTCCCAACTGATAATATCACTTGATATGATAAGCAGTAACAAGTGAAGTATTTAATGTTAAACAGTAATTAACAAACTTGTTAGTCACTTTCCTAGTCCCTTCCCATCGAAAAGTACAGCCTACAACGTGTTTTAACGATTTGATCTACCAACTGATATTATCACTTGATATGATAAGCAGTAATAAGTGCAGTAGTTAATGTTAAACAGTAAGTAATAAACTTGTTAGTCACTTTCCTTGTCCCTTCCCATCGAAAAGTACAGCCTACAACGTGTTTTAGCGATTTGATCTACCAACTGATAATATCACTTGATATGATAAGCAGTAATAAGTGAAGTAGTTAATGTCAAACAGTAAGTAATAAACTTGTTAGTCACTTTCCTTGTCCCTTCCCATCGAAAAGTACAGCCTACAACGTGTTTTAGCGAATTGATCTACCAACTGATATTATCACTTGATATGATAAGCAGTAATAAGTGAAGTAGTTAATGTTAAACAGTAAGTAATAAAATTGTTAGTCACTTTCCTAGTCCCTTCCCATCGAAAAGTACAGCCTACAACGTGTTTTAGCGATTTGATCTGCCAACTGATAATATCACTTGATATGATAAGCAGTAATAAGTGAAGTAGTTAATGTTAAACAGTAAGTAATAAACTTGTTAGTCACTTTCCTAGTCCCTTCCCATCGAAAAGTACAGCCTACAACGTGTTTTAGCGAATTGATCTACCAACTGATATTATCACTTGATATGATAAGCAGTAATAAGTGCAGTAGTTAATGTTAAACAGTAAGTAATAAACTTGTTAGTCACTTTCCTTGTCCCTTCCCATCGAAAAGTACAGCCTACAACGTGTTTTAGCGATTTGATCTACCAACTGATAATATCACTTGATATGATAAGCAGTAATAAGTGAAGTATTTAATGTCAAACAGTAAGTAACAAACTTGTTAGTCACTTTTCTTGTCACTTCCCATCGAAAAGTACAGCCTACAACGTGTTTTAGCGATTTGATCTGCCAACTGATAATATCACTTGATATGATAAGCAGTAATAAGTGAAGTAGTTAATGTCAAACAGTAAGTAATAAACTTGCTAGTCACTTTCCTTGTCACTTCCCATCGAAAAGTACAGCCTACAACGTGTTTTAGCGATTTGATTTACCAGCTGATAATATCACTTGATATGATAAGCAGTAATAAGTGAAGTATTTTAAGTTAAACAGTAGGTAACAAACTTGTTAGTCACTTTCCTAGTCCCTTCCCATCGAAAAGTACAGCCTAAAACGTGTTTTAGCGATTTGATCTACCAACTGATAATATCACTTGATATGATAAGCAGTAATAAGTGAAGTATTTAATGTTAAACAGTAAGTAACAAACTTGTTAGTCACTTTCCTAGTCCCTTCCCATCGAAAAGTACAGCCTACAACGTGTTTTAGCGATTTGATTTACCAGCTGATAATATCACTTGATATGATAAGCAGTAATAAGTGAAGTAGTTAATGTTAAACAGTAAGTAACAAACTTGTTAGTCACTTTCCTAGTCCCTTCCCATCGAAAAGTACAGCCTACAACGTGTTTTAGCGATTTGATCTACCAACTGATAATATCACTTGATATGATAAGCAGTAATAAGTGAAGTAGTTAATGTCAAACAGTAAGTAATAAACTTGTTAGTCACTTTCCTTGTCACTTCCCATCGAAAAGTACAGCCTACAACGTGTTTTAGCGATTTGATCTACCAACTGATAATATCACTTGATATGATAAGCAGTAATAAGTGAAGTAGTCAATGTTAAACAGTAAGTAATAAACTTGTTAGTCACTTTCCTTGTCCCTTCCCATCGAAAAGTACAGCCTACAACGTGTTTTAGCGATTTGATCTACCAACTGATAATATCACTTGATATGATAAGCAGTAATAAGTGAAGTAGTTAATGTTAAACAGTAAGTAATAAACTTGTTAGTCACTTTCCTTGTCCCTTCCCATCGAAAAGTACAGCCTACAACGTGTTTTGCGATTTGATCTACCAACTGATAATATCACTTGATATGATAAGCAGTAATAAGTGAAGTAGTTAATGTTAAACAGTAAGTAATAAACTTGTTAGTCACTTTCCTTGTCCCTTCCCATCGAAAAGTACAGCCTACAACGTGTTTTAGCGAATTGATCTACCAACTGATATTATCACTTGATATGATAAGCAGTAATAAGTGAAGTAGTTAATGTTAAACAGTAAGTAATAAAATTGTTAGTCACTTTCCTAGTCCCTTCCCATCGAAAAGTACAGCCTACAACGTGTTTTAGCGATTTGATCTGCCAACTGATAATATCACTTGATATGATAAGCAGTAATAAGTGAAGTAGTTAATGTTAAACAGTAAGTAACAAACTTGTTAGTCACTTTCCTTGTCCCTTCCCATCAAAAAGTACAGCCTACAACGTGTTTTAGCGATTTGATCTACCAACTGATAATATCACTTGATATGATAAGCAGTAATAAGTGAAGTATTTAATGTTAAACAGTAAGTAACAAACTTGTTAGTCACTTTCCTAGTCCCTTCCCATCGAAAAGTACAGCCTACAACGTGTTTTAGCGATTTGATTTACCAGCTGATAATATCACTTGATATGATAAGCAGTAATAAGTGAAGTATTTAATGTCAAACAGTAAGTAACAAACTTGTTAGTCACTTTCCTTGTCCCTTCCCATCGAAAAGTACAGCCTACAACGTGTTTTAGCGATTTGATCTACCAACTGATAATATCACTTGATATGATAAGCAGTAATAAGTGAAGTATTTAATGTCAAACAGTAAGTAACAAACTTGTTAGTCACTTTCCTTGTCACTTCCCATCGAAAAGTACAGCCTACAACGTGTTTTAGCGATTTGATCTGCCAACTGATAATATCACTTGATATGATAAGCAGTAATAAGTGAAGTATTTAATGTTAAACAGTAAGTAACAAACTTGTTAGTCACTTTCCTAGTCCCTTCCCATCGAAAAGTACAGCCTACAACGTGTTTTAGCGATTTGATTTACCAGCTGATAATATCACTTGATATGATAAGCAAAGTAAAGTAGTTAGTGTTAAACAAAAAGTAACAAACTTGTTAGTCACTTTCCTAGTCCCTTTCCATCAAAAAGTACAGCCTACAACGTGTTTTAGCGATTTGATTTACCAGCTGATAATATCACTTGATATGATAAGCAGTAATAAGTGAAGTAGTTAGTGTTAAACAAAAAGTAACAAACTTGTTAGTCACTTTCCTAGTCCCTTCCCATCAAAAAGTACAGCCTACAACGTGTTTTAGCGATTTGATCTACCAACTGATAATATCACTTGATATGATAAGCAGTAATAAGTGAAGTAGTTAATGTCAAACAGTAAGTAATAAACTTGTTAGTCACTTTCCTTGTCACTTCCCATCGAAAAGTACAGCCTACAACGTGTTTTAGCGATTTGATCTACCAACTGATAATATCACTTGATATGATAAGCAGTAATAAGTGAAGTAGTTAATGTCAAACAGTAAGTAATAAACTTGTTAGTCACTTTCCTTGTCACTTCCCATCGAAAAGTACAGCCTACAACGTGTTTTAGCGATTTGATCTACCAACTGATAATATCACTTGATATGATAAGCAGTAATAAGTGAAGTAGTTAATGTCAAACAGTAAGTAATAAACTTGTTAGTCACTTTCCTTGTCACTTCCCATCGAAAAGTACAGCCTACAACGTGTTTTAGCGATTTGATCTGCCAACTGATAATATCACTTGATATGATAAGCAGTAATAAGTGAAGTAGTTAATGTCAAACAGTAAGTAATAAACTTGTTAGTCACTTTCCTTGTCACTTCCCATCGAAAAGTACAGCCTACAACGTGTTTTAGCGATTTGATTTACCAACTGATAATATCACTTGATATGATAAGCAAAGTGAAGTAGTTAACGTTAAACAGTAAGTACTCATTGTCTACCTACTCACCAGCCTGCTTATCTATCCACATACCAACTTGCCTGCCTATTCAACTGATCGCCTGCGACCATTGGCAGTGACCACTACTAAGGGTGCGTAACGCACGAGGAGGAGCGAAGCAGGAAGCAGGAACGAGTAACAGCGCACAACAAGAATTTTTGATAAGGACTCGCCGATCTAACTTTGTTAGTTTTGAACCGATTTGGCTCAAATTTTGTCAGCATGTGCCTCCTGGACCCTCTCACCTATATCCCGATGGAAATCTCTGGAGAATTTGTTTAACAGGTTTTATTAACTACTTTACAGAATTCTAAGTGATCACAAGTCCCGGGCAAAACCAAACCTCTCCAGCCGCTTCGTAGAATAAAAATTATTCTTTATTCTAATGCAGTCCACCGTAGAAAGTTTTTGGTGCAGCTGCGGCCAGCGCACTAAATATACTGCAGAGTCTTGAAGTTAAAACAAAATTCATAATTTAATCGACCAATCAGCTGTCAATTTTTTTTCTATGGGTTTCCCAGTTTGAATTCGATCCTTCGAAGGTTAAAGGCTGTGTTCACGATAATTCTCGTCCTCGAGGTCTCGTGTGAAACACTAAGTTGGCAGGTGCTGTAGAGAATAGGGTCGAAGAAAGCAACGAAAACTGGCCAGAAATAAATACAAACGGCTTTGAAAGCTCTCCCAGTGCGCCTACCTATCTCAGTCCACCCCACAATCGGACGAGCTTGTGGTGCGGCACACGTTTCGATGGCAAACTGCCAAGCAACTCTGCCGCAGTTAGCATTATCGATTCGCGCAGATTTCGGGATGAGCGCGAGCTTGCCGAAATCAGCAGGGCCCATAATTCTCGTCCACGCCCTGAATTTAGAAACCGTTATTTTGACTTATTCTGGACGTTTTTCTTCTCTGTTTCTTTACTATTAGTTACCTCACGACCAAACAATCCCATTTCTGGGTCGAACTCGAGTGCTATATTCGCCGTGAACGCTGCCTTTAAGTGTCGCGGAATGGGGCTTCCCTTTGTGCGTAAGGGGTCGTTTATACTTTGGCCGCGGAGCGGCGCGGCAAAAAGTGAGGCGGCGCGCCGCGCCGCGCCGCTTGAAAATCGCGGCACTATGATGTATAATCGAGCTGCGACGAATTGACGCGGCGAAGTCGCAGAATGACGCTAAACACAGCCTGGAGTAGCTCTCACCTAGCACAAGGTCGATTGTAATGAGTGATTTCTTCTGCAAAAGTAACATTTATAATCTTTTGTATCATAACACCGCACTCGAAAGCAGATAGAGTCTTCTGAAAATTTTTTTCTATAGAAACATTATTTTAAAAGCAAAAAAAAGAACTCACAACCCAGCCTACTCTAAACAACTTCCGGGACCTCGGAAGAAATTTTAGCGATCAATCAGAGGAACCAAATTGACGATGTATATGAAATATCAACAAAAAAGCATTTGACGTTAAAGAGGATCGCACGCGGCCGCCACGCCGCCTCCTCTCCCCGGGCGGCGCGGCAGCACCCAGGCGGCGGCCGCGTGCGGCGCCGTTGGAAGATTTAGAGCAGAAAAACTCTAAACGCCTGGCGGCGCCGCGAGGCGGCGCCGCTTGATCGATACGGCTGTATTGCATCTCGCCGCGCCGCGGCGGAAGTATAAACGACCCCTGAAAGGATGCAATTTTCTGGGTTTCTGAAGAATTCCGACTAGTTCTATTCCAAGGTTATTATAAAATCAAGTGAAAACGAACATATTCAAGAAGCCGAACAGTTTCGTTTATTTGTCTCGGAATTTACACAAGAACTTCACCATCGAAGCTAAAACAAAGCGAAACGTGAATAAATCACAGATGGTGTTTTGTGTACTTCAGTGATCCTCTTAGGAGAAATTCCGGGGAAGCGGCCATAGTTTCGTCCATTATTACCAGCTTGAGAGTGCAATCTGAAAAATCCAGAACCGTCATCCAGAACCAGAAAAAAATTGATTTTTTTCACGCATGAAAGTAGGGTCCTACATGTAAAACTTTACATTAAAAACTTTCATCACCGGGTAAAACCACGAAAGGAAAATTACGTTAACGCAAAAACAGGCGCAAGAAGTCAGCTGATGGATCGATGGATAACCAGTCCTGGCAAATCGCCAGGAAGATACCGTGTACTTAGTGTGCTGGCTGCAACCGCACGACCGCCTTTTTGCGAGGCGGTGCACGGTGTGAACTTCTGGCGAGCCGTCTCCCCAAATGACCTCTGAGAAAGTTTGCCGCGGCAGCGTCGGGAAAGCACTTTGACCCTCGACTGTGCTGCGATAAATCCGGGGTAATGTCGCAGCGGCTCCGCGATCATCAATGTGGCGAGACTATTCGGTTGCAGTGTCATATTCCTCGGCAGCGTCGCAACATTGTCGCCATAGTACAGCAGCAGTTCCGTGTCAAAACCGCACCGGCTCCGCAAGGATGCGAACCAGCATCGACTAAGATGTAATTTCCTGTGTGGTGAAACAAGAAAACGAGATTGCGGCCGCTTCAACTACCCAAGTTTGAGGCACATCTCGTATCTCCTTGGCTATAATAACGGGGATACACTCTGTCTCTATCAGATAGATGACGTGACAACCACAGTTGAGAATTTGTGTTCATACGCCCCGCCTTGTTGTGTTATGATTCAAAATTAGCTTCATATGAGTTACTCGCAGTTGGTCCTACATATTTCTTTAGAGGCAGTGTTCACGATGATTTTCGTCCTCGAGTTTTTCACATAAAACAATGCGAGGGCCTCCAATTGTTACTAAAATTACGAAAAAACAGCGAGAATTGCATTAAAACGTCGTATTTCAGTGACATTATTCTACAACATGGACTAGTTGTCCGGTTGTATGAACCTGTTCATGGGGGTTGTCACAGATGGAAAGTTGGATCAATCGAAAATAGAAGAATATTTCATGCAAAACAGGATTAGGTGGGGCCCTAAGGAGGGAACGGAGCAATAGAGAAAAGAGAATTGCAAAGTACGGGTTCACAAAAGATTTCATTGTCACAACAAACACTTCCTGTGATACTTAAAGGCAGTGTTCACGATAGAAAATGTGTTTGAGTTTCCACTAGGAATGAGTAGTGGAGGGGCACACTGTAACATTGACGTCGAAAGAACGCATGAAAACGAGCCAGGAATTGCTCCAAAAGAGCCTGAAGTTGCCATTTTGAGCGCAAGGCAAACCTCAAAAGCGCATCACACGCCCACCGACGCAAACAAATGAATGCTCAAGATCGTGAGATGAGCGATTATTTCCAATCATTAGCCCCGTTCTTCACTTCATTCTCAACTTCTCTCTTTACTCAGGTCAGCTCGCATAGATCGGCTGCAAAAGACGCAAGTTACAAGCCTCGGACAACTCGTCCACCATTTTACCTAGCTCAATTTTTGAGGGGCCATAACTCCATTTCCAGAAGGTCTTGTACGATTTCAGAGACATCATTGGAATCAGCGTGGGGCCATTTTCAAGATAGGCGGAAAAACAGAAAAACAATTTTCATCGTTAACACTGCCTTTAAGAGGGGTGAGGGTGATACCTAAAGACTTCATGTACTTCTGGTGCGTTTTTCTCAATTTATACGTCATTTTAGTTCTACCCGGGGGTCGCTTAATTAATACACGAAAAATCTCAAAATTGAAGATTATCGTGAACACTGCCTTTAAAGACGCAGCCACGATCGCGGGTCGCTACGACATTGCCGCTGCGGCTCCGCGATAGTGCCACTTTGGTGCCTGTAGGAGCCGTAGCGGCTTTTTTGCGGAGCCGCACTGGCAATTTTTACCAGACTTCGGCCATCTAACCTGTAGAGAATCGGTATAAAGCTTACCCATAACATAAGGATTTTCGGTTACTGAATACGGCCCCTGTCGAGTGCTCTCGAAGATAGCGCGAATTTCATGATTTAGCTATAAAAAAACTTTCTCGCATGAGTGGTGCCTTCAATCTAGGCACTCGATTCTGTCTCATATCTCATATCTAAATTGCATAAAATGCAACTCACTGATAGGCTAATGGTATACATTTGCGACACTCGGTCGCGTCGCTCTGCACAGCGTCAGCGACCGCCTCCCGCCCTTAAAGGCACTGTTCGTGATAAAAATCGCTCTTTGTTTTTTTGCCTATCCTGAAACCGGTCCCATTCTGATTCCAATGATGTTTCTGGAATCGTACAAGACCTTCTGGAAATG
The DNA here is from genome assembly GCA_029168955.1 of Aplectana chamaeleonis. Lineage (NCBI taxonomy): Eukaryota > Metazoa > Nematoda > Chromadorea > Rhabditida > Cosmocercidae > Aplectana > Aplectana chamaeleonis. The sequence continues at coordinate 16,508 of JAPDOI010001836.1, forward strand.
GAGTTATGGTCCCTCAAATATTGAGCTAGGGAAGCATGGTGTACGAGCTGTCTGAAGCTTGTAACTTCCGTCTTTTGCAGCCAATAGATGCGAGCTGACCTGAGTAAAGAGAGAAGTTGAGAATGAAGGGAAGAACGGTGCTTTTGAAACCATCGCTCAACTCACGATTTTGAGTGTTCCTTTGTTCACGACGAGGGGCGGAAAGGGGTGGGACTTGCCCCTTCAGCGGCGGGGTTCGCCCACTTTTCTCAGCCGCTTTGCGGCTCCCGGGTAGCTTTTCTTCCCGTTTTTTCGACGCTGTTCTGCTTCTAAGAGCCACGAGAAGCGTTTGTCATGAAAAAATCGAGGATGAAGTCTATCGCGAACAGTGCCTTTAAATCTGTCGCTGTCGCAGTGCGTTGCACACAGGGTCAAGCTCACAGTGGTCCGCGGACCACAGATGGACCGAGGGGGGGTCGTTATTTTTTTTGGGGAAAACTTGAAATTTTGGGGGGTCGTTATTTTTTGACTCATTTAAAATAATGTCTTTATCGCTGGAAAATCGAATCTTGAGGTAAAGTTGTCTGCGGCCATGATTATTTACCATGGAACAGTAAACATTATCGATGGAACAAGAGTGGTTTCAAATGAAAAACGGAGTAAATCATCAAACGTGTACTAGCTCAACATTACCTCTTCTACATCATTTGGAATAGACATTAATTCATGGTTTTCTAGCGAAATCCGATGGACGCGGAGACTATTTTTATTGCTTCGGAAGCCGTTAGACCACGACTGCAAACTTCGTGCAGAACTGGTAGTGGCAGCGTAGATGGTTTTGACGATGGCACTGCATCTTGTATAGTACAGTACTTTCGGTGTAAGGCGATTGAGTTCGTCATCGAATCTTGGCGTACTGCATGATCAGTATCTTGTTCGCGTCGTCTATATATTATGCTGATCGAAAAGTCTTGGCAGCAAAACAAATTTATCTCAAGAAAAATCGTGAAAAGTGAGGTTGTTGCTGGTTCACAGTTGCAACACCGAGAACCTTCTGGATGCTTCCATGGTAGGGGTATATAAGGGCGCGAGCTCGTTTGGGACGGTAACTACAATGGATCTCACCCAACCTCAACTTCGACCGAGGTTCTGCTGTGCTGCTTCTGGGACAAGCGCGGGATGCTCTACTACGAGTAACTCTCTCAAGGGAAGACGGTCAGCGTTGCCGTGTACTGACGTCAGTTGGAGGAATTGGCCATCGCCCTGCGAGAGAAGCGCCCGAGACGAGGTACGGTACACCTTCTTCACGATAATGCTCGACCCCACATCGCGAAGGAAATCCAATCCAAACTGCAGGAGCTGAACTGGCAAACGGTACCCCACCCGCCTTACTCTCCTGACCTTGCCCCTTCCGACTTTCACATGTTTCGTCCCCTTAAGGCATTCCTGGCTAAAAATACTTTTGCTGATTATGATGCGATTGTGAAGGCTATTGGTGACTTCTTCGATTCCATGTCCCCTGCTTTCTGGAAGAAAGGGATCAATGACCTACCTGACAGGTGGAACACTGTCATAGCTAATGAGGGAGACTTTATTGTTGATTGAAATGTAATGTTAAAAAAGGAACTAATAAATTTTAAAAATCTCAATAAAGTTGCCAAGACCTTTCGATCAGCCTGATATTTGGGCCAACCTCTGGTGTTTAACTTGGCGCTTGCAGGTTTATACATTTTGAAGTCTTCGAAACTCGCTATTTCACAATGTATCATCTCCAGAGTACAGTGCGTTCAAAAAGTATAGGGAAACCCCCGAAAATCAAGGTTTTCAGAATCATGTTATATTTGGCTATCAATACTGTTCATAAATGAATTCAGCAAGGTGAAAAACCTCTATTTGTTCATTTCTATAACAGCTGAGCAATTTTTCAAGAATTTATTTCAAATTTCAAATTTTTTTCGCCGTTCAGAAAGTATTGGGACACAACACAAAAACAAAAATTATTGAACAAAGAAAGAATTAAACATACAATCTCAAATGAAATAGCTGCACCACCATTAGCGATGATCTCAAAAAATCTCTCTGGCATAGAATTGATCAAATTGGCGATGACGTTTTCATCCAGATTGGCCCACGCTTCGAAGATAGCGACCTTCAGCTTATCTACCGTTCTGTACTGCTTATTGTTGGCATAAACCTGGCGCCCAAGTATGCCCCAGATATTCTCTATCGGGTTACAATCTGGACTACACGCGGGCCATTCCAAAAAACGGATTCGATGACGTAGAAACCAGGTTTCTGTAGACCTGGACACATGTACCGCCGCGTTGTCTTGCTGGAAATTGAAACCCTGACGTCGTGTTCCGGACGAAAATGGCAGTAGATGTGTGCGAAGAGTTTCTTGACATTCCTCCGAGTTCATGCGACAAGAAGTGAAGGCCAATTCCAAAACACCTTCGCTACTGAATGCTCCCCAACACATCAGCGAGCCACCGCCGAAATTCCGTCTGCTGAAAATCAATGGATCCTTGCGCAGATCTCGACAGTAGGATCGAGCATCATCCGGTCCGTCAAGATTAAATTTCTTCTCGTCGGAAAAGAGGACCTATAATTTTTTTGCGTCATTTCTCGATTTTTTTCCGGATTTTATGAGACTGCCTTACCTTTACCCAATCAGTTGCCATGTTCCTCTTTGCAAATTCAAGTCGAGCCCCTTTATGGTTTGCAGATAATGACGGAGCCTTCTTCATCACTTGTCGGACAATTTTTTTTATCGCCATTTATGGTGTCCCAGACTGTCGTTTTCGAAACACTGAGCGATAATTCAGACTTAATCTGGTTCAGCGACAGTGTGCTGTTAGAGCAGAGCCGAATAATTCTCCGCGAATCTTGATTGCTGATCTTCTTCGGCCGTCCAGCACGTTTTGCAGTACCGTAGGAATCTGGATCTCGCAGGAACTGGTTGATACAGTTTACAGATCTTCCGAGCTGGATAGCGATTCGACGTAGGCTCAACCCGGCAAAACTGAGCGCACGAATTTGAACTTGTTCAGCAGCAGTTAGAGCAGTACCACGAGCCATTCTAGGAAACCTGCAACGGGAAATTTTGTTTAGCGAACCAGCAACGGGAAATTTTGTTTGGATTAAAAAATCTGAATTTTCGAAGGGTGTCCCTATACTTTCTGAACGGCGAAAAATTCTAAAAGTTGAGATAAAATCTTACAAAATTTCACAATTGTTATATAAATAATCAAACATAGGTTTTCCATGATGCTGAATTCATTGATGAACAGTATTGATCACCAAACACAAAGTTTTAGTGGAGACCTCGATTTTTGAGTGTGTCCCTATGCTTTCTGAACGCACTGTATGTGACGACCCAAAGCATAGGGAAAGTCCTCTTGTTTTCTACCTTAGGATCATCTCCTGGAGACATATGCCCTTGAATCTGATTGGTATAGCTGGAGTAGAACTCAGCGATGTGGGTGCTAGCTACAGATGTGCCTTCATTGTACACCTTACTAAAGGCTGGATAGCTAAGAGCTTCGACGCCAAAAGTAGCGTAATCGGTGTAGCTAAAAGCGTCGTCTTGGACTCTTTGACGGGGTGTGACTCCTCATCTTTGTTTTTTCTGGCTTCGTGTTTCGGAACTCCAAAATTGAGAGCGTTTCAAGGTTCTGCGACGTCGGTCTATCAAAGCCCCCACATGTCTTAGGATCATAACTAAATAGGTGCTCAGATATTTGGCCTCCAAAAGAGATGTAGTACTGATCGAGAAACACTTTGGTCACTTTCGTATCTTGAGTTTAGGGATTCTTCCATTTAAAGGCAGTGGTCGCGCTCAAATATGCTCGTCTTCTTTTCCTCTCTGAATCCTTTCCTAGGTTTAGAGTAGTAGAGCCTATAGGAAAAAATCGCGCAAAATTGCTGTTCTGGGCCAAATTTGAAGAGTAAACATTCTTGTCTTTTGATGGTGGACGAGTCCACCCCCAGTCCTCGGCATCGATGATCTCTAATATCTAGAACAACAGCTGGCTTGAAATTGAATTTTAATCAATGAACTTTCGGATTTATCTACACATCTAGTCAAAAACATTGGTTGAAGTGCTTGCTTTCATTGTTCAACAGTTTTATTACGTAAATTTGCATTTATTTCTTCCTCTGAGTGTCGATGATTTTTGAACGCTTGGCATGAGACTGTGATCTTTCTGTGCACGTGTGCACAAACTGGAAATTTAGGGTCTTAATAATTCTAATTCCGGCCCGTTTTTCACCACGCTACCTTCATAGTTTCCAAGCTGTTTTATATCTAAGCTGATTTTTGTAGTTTTTTTTTTCGATAACGTTTTTCATTGTGACCACTGCCTTCAAAACGTTATTTTCTCTCAATGATCTTTCTGTAACATTTGCCATTTTGCCGCCGTTGTTTCCCAACAGGTGGTCGAAATAGCGTCAGCGAGACACATCATCTACCATGAGACTTTCTTAAAGGCAGCATACACGCTCGTAAACGTGATTGAGATAACCGCGGAAATAGAATGGTATGGCCCAGATTACAACGCCTACGCATTCTGAAGTGTCAAAAACGACCCACAATGCCGCTACACGAGTTAGAAGTTGGCCCCGCCCTGTATTTTCACGCCCCTTGTATTTACCCTTTTCCTCCAACACAGGGTTGCTGGGTCATCTTCGCCGTCAGTGACGTGTGTGGTTCACTTGTTAGGTAATCCACCAACAGTACCGATGGTGAATATGACCCAACAACCTTGCGTTTCTGGAAAATGGCAAATACAGGGGGCGTGAAAATACAGGGCGGGGCCAACTTCTAACTCGTGTAGCGGCATTGTGGGTCGTTTTTGACACTTCAGAATGCGCAAGTGTTGTAATCTAAGGCATACCATTTCATTTCCGTAGTTATCTCAATCACGTTTACGAGCGTGTATGCTGCCTTTAATAGTGTAGATCCTCTGAAAAAGATGTCGGCTGGGATAGTGTGTGGCTCACGTGGTCAAGAGTTAGAAACGGGCGTCCATCGAGGAGTATACACGCAGCAGCCACAGCTCTTGCTTTCATACTTTCAGTTGTATCTTCGTTCGCCAAGGCTTGAAGGCACCTCATAAAAACGGGTAGTTGTGTAGGATTTTTGCTAGCGCTTGCTGCATGCTGGCCGACCAGCGGACCTGATGTAGCACCTTCATTTTGAGGTACGAAAAATTCATCTGTTCTTGAGCGAGCCGATATGCGTAGTTGTTCTGAGCATATGCGACGAGATTCAGGGTATGTGCTGCGAAGACGCTTCCCATCCGGCTGAAATTTTTAAATATCGGCAGCGCATGGAACGCTATTTATCCCCTTTGGAATGGTGGGGCTTCAAAAATTGAAAAAACCTCCAAAATGAAACGAGTCTGGAAATGACCGGATGTCAGTTTCAAAAAAAACTAACCGGAGCGAGGGTACCAATCGACTGGAAATGTTCCGTAAATCGTTTCTAGATAGGTGAAAGAATAAATTTTTCCAAAAACTGAGCTTCGCCTCTCACCGCTCTGGACATGGAAAAAATCGGCCAAAAAATCGAAAAAGGGTCGACTATATACATGGCCTAGTGCAAGAGTGGAAACTGTAGACAGATGTTGGGAGATGTTGAGTTCCGAATATGAGCTCATAAAATTGATTGCGAGCCGAGTTATGGCCGGTCAAATGTGCAGTGTTTCCACGGTGGTTCAAAACCTTCACCGGACCACAGGGGCTAAAAACGGAGGGCGAAGCTTTTTCCGGCATCTGGAGTGCTTTTCAGTTTCCCATTTGGCTGAAAATTTTCTACATCAGCAGCGCATGAAATGGTACTCGTCCCCTTTGGAATGGTGAGGCCCCAAAATGTGAAAAAAACTCCAAAAACAAAAGGGCAGTAACGTCTTCCAGTTTTTTCACCATTACTAGAGGGCCGTTTTCTAGGCAAAAAAATGTCCTTCTCAGGGGGGGTGTCCCACTCGTTGTTCTGGATGACCCGGACCACCGCTGTGCCTGACCCTGGCTGCACAGCGACAGCGACAGTGGTAATGACAGGCATCGGTACATTCGCAGTATGTCGTCCCTCCGCGTTACTTCGCTGCGACGGACATGCGACAACTGTTCCTACGACGCCCAGTACCGTGGCTCCAATGCTGGTCCCGCCGCGAATTGTGCTAAATGTCAAGACGGTCGCTCATCACAGAGGCAAAGTATACCAATGACCATACCCTCGATGACCGAGCAACTCGCAGGGAGGGGCTTGTCAGTCCGGTGCCCCTTTTACCAAAATGGTGTAAAAAGTGAACGGGTGGCCGTGTGGTGTTCCGGCCCCAGCCCGGACACCTGTGATGGACATCAGCGCATCGATTACCAGGTGCCCAGGCTGGGGCCGGAATACCACACGGCCACCCGTTCACCTGTTATGAAAACGAGTCGCAACGCAGGCACCGAACTGCCGAGCTCCTCCCTGCGAGTTGCTCGGGCATACAGGGTATGTGAATCTTTTTTTTTTATTTAAAAAAGTTTTTTTTTCGAGATATAGCTCACATTTCGTAGCAAGTAATCAGTGAAGCAGACAATTTTACCCCGAACATTTATTTCTCAGTGATATGGACATCCTTTCAGATGGGTCGAGAAAAAAACAAAGACCCTCCCCCTCAATTTTTCGGATTCACCAAAAAAAAGTAACGACTCCACTCCCGTTCCACGTTGGTCCGCGGACCTTGAGCTGGGCTCATCTGAAGGATTATGCTCTTCTTTGGCCTCGACAACATCCGGAGCTATTGTGCTTCCCTATGCACATTTTGTTGCACATGAATGTCTTACAAAACAACAGAAGAGCGATGCATTTCGAGAAGCTGGCTTCTTTGTCAATCAGCCCCAATATCCGATGCGATTTTTGCAGGAATGCTACGCGATCACATGGTATTTGGCAGTCGACACTCAACTTTACCTTGTCGCACCAGTTTTTCTCATCATCCTTTTCGTTTCACCTCTCATAGGTGACACCTTCTTTGTTTCTTCGATGTCGGGTACAACTCGGCCAGGTCTGCTGCGTAATGAGGCACAATCATTACAGGATTTTCTGTCCTGGTACTATGTTGTGCGGCCAGCATCGCCTACACTTATGCGATTACGTTCCGTTACGATTTGCCAGGCGTCGTTCTCGGGTTCTTCGCGTTAGGGTAAATAGGATTGAATATATGGATTGTTTCACCGATCTCAAACTTTCTTTACAGAAAGACGACTGAGTTTTTCAACAAGTTCTACGAGAAGCCATGGTGCCGATGCCCACCCTATCTAATTGGACTTGGTCTAGGGTACTTACTAGCGCAATCCAAAGGCAGGACGCCAACGATTAACAAGGTATCCCCCCCTTGTTCACGAGGGTAATCGTTTTCTAGCAAAAGACGATTGTAAGAGCGTCTATCGTAACGGTTGTATCGATGCACCCTCTATAAAACGTCAAAATTCACATCACTCGAGGCGCGCGCGCGACGCCTCGGCCTCCGTCTGCCCTACGCTCTCTCACTGTCTCTAACCTCTGCTCCACACCAGCACGCGTGGGAAAAGGGGTTTGCGTTTTTCGTTTTTCGATTTTTGGGTTTTTTCGTTTTACGTCTTTTTTAGCGAAAAAAATCAATATCGAAGAAAAAACGAAAAAGTTTAATTTTTTCGGTTTCAAACAAAGTCACCGATACGCCTCATGTCCTCTTTCCGCCCCTTAGACGTGAAGAAATGAACACTGAGGTATTGATAACATGAAGTACTCATGTCAAGGAAGTACTGATAAGCGAGCTAAATCGCTTGATTGCACTGATAGGTACCGTCCTTCATAGCGGTTCATTCCTCCAAATGTCAACGTAAGCAAAGGCGACCCTCTCTTACAAGGGATCACTTTGAACAAAAAATGGAGTTCTGAAAAACGGTCCTTTGAGAGTTGTAGAGGGCGTATAAAGAAACAATTTAAGATTTCAAAATTTCACGCAGTCCTCACGGGTAGATCAAAAACCACCAAAACAATGGGTTGCGGTAGGTAAAATGCTATTAAATGCACCTCAACCTGACGAAATCCGCTAAAAAACAGGAAACGGATCTCAGATTCGAGTTCAGCGCCCCTAATTGCCCCCTAAGGCGGAGTTTGGACGAAAAAAAGTTCGACCTCTGAACCCCCGGAAATGGCATTGAGCTTCCTACCTCATGGGGCTCCAAAGGTCGAAAAAAAATTTAAGACCCAAACTTCGCTGTCGGAGGTTATTTAAATTGCTCATAACGAATCTGAGGTCAGTTTATCGAATTTCGACAGATTACGGTAGATTACGGTGGCTATACGGTAGTTGGGCCAAAGTCTCAGACTTGACTCAAAATTTCTGAACGGGGGTTATTCGGGGTGCTGAATACGAATTTGATGTTCACTTGTCAATTTTAAAATTATTAAGCTAGGTTCAGGCCCTCTATGTCATGGCAACTACCGTGATCTACAGTGAACCTCATAATTTCAACAAACGATCTCTAGATTCGTGTTCAGCGCCCTATATTACCCTCCCATACAAGTTTTCAGCCGAATCCGAAAATTTTCTCCAAATCACCCTGAAAATTTTCTAATAGGTACCCTTGCCTTGCCGCGAGGGTTGGAAAAACGCCTGTAACTTTTTTTCAGAGTGGTTTCTTTTTTTTCAGAGAGGCTGCGAAGAGCATACTCGGATTCTACGTCCAAAATGGTTCCAGAAAACTACATTTAATCCAGAATGGCCAGGCTGACTAAAAGTTGTTCCCTTGTAAGGTGCGTTCCCAAAAGAGAGATTAGGTTCTACTCAGTATTTTGGAATTGATAATCAAGCACTTGTCTTGAGTCTTCGCGCCACGCGCTAAAGTATTAGGTTGCTTCAATGGTTTTTGTAGTTTAGGTAAACCCACTTCTGTTTATATTAATCATTTCTGTTGCAAAAAACATTGGTCATTTATCAAGGATCAAGTCCACGCAGTTTTATTTTGTCCGAACTTTTTTTTCCAGCGTCATATATCAAAATAAGTCCCCTAAAGTGTTTCTCCGAATTAAGGACGGTTTTTCTGTGGCATATGTGGGGGAGAAGGGTAAGAGTATTCTTGATATTCTAGCAATTGTTGAAACCTCAGAATTTCCATAGTTTCTAAAATTTATGTGAAGCGTTCTCCGCTTATGAGCGTTACCTCTGTGATGTAAGAAAAGAGGTATAAAAAACAAGAGACACTGTTAAACCCAAAACAAGCAAGGCGATCACATAGAAATGGCACTACTATCAACCATAATGCAATAATGATCCCATTGCTTCCGAACCATTTTTCAATCGCTTCGTAATTCAACGCCTAACCGGCTGCGCCACGGTGCGATGCCAAACCACTCTGACTATCTCATTGCAATGATCGTTGGTTTGGATGCAAAAAGCATTGTTCATGGAATCAATGAACAAGTCATAACTCGAGAGCCTAGCAAGATTTCATCTTCAAACTTTTAGGAGAACCGTTTCAGATGCTTTCAAGGCCACTGTATCGCTCATATTTGTGCTACGTCCTCTCAATCCAACTTTCTGGTTTCTTTCTTTTTTTTTTGATCGTTTCTGATCTACCCTGAGGACTAAGTGAAATCTTAAAATCCCAAAGTGTTTCTTTCTAACTCCACCCCCAGAGGGTCGTTTTTCAAAACTCCATTTTTCGTTTAAAGTGGTCCCTTGTTAGTGCAAAAACACGGTTTTCGCGTTCTCTTCAAGCACGCCTTGCTGTTTAGGGCACCAAACCTTCCGTAAACGGTTGAGGTATCAAAAGGGAAATCTATTGAGAAGCACTGTTTTACTGTCAGGAAAATTCGTTTCCGTTCAAGATGTTCATGAAAAAGACGTCGAGAATCGCTCATTGGAGGCCCATAATTTTCAAGCGGAAGCAAACCCAAATTTTTTCTGCTCCCTCTATCGATTCATATAGTCTACAGCAATGGAAGTAGGACCTGGTGAGGTTGCGGACTCGTCATAACATACGGTTGTTTGTTAGTGGTACCACTCAATTTTCCGAAATAGCTGTGATAGATCGGTGAGTTTGTGTTTTCACCGATATGAATACATCTGTGGAGGCAATGAAAACAGGTGAAAATGTGAGAATGGAATCACAAACTCACCGACCCATCTCAGTTATTTCGAAAAAGTGAGTGATTACAAGATCAGACTACAGTATGTCAGGAAGAGTCCGCAACCTCACCAGGTCCTACTTCCATTGCTGTGGACTATACAAAACAAACTGTTCGTCCAAAACTTTTTTGGACGAACAGAAAAATCTAACCCCTGTGTAGACACCACAACTCAATACGTGTGGTTGCGTCGCGGCCATTACCATCCAATAGCGCCGAGAGACTGAGAGACTGGCCAGTGCTGACCACTACGCGATCGCTCACGCTTAGGGGTCGTTTATACTTCCGCCGCGGATCGCACGCGGCCGCTGCGCCGCCTGCTTTCCTCGGGCGGCGCAGCAGCACCCAGGCGGCGGCCGCGTGCGGCACCGTTGGAAGATTTCGAGCAGAAAAACTCTAAACGCTTCGCGGCGCCGCCAGACGGCGCCGCTTGATCGATATGGCTGTATTGCATCTCGCCGCGCCGCGGCGAAAGTATAAACGGCCCCTTAAATTCAATATGACAGCGCAAGAAATTCGTGCTAAGCATCAAGAACTATTGATGTTCTTCTCTGTACAACGTTTAGATCTGTGACTTGCCCACGATTTTCAACTTCTACGAACTCGGTTTTTTTTTCATGAAGTTAGGCAATACATTCGAGCCCACAGCTTTGATCTAAAACGCGAAAAAAACGTGGAGATGATTGTTCAGAGAACTACCGCAGTTTGAACCAAAAAGTTCACAAAAAGAATTAAAGGCAGCGTTCACGATAGAAATCGTTTTTCTGTTTTTTTGCCTATCTTGAAAACGGCCCCATGCTGATTCCAATGATATCTCTGAAATCGCACAAGACCTTCAGGGAACGGAGTTATGGTTCCTCAAATATTGAGCTAAAAAAGCATGGTGGACGAGTTGTCCGAGGCTTGTAACTTCCGTCTTTTGCAGCCGATGTATGCGAGCTGCACTGCGTAGAGAGAGAAGTTGAGAATGAAGGGAAGAACGGGGCTATTGATCGGAAATCATCGCTCATCTCACAATTTCGAGCATTCATTTGTTCACGTCGGTGGGCATGGAAAGTGCATCTGGGGGTGACGAGCCGATGGGTGTCCAACTTTGGGGCCGTAGGGGACCGTTCCGAGCTCATTTTTCTTAGTTTTTTCAGCGTTAGGGTTCCGCTAGGCCCCGCAGCTGTCGATCTACACCAAAAAATCAGACATGGTTTTTATCGTGGACACTGCCTTCAAAGGCAGTGTTCACGATAATTCTCTATTCCAATATCTCCACGGTTTACGGAAGGTCTGGTGCCCTATATAGCGAAACACGCTTGAAAAGGACGAGAAAGTCGCGTTTTTGCGCCAAAATAGGCCCTCCCTTGTCTACGTTGATGCTTGAGTGTGGAGGAACTGACCGCTATGAAGGATGATGCCTATCAATGCCATCAAGCAATCAGCTCTCTTATCAGCATTTACCTTGACTTTATCATTCCTGTAATCTTAGCGTTCATTTGTTCATATCGAGGCGCCGTCATTTTGTCACTTTTGGCTCGTTTTCTTCCGTTCTCTCGACACTAGGAGCCTAGGGTCCTTCTCGCTCATCATTTCACTGCGGAAAGTCACCGATTATGATCATCGTGAACGCTGCCTTTGAAGAAGGTGTTCAGCGCTACAATTATGGCAGGATTCGGCACTGCAACAAGGGTAAAATTCCTCACATTGATACATACGTTGATTGCGTATGCTTTTGTTTCACTAGGAGTCATTCCACTAAGGTAACATAATTCTGTCGTTATTCGAAGCACTTCGATTACGTTGCCTTGTTTTTTTTTGCAGTCAAAAGTATGTAATTTTCAAAAGAAGACATTTCACAAGACAAAAAATCTCTTGGTTTTTTTCGGAATTTTTCGAATTCAAAAGCGAAATTTTCTCGTTTTTCGGTTTTTTCGGTTTCAAAGTTTTTCGCAGATGCCTTCTGGGATTCGAGTGAATTCTACCTTTTAATAGCCTAGAAATGTACCGAAAATGTTAGGCCTCCTTCGGAGTTCGATCGCTGTGCGATGCGATGGCTTGTTTTCAATGCAGATCGACGTGCGACGCGATCTCGATCGATGCTCATGGTTATCATCCCATCGCGTCGCACAGCGATCGAGCTCTGAAAGACGCCTTATGGAAGGTAAAATTAGGGGGAGAGCAATCGATTGAAGCTCACCACTTCCGGAAAGCCACTGGTGTTTCGTATTCAAAAAGAACTTTCGCATTTCTGCAGGGATTCTTGCAGAAGTCCCCTTTAATTGAATTTATAGCCTATCAAGTGGATTTGATTCCAAGCATGTTCTATGGAATCCTTGAAACTTTCACGTTTCTCCGAATGCATTTCGACGTATTTATATTTATCATTGTTAAGATGCTTGCGGTGGTTGGATGGATTGCGGCTACAGCGATCGCACTCGTTTCTCTTTATGGACCACATTCTTACATAAAGGGAGACAGTAACTGGAGGTGAGCAAACCGACTAACCCAGAAGAAAAAATTAAAAGTAGGTGTCAAACCGCTACCACCGAGAAGACCGTGCTCCATCACCCCTAAACTCAACTACCATTATAATAACTACACTCTACGGAAACGAAAAAAATGCATTGGTGCGGTTGCGTATTTTCGGCCGAGGCGGCCAATACTGTAGCATTGGCCGCCTCGGTTCCAAGTCTACCAATAATCGATAAGAGGAACAGTGAACAGTTTTTTTTCCTTGGTTGCTTTTTTTGTTTCTTCCCTTTTCCAGGTTATTCCTGCGCATATCCATAATAAGACCCTATTGGGATTGGTATTCTGTGTGTGCGGGGAGGGAGGGAGGGGGACTACCGTTTTCTCGTTTCCGGTTATTTCTCCTATACAATTCAGAAGAAAAACCGTAAACTTGCCGACGATTATGGGGGGATGTCAGCAGAGGCGCACCCGAGCACCCTGGGCGACGGCTGATTGTTTCTTATATTCAGAGGTAGTGTTCACGATGAAAAAGCTTTGGGTCCTTCTAAGAAAAGTGAGAACGGAAGTGAGATCAAAAACGGCCGGGAAGTGGGTGAAAATCTCGTGGGCCAGCCAACCCATTGGGCCACCCCGCCCACGTCATGCAGTGCGGTGCAAATGTATAGGTCCACCCTAATGTTCTCATTCAAGAGACCAAGCCTTAGATTTCAAAATACGAGAAAAGCACCAATGGATTCAGGAGTGCTGAAAATACTTGTAGACAATGTTCCACAACAATCTTGTTTTGGGAAAAAAGTGCCCATCTTAAGCGGTGCAAAAGTATATGTGCACCTGTGAAAATAATCATTTATCCAAGTTTCAACAGCAAATAAAACACACCTAGTACTCAATGGGGCCTCCTTTATTTACACAAACATCAAAAATCCTATTATACATACTTTTAACTAGATTATCGATCACCGCTTGGTCTACAATCGCCCATGCATCTAGAATGGCAACCTTCAGATCAGAAATCGAGGGAAAGGTGGTGCCATTCTTATACACCTTCCCACAAGAATTCCCCACAAGTTCTCCATCGGATTCAGATCGGGAGAACATGCGGCCATTCCATAACGGTCACGTTGTGCGCCTCTAGCCGTGTAGAAGTTGATTGCGACGCGTGGATTGTAGCATTGTCATGTTGAAAAACAAGATCTAGTCGTCGATATCTTCTGAGATATGGCAGTAGATAGTCACGAAGCACCTTTTGGTAGTCCAGGGCTGTTCATCCTGCACGAAAAGAAGTCAAGTGCGACACGTCCGTCACCAATGAAAGCAGCCCAGACCATCAGACTGCCGCCTCCAAAATTTCGCTTCGAGAATAACCGTTTTTCTTTCCACACATCCCTCCAGTAGTGGGTTCTACCATCTGGGCCATTCAAATTCCATATTTTCTCGTCAGAAAATACGACCTGGAATGCAGAAGTAGTAACTTTTCAAACTTCCCGACCAAGGCTGTGGCAACCTACCTCTCTACATTTTGGGGCCATGTTGGTACGAGCAAAACGCAACCTCGCCGACTTGTGAAAGGGTGTTAGGCGAGGTGCAGGTCTCATAACCTCACGGATAATGTACGGACAGCGGTGGAGAGGCCGGAGTACCGTCCATTTCGGGACCGGAAAATCCAAATTCCCTCGGATGTCGTTTGCGGACTGCATGCTGTTCGATGCTTCACGAGCAATATGCATCTCCTCGCGCCTCGAAAGCTTTCTCGGTCGACCAGCTTCTTTATTCTTCTTGTACTACATCGGATTCTTCAGGTATCTATTGATACAGTTGTGCGATCTTCCCAGTTGCGACGCAATCCTTCTGTTGGGGATTCGTGCTTCATGTAGGGCGTCCACTTGAGCCTGCTCAGCAGCAGAAAGCTTCCTCCTCCTCGGCGTCGCTTGGAACAATCGTAGAAAATGTCTCTATGTCACCAGGTGACAAACTTATACCTAACTTGAAACGGGAAAACTCGTTGAAGTAAAAAAATTGAGGTGGACCTATGCTTTTGAACCGCACTGTATAACAGTTGTCGGCGTCCGTTTTACCGTAGGAACAGGCACAGAATTTTCAAATATTTTCTATCGCACAAGGTTCAAACATCCCAGCATGTACAATAGCACTTCTTATTTTCAAATAACTCTCAGTCCAGGAAACAGAAAGCAAAGCCACTTACCTAAGGATTTTGAAGCGCGGAACCATTTCACTGACCTTAGGCTCATTGCGTTGTTTGCTTTCTCTGAAACACGCAAACAGGCACAGGCAACTTTTTCAGGGATTTCATTAAACGGTTTTTCCCAGCATTTGAGTGTTCTGTGGGGACTATTCACTATTAACCCCTACTTAGTAGACTTAGCTACTCAAAGGCATGGTAAAATGAAATACGGTTTTTTTATTGTGAACACTGCCTTTAACACTTAACGGACCGCGTGTCCACACTGCGCACCCACGGCTGTTATGTCCCTCGGACCGAGTGTCCACACTGCGCACCCACGTCATAAGACACTCAATATTTTTTTTGAAATTTCAAGAAGTGAGACCTTTCTTGAATAAAAATAGGTTCTGTATGTTGTAACCTTTCTACAGTCACAGTGGTCAAGCGTTTTGAGCCTTCCTATGGTGCGTCCGAATGAGAATGGCTGCCCACGCGGCCGGCGTGCTTGGCAGGCGGCCGTCGCGTTCGCCGCTCTCGGACGAGCATGCGAAAAGTCCCCACCGCCATCGACAACGAACGAGGTCAGCACCGGCTGGCAGCAAGCACTGCGCCGATCAATCAGTGGGAGAGGGGACGGCCGTCGTTGAAATCCAACACTCGTCCGAGGGCGACACATGCGACGGCCGCCTGCCAAGCACGCCGACCGCGTGGGTCGCCATTCTCATTCGGGCACACTTTAGTTACTTTACCAGTATCTCCGGAAATGACACTTTTTTCACACGAGCTTCTGTGGTCGGAAAGAAGTTGTCCCAAACTTTGCTAAGGGGTGTTATCAACTATGTTTATAACGAACCTAAGGCCCACTATTGGGTTTTTGAAAAAACAGCGTCAGCTAAATGAGATATCTGCAGTAGATAAAATTTTCAAATTTTGCTTTCTTGACTATGAGGGTTATTAAAGTTGTTGAATAAAGATCTGGTGTTTAGTTTTCAGTTTCCAATAAAATTTTCGTCGACTGCTGTAAGTTAGTCATCTTAGCCATCGGTCAACTCTGTTTCAGGTCTAGCTAAGTCCCGAGTGGAGGGTAACTGGTGGGGAGGGGGACCTGAAAGCCTGCCGATAGTTCAGTGCTCAAGATTGTGCTTGAAATTCGCTGTGGAGGTGTTAAATGAAATGGGTGGGGTTCATTCCACGACTTTTATAGAATATTTGGTGTCTGCACTTCGTTTACCATTGGTATACGTTTCAGATTTTGATGCGTCTTCGCCCAGGTGGTCATTGTGGGGTGCTGATCACGAATCTGATTCCCATTTTGGATTTCTGATGAAATTTTCATCAGTTGCTATGAACAACTTTGCAGGTCAAAGTCTATGAGACCGCTAAAAGTTCTCCATGAGGCTTATTAGGGCAATACGTACCCGAGGTCCATCCATTTTTTTTAAATTTCCAAGTTCTTCGGGTTCGCCTCGGACGGGGAAGTCCTAACAATTTGCCGTAACCTACGGAAATTTCAGAAGTGGGGAGAAAAATGTTTAGTTTGTGACCAGCACGCCCGAAAATTTGCGGAAAGTTGTGTTTCAAAGCACCTTGTTTGTGCAAAGTTGAAATGCCTTTTGAATTTGAAATACATATGTACACCAGGTGCGTGAGAAAAAGAATGATTGTTGCTTCACAATGGTTTCTCTCCAATTCTTTGTAGAGCGATAAGCTTTTGGGTGGAGTGGAAGTGCGATAAATGCGATGGTTGTGTATTGTGCTTATCTGGGCCAAATTCCGGTCCGCAATTGCGTCTCGACACGTTTTGCGGCCGCACGCGCTCGAGTCAGACGGGTTTCCAGCGCTAAAGCCGACTCGATGTGGCTTTTTTATTCGAATTTCTCCAATATTTCTTAGTTTCCTGTTTCCAAAACCCACCTAGAGTCAGCAGATCGGCTGCTGCGGCGCTGGAAGCTCTTCTGACTCGGCAGCGTGCGGCCGCAAAGCGTGTCGAGACGCAACTGCGGACCGGAATTCGGCCCAGATAAGCACTATACCATGTATTGATTTCAGCCGCATAAAACTACTTTTATGCGGCTGAAATCTCACCCACGCTCAGCTGTTAGTTCGTACTCGGTGGATGGCGTAACCATTTCTGCTGTGAATACCGTGAAAGACCTTGGTTTCTATTATGATGACAAACTTGACTTCGCTGAGCATATCAAAGTTCGTTGTAAGCAAGCTAAACTGAGAACTTTTCACATTTTCAAAGGTCTTTGCAGAAACCAGTGTTACTGTATTCAATCCTTCCTTGAAAAGAGACATTCATGCTATTGAAAAAACACAACAATTTTACACGTAAGCGTCTTGCACGATTAGGGGGATTTTCGTACGAAAGAATACCAAGAGCCTCCATGAGAAACAGATATTTGAATCTGCCTTCGCTTAGGTCCCGGCGTAGAGTATTTGACGTATGCAAGGTTCATAACTGGATTTACAACCATAAAATGTTAAACATAAAACATCTGTTCATTTTAAATTCTCTCGCGCGCGAGGAAACTCGTTCAAAATTGAGTTACCCGGGCCAAGTACCAGTTTGTACGCCAATTCTCTCCAACATCACGGAAGATATGCTTCCAGGGCTGACATTGAGTCAATTCAAAGCACATGCTGAGAAGATCCTGTTAGATTTCGAATTCTAGTTTTTGAGATGAACCGATGCTTCTGCCTCCACGGTTATGAATAAATGTTGGAGCATCTATTTTCACAGTTAATTCTCGTTATAATGGTTTTTTTTCTCACATTTGCCTTTCGCGAATGTAATAAACTTATTATTATTATATTATGTAAAAAGGCCTGCTTCAATCGAAGTGGTTCCCAGCGGACAGTGTGTCCACTATACTTGTTATCCGAAGATAATTTTTCGGATAATGGATCGATTCGGATAATGCCGATTTTGAATTTTCGGATATTGGTTCGATTCAGATAATGCGCTTTTTCAAAATTTCGGATAATGGATCGATTCAGATAATGCCATTTTTCCAATGATTCGGATACGGATATCCGCTCGGTTGATTTCGAATAACTTCGAATATTTTCGGAACAACATTGAGGCAAAATGGTGAAAACTTAACCATGTACTCAAGGCAAGCCTTTGAAA
Source organism: Aplectana chamaeleonis (assembly GCA_029168955.1). Taxonomy (NCBI): domain Eukaryota; kingdom Metazoa; phylum Nematoda; class Chromadorea; order Rhabditida; family Cosmocercidae; genus Aplectana; species Aplectana chamaeleonis. The sequence goes on from JAPDOI010001836.1 coordinate 34,427, forward strand.
ACATCCATAATTGAGCAAACAGTAGTACTTCGTTGCATTTGCAGCATGTTCACATACAAACTTCAATCTTCATATACGTATATTAAGAAGAATATAAAAATAAATCTTCAAATACCCTATTGTCATGGGAGGCACATTATTATTTATACACAGGTTTTTCAGAACAACTAGCAAGTAAAAAGTATGCAAAGCAACTATAGAAAAAAAACTTCTACAATGAATAACTAGCCACTCGGTCATCTCACTTGACCACACCATTTTTCCGCGCCGCAACGACTTTTCCGATTTCGGAAGGAGGAAAATCCTGGGTCGATGCACTAGATAGAAGGCGGTACAAAAAATGGGCGTGGCCTAGTGCAATTTTATCCGAAAGTTATCCGATTTTGTCAGAAATTTTGCCCAAATTTTATCCGATTTTATCCGATATTTATCCGAATTTTATCCGATTTTATCCGAATTTTCGACCCTTCGGATAATGTTTCGATTCAGATAATGCCGATTTTAAATTTCCCGTATACTGGTTCGATTCAGATAATGCGTTTTTCCGAATCTTCGGATAACGAATTATCCGAATCTCGGATACCCGGTCGGATATCCGAAAAGGAGTGATTCGGATACTAAGTGTAGTGTCCACACATGTCACCCACGAAAACGATTAGCTGTGGAGCGCACCGGTCGGCTGTGGGAATTCGCCGTGGAGCAGGCGGTCTCTTAAGTGTTAAAGGCAGTGGTCGCGATAAAATATGCTTGTCTTCTTTTCCTCTCTAAACCCTTTTCTGGGTTCAGAGCAGTAGGACCTATGAGAAAAGATCGCGGAAAACCGCTATTTTGGCCCTAATTTGAAGCCTGAACTTTCTTGTCTTTCGATGGTGGACGAGCCCACTACATCATCGGCAGCGATGATCTCTGATATCAAGAACATCAGCTGGCTTCAAATTTAATTTCAATCAATGAACATTGACTCATCTATTCAAAAACATTGACGGAAGTACTTGATTTCATTGTTCAACTCTTTTCAGTACGTAAATTGGACTTTATTTCTTCCTCTGAACGTCGATGATTTTTGACTGCTCAGCATAATACTGCGATCTTTTTTTGCGGCGCTGTGCACTGTGCACGAACTAGCATCTTTGGGCCCTAGCAACTCTAATTCTAGCCCGTTTTTCACCGTGCTACCTTCATAGGTTTTCAGATGTTTTTGACGTGAGCTAATTTTTACAGTTTTTTAGATAACGTTTTTCATCGCGACCACTGCCTTTAAGGGAGAACGCCAAAACGTTGAAAACAGTAAGCTTCCCCCAAACAAACGGTACCAATATACCTAAACTTTTTACTGCAGATACACGCAAAAAAAATCGAAAAAGTATGAAGAAACAGGAAATGAAAACACAAAAAACTCTCAGCCGTTCAACATATCGATTAATGCTGATCCAGTTGTTCTAGGATTCAACCAGGGCTGTGCGTAACTGATTTTTGTAGCTTCGTAATTCGTAAATCGTGAATTTCTAAATTCCTCATAATTCGTAAATCATCTTTCGCAATTCGTAACTGATGATGAGTAATAAGCCCACACATAGCTCAAATCTCATTCGATTTAGAAACACCTCAGCACTTCAGTGATGTAGTGTTTCAATGTCGAAGGAGGTTTGATGTTGGGCTTAAAATAACGCAGTTTTGAACAGTACGAGGAATTCTCAGTGTACATACGTGAGGTAAAAACGACTCAAACAGACGAAAATAAAGCCATGTTTCGTCCTTCATTTGATTACGAAAATATAAGGGGTCATCGCTCAATGGAAGCCTATGAGGGAAACATTGCGATGATAAAAAATTGCGCTTCGAGGGTTTCAGGCTGCTTCTGTCGAGAAAAGCTTACTTCCTCCCTCCCTCCTCCTCCTGAAGGTGGCCCTCCTGAGGGAAAAATAACATTTTCAAAATCTTTTTTTGATGCAGAAATCGAGTCAGTTCTCTATCCTTTGTGAAGCGTTACCCTGAGCGGAGTCATAAACGTTCCTCCCCGTAAACATAGGGTTGTTGGGGTGGAGACAGCCGTTCGAGAGTTGACGGTTGTTTAGGATCCTGAAATACAGACAGGTGAAGGCTCCCTCCAAATCCTGATTTCAAAATTAAACAATCTCCTGATCTTCACTTTTTTCACATGTAGGATTTGCTTGATTTCTCAATTTTAAAACATTCAATAATTTTTTCAAAAACGTACGCAGGTGACTTTGCAGCCATACTTTTACTGAAATGTTCCGAATCGGAAATTAGAAATACCGTTTTTTCTCTCAACGCTAAACTGCCTTCTAAGATAGGCATCTATCGAACGTTTATTTGGGAATCTCGCAAATGTCAGGGTCGAATAGTGTTTTTAGGCTAGAAAAATAATTCCCCGATCTCCAGCAGATTTCAGTTCACGAATTACCAGTTTTTTGTGATTACCTTTTAAGCCACCGAAGTTGAATGCGTGGCGAAGGTTGTTTTCGAGATCTCCTTGAGTTTCTGCAACGAGGAGTATATTGGGCTTCAATTATTTGATCCATTAGCCAGACAGATAATCAGAGCCCAGCTCTTATTTATTGTCCATATCGAGGTGGAATTTCTGTCCGCAGCTGCAGACGGCCGGTTTTACAAATCGCAGCAGGGTGATGATCGTAATATCTCCCAACCGCAAAAGAGGCGTGGGAAGCAGTGGAGAAACGAGGCTCGTAATTAGACGCTTGCCGTGTTTCATCCAATCACCCACTTCGCTCCTCCACCGCTACCCCCGCCTCTTCTGCGGATGGGTAACATTAAGATAACCCCCCCCCTCCCGCAGCTTGGAGATAATGGTGCTGGGACTAGGATTGTTCGTGCCAGGACCTCGTGGTCCCAGCTTGCTTTTGTTTGGACTACGTGTTGCTACAGCGGTTGTCTGCAACTGTGGAGCGAAATGCGAAATGAAAAGTTCGTTCCTATATAGATAGTAGCTGCACCAAGTACCTGCGTCCCTCGCTTTGATCACGGAGGCAAAAGTGATCCATGGAGATAAATAACTGGGGAGCTCGGCTCCACTGACCTCGGTCGCTTTTGGAGCGAAGAAAGGATGTAACCCAATAACAAGTTTAAGCCGGCCGGTGTGAGATGCGGAGCGGACTTTCGTGTTGGGATCTCATTATCAGCAATTATATTCAACCATGACCGACCCTTTGCTGGTGACTACGCCCGACTGGGAGTTTCAGGGAAAGGTTCCACCAAAATTCTACTTTGACAAAAGAATCAAATTGCAGGAATGCAAAAAAAATGTTGAATTTAGCTGTGCTCTAGGCAGCAAATTTACATTCTCAGGTGGCTCTTTGCCCGAGCCCCACCGAACAGGAATCGGAATCATCTGATAATTCGGATTATTCTCTCGAGATCCGGGCCGCTGCTGTTGTTGTTTCGGTGATCTGGAGGAGCCACAACCACAAAACCAGTGTCCTGAAAAGCAACAGCAGTGGCCCTGACAGCAACAGAAGCCGAATTGCCAAATGGAGGAACGAGCTGAACTGTAAGGCGGCTTGGGGCTGATAATCGCCTGAGTTGTTCACTCAATCGCATTTTCGCGATTTGTTGCGATTCTTTATGATTTTGGGCTGAAAATTTGTGAATCGTAAATCGTGAAAAAATTGCCGGAAAAGCCCGTAATTCGTAAATCTTAATTCGTAATTTTTCCTTTTTCACAGCCGTGGATTCAACCCCTTTATTGATTTTTCTGATACGAGTGAATGCGGCAACACCCTCTTCAACGACAGCGGCAGGTAGAGTTCGCGCAAAAACTTTAGTCTGATGAATGGACGGGGCTGTGACTGCAGATCACCCTGCGCGAATCGAAACCCCATTCTCCAGTGAGGCCGCCAACCCCGCACGAGTAGCCGCCTGGTCCATGCGTCAGACTAATTCGAAAACGGAAACCATATATGAGACGGCCACTCCTCACAGAGGGGTTACATAGTTTGCACGACTCAGACTATAGAATATCCGACCGCTGACCAACAGACGACCGCCACCGGGATGGGCGTTTGTTGGTCGGTCTTTCGTCGGCCGTTAGTCTAAAAATTTCTGCGGTTGCTCTGCGGTGAGCGCGCCCGATAAAAGTAAATCAATGAAAAAATGAAGGCAATGCCGCGCCTTGAAAATAGCTGCCACTCGAACTGTGGCAGAACGCGCCGCATAGCCAAGCGCTGCGGATGTGCCTGCTGTCAAGTGGTTTGTGAATGCTGGCCGACCGCTTTTCAAGTGGCTCGGCCTCCTGCAAAGCTGTACCTGCGGTCCAACAGCGGCGCGCTACCGTTGTGCGGCAGTCGGCCCTAATTCGAAAAATTGCCTGTCGTCTGGTTTCTCCAATGCCTGAAGAGTACTGACTTTGCGGCACTTTCTGGACATTAACTCTGGACGCTGAGGCGACCGTTCCCATGGCCCATCGCGGGGAATGCCTCCTCGTTCTGGACCGTGGCGAAGATGGCCTGATTGCTAAGGGCCGTGCCAAGAATCATACCTAACCCCGATGGAGACAATGGTACCTCAAATTCCTTCCCCGATAGCAAGACATGTTGTTGAACATGCAGGGTTGCATTCCAGTGTCGACATCGGGTTCAACTCTTCCCTCAGCAACCGGCGCGCTAACATCAGCAGGAGCCACTAATGTGGAGATGTCCAAGCCCTGGCGTATGCTTCTGCTGACAACGGGGCTTCAACTCGATGTCAGCCGTGGCATGCAACCCCTTTTGTGCTTTCGTACAACACTATGAGTGTGAGAGTATGGTTAACGAGGTAGTGGATCTCTTATAATCAGAGGAAAAATCAATTTTGAAAGCCATCGTGAACGCTGCTGTTAGAAATTACACACCCCATTGACTCTCAGTTCATAGTGCTGCTTCCTTGAACGACGGGCTGTCCACACAATTCCGTTGAATTCTCATTTGAAAGTGTACAAACCATTCGAAAACTGCTTCGAACTATGACCCACAACGGAACTATTGAGCTGTCAGCTAAAGTAGCTTGGGGTGGTCACGAAGTTCTGAACAAAGTGGATTTAGGTTCCTTAGTCCGCCTGCGATTTTTGGATCAGATTGAGCGGAGTTCAAGACAATCTTCTCGCTACCTGATGGCGTTTTTTGCTTTTCAGAAAACATGACTTGCTTCAAAATTAACATCAGAATGTAGGGATAAGTAGGGGTTCCGACGACCACAATGACCTTTCCCTTCACATGATCACTATAACACTACTTTTTGGCCTTCATAGTGAGCTCGTTGGTTGTGCGCGCGGATGTCCTTCGCACGCCCCCCCCCACTTTCTCGCTGTCTTTGCCCTCCCTCCCAACAAGGATGCGAAAAAAAAACAAGTCAAACTTGCCCCCCCCCAGCGGAAAACACTTTGAACGCTCCCCAATCTAATCTTGAATATTTGTTTCACAGTTAGCGGTCATTTCCTCTCGGAGTTTGAAAAATCCAAAAATTTTCAATAATTGAGCAATAAATATCATTAGATAAGACATTGCCCATAATACTTGTGAAGTGGAGTAACCGAAAGTTGTTGTAGAATCGAGGTACAATAGAAAGTGTTGCTATTCAAAATTTTTTGAAAAAATCGAAATTCGCCCCGTTGAATTCGTTTTGGTTTTGTGTGTCCATAGGTACAAGTGTTTTCTACAGTTGGCAGATCTGACATTTAGTTAGGAAAGAAAGTGGGACATTCAAGAAATCCCGGAAGCCTGAACTTGCCTTAAATTTTGATGTGAGATTTTCGACGAAGGTGAAGTTCCCCAAACATCGATCAAATTGAAAGGTGACGGACAGACAAGGAAAAATTTACAGACTCGCATTGACTGACCTGATTAGCCAAATTGGAATGAGGCGAAAAAACTAGTACGAAATCGCGTATCGCGTGCTGCGACCGTGTGCTCGCTAATTGTATAAAGTAAAACTCTCATGAAATGAAGTGTACGAAACTTATAATGCCCATTCAAACCCTCAAATGATTGGCTTCCACGAAATGCCCCTAAAGGCAGTGTTCACGAAGTTCTTCGAGCCTTGGTTTCTCGAGGGGAACGCGCGGCCAGAGGAGCACGTGCTCCTATTGTGTTTCAAATCACAGCTCGTGCCCTAACAGTTAAAACGTTCAATGCGCGCAGGATACACATTCAACTCAAAGATAAAACGATTCTCCTAAAAAAATCAAAGCATACGACGCACTCTTGAAGCGGGACTCGACTCGGATGTCGGGGGCCCTCCTAAACAGGCAGCAGCCACCGTTTATCCATGGCGTTTATTGCACTGAGAACTCGAGAAATTGGCGCGTTGATACATGATAGAATTTGTAGAACACCTCCACTGGCAGAACAGTGTGATGGAACACGTATGGATAAACGGTCGCTGCTGCCTGTTTAGGTTTTCTCGGATGACGCGGCGTCGTAGGTTCAGTTAGGTCAATGGTATACTTTGTCGCTGTCATGAGCGGCAGTCATGACATTTCGTGGCGAAACCAGCATCAACTCAATGGCACTGGCCGTCGCAGGAACGTGTCCGTTGTCGCGCGTCCGTCGCAGCGACGTGTCGTGGATGGCTGACACACTGCAAATAAGCCGATGTCTGCTGTTGCCACTGTCGCTGCGCAGCGCACTGCGACAACGACAGATTCAAAGGGCGGGAGGCGCTCGCTGTCGCTGTGCAGAGCGACGCGATCGCGTGTCCTAAAAGTATACCATTAGCCTTACCCAAGCTTGCGGGACTTAACCGCTCCGCATTGGAGACCTATTCAAACCGCTGGCGACCACAGATGGTGATCGGGGAGCCGGCTGCGTTTCGTTTCCGTATGCTGCTACGCTACACGCATTGAAGACGGTGTTTTTCTAAGTACAAAATAGGAATCAATTAAAGGCATCGTACGCGCTGAAAACCACTCACCGTTTTTTCTTTTGGTTTGAATGATTGGCGGGGCCCACCTTAGAACGTAAGGAGAGTTTATTGGGTTACCAACGCGCTACTGTGGAAATATTTGAGATGGAATGCCTCAAGTTCCGCCAAGAGAGGCCGGCACTCTGACAGTCATCTGGGCCCGTAGGAAACCCCCGCCGTCACCACATAATTATTGCAACCAGCCTCAGGTACATCGTCTCTCAGGGGTGCGTTCCAAGAACATTCCCATGGCAAAACGCGTCCATGGAATCGTAGCCACGGCCACGTGGGAGCAATTTCAGCTACAATTTGCATCCATGGAAACCAAATTTATCCATGGGGAGGTTGTTTTCCCTCCCACAGCGTCTTGGGAACGTTCTTGGAACGCACCCCAGGTGCCACCTATGACAACCAACTTGGAGGGACCTATTCCCAGCATACACTTCTTGGCAAAACTCTGTTTCAGGGCGGTGCCGAACTGGGATCTTATTCGCGACGACAGCGGGCACGTCCTCTGAGCCATGATCGCAGTTGACTAGGGGGAAACATTGCCCACTGATAGCTACGACATGTGAAGAAACTTCCCAAACTGATTGTTCAATGAAATTGCTTGGAACGCGTGCATCCGATTCATCCGTTTCCTATCCATTGGTCACTAAATATGCGTGGCTGGCCTCCAACTATATATTTCTACGCTTGCATTTAGACAAAATTTTCTGTGTTTCACAGAAAACTTTTTCAGTTCAATCTCGTCGAATTCAATCAAGCCGATAAGCGTTCAAAGCATTTTCGGCTGTTCTAAATTTCAGCTTACTGGGAATGAAAATTTCCGATTCTTCCATTGAGGATTCCAGATTTTCACAAATTTTTCGGAAGCCTCTAATGCACTTTGAAAATTTACAGCCTAGCTCAATTTTGATGTTAGCTTCTGAATGAATGTGAATAACTACAATATGGCGTGGCGGAAACTTGCCAACGAAATAATTAAGACGAACAGAGTTCCACTATTTCTGAGGGAGTAAATCAATTAGAACACTTGTTCTCCATTGGATTCGAGGGAAACTTACCGAATATTTTTGCAATCATGGGGATACTCGAGATAAAGGCCCCGAAAATTTACGAACCTAAAACAGTTTAAAAAATTGAAATCAAAAATTAGGTCTCCCGAACATTCCGAATAATCGAACACTGTAATGTGCGAATTGTTCCAATTCTGATGGTTTTATTGACACTCTGTCCGAAGTATACAAAATGTGCGGTCCTAAGTTAAGTACAAACTTTTCCCAGCTACTTGTGCCTATATCCGACACTGGAACACTTTAATCTTCATTTAAAATCGCACACTCATTCAAGGATACATGTGGGAGAAATCAAATTATTTATCTTTAATTTCGGAAATAATGTACTTGTGAATCTACCATGCAGAGAAGCGATCTCCTGCTAACGAAAAATGAATTGTAGCGATTAGAGCGTCTCCACTTGTGCACCAGACAAAGTGCCGACGCGGACCCTCAGCAATAATAAGGGGCTATCGATGGTAATCCTCTGGTAACAAACGGGAGAATTCTGATGCAGGAAAAAAGGAGAAAATAGTCGGATGTGAAAACAACCACGTATTTTTCACCGTTAAAAAAACCTCAAAAACGCCCATTGTGGTGCTAAAACAGAAGGTAGCGCTAATAAAAAAACGGAATCTCTCGGAAAAAAAGGACGTTTAAAATTTTTTCACTTTTTTAGTTCAAAATTTAAGAAAAAAGCCTTATAAAGACGTGAAAGTGATGAAATCCTCAAAAACACTACGGAGCCCACAAATATGAAATGGTTTATCAGAACAAAACTAACCTGTAGCTGGAATTTAGGGACGAAAAAGAAAAGCAATACAAAAAACAAATGCTCGGGGAAAAATAAGCAGCTGATGAGGCGATTGATTTCGACCATCGTAGCAGACAGCGAACACACTTCAACGATGATGTATGCCTCTAATACTAGCGGAAGAGTTACACAAGATTCTCCAGCTTATCACCTTTCTCATTTGAAGAACTGCCCAGAACCAAACTGGCTATCCTTGTATGAAGGCTTAACGCAATCATTGCATTAGTTGGATCTGTCCTTACATCTCAATAGAGGTGGTCAAATCTGAATAGTGTTTGTCACTGGAGCGTATTATCTTTTCCACGCCGTCACCATCTCGGTCATACCCCACCCATGACCGAGATCGCAGCTGGTGCCTCTCGTGGCTGTGCGCGCTATTTCGCTCACTGTCTCGCACATCTCGCCGCCAACATCGACCTCAGCGCCTACCTCACGTCCATAGGTGGCTCACATACCACTGGCAAATGGCTGCCTCCGCTGTCACTATCTGTCGCTGCCCACATGCATTAAGATAGGAAGGCGCTCACGTTTCGCTGCCTGGGGCGGCATGCATGAACGCAGCGAACGGTGTCAGGGAGCCGCTCCGCGTGCCATGCGCGCAGCGTCGAGCAACGGTGCGGCCCCGAATTTCGTGGCGTGTATAGATGTGCCTGATTTTCGGGGCCGCCCCGTTGCTCGACGCTGCGCGCATGGCACGCGGAGCGGCTCCCTGACACCGTTCGCTGCGTTCATGCCTGCCGCCCCTGGACGTGAGACACATACTGATGGCGCGGAGGCAGCTCCGAGTTCGCAACATCAGGGGGGTTTGCTACGGGCCCTGGCACAATTTGCTGTCAGCCATCTTATAAGTAATTGATCAACAATTGTTTGAGTGCAGAGGAGGAGAAGTTGATGGAATACATTACGCTGTTACGTGAGGAATGACTTTTCTACCCACATCAGTCAACCTTTCCTTCCTCACAAATCACCTGGAAGAAAGGTTAACTTCATTTCATCTAGAGATCATGGGTCAACACAGCGATCCCTAGCGATCGACCCTTTTTCTTTCTCAAAAGCCGATTGAGAACATTTTGGCTCAAAAAAGTAGTTTTCACTTTTTTTTCGCGGTTTTTCAATGTGGATGTTATATATGTAGTGTACTAGAGCTCCCATTATATGTAGAAAGCTCGAAAACGGAATCCATCGTGAGCGATGCCTTCAATTTGGAGATACTAATACAACATGAGGATAAGCGCATTTCACAGGAGTGGGTGCATGTTCTGTCCGGAAAGCACCTGTTTGTGGTTTGTACGAAAAAAGTGTATTTTCAGCCAGTTTGTCCGAGCTTCGTACAACAACTTCTCTCGTGTTGGATGGTCACTCGCTGTATCCTGGGTGATTGCTGCAAACCATCTTGGATGGGGAGGTGTGTTTCAATGAAATAGATTGTTTACCAACATTCAAAAATTATATTGGACCTCATATGAAGATTTGAAAGGCAGTGTTTACGATAAATCTCTTTTTTGAATTTTTAGAGTGAAACAATACGCTGGTAGATGCTGTACGGGTAAGGGTCGAAGAAAGCAGCGAAAACGAGCCGAAAATCGATGAAAACGGCCGCGAACTGAAAATGTCGTTAGCCCAGTACGTCTGCTTAGCCCTCCCCGCCCCCCCCCCTCTGTTCAGACGAGCTTGTAGTGCCGCGGACGTTTTCAATGGCAAATTGCGAAGCGAATTCACCACGTCCACATTTTGCTATTAGCGCGCGCTTGCGTAATAGCAGGGCGTGCCAATTCGTCCGCGCCCTGAATCTGTACGTACGACACGTACAGATTACGCTACCTCTGACGTAATCTGTACGTAATCTTAGAAAACGCTATTTTATCTTATTCTTGGAGCCTTTCTTCAATGTTTCTCCACTAATCGTTAAAAGCAGTGTCCACGATAATCTTCAAGGTTGAGATTAATGGGTTCATGTTCATGTTCATGTTTATTACATAAGGTGAACTTATGTGAGGATATGAATATGATAATAAAATCAAAACAGAAGAATAAAAGAACAAAAACGATCATAAATCTAAAACAAGGCAACAGCGTTTTCGCAAACATGGCAATTGTCAAACGAACGCATTGGTGAGAAAAAAAACACTTCAGTGAAGAGGACAAAGTTTTGGGGAAAACCTATTTGCTCGACAGAAACCCGTTCACAATCCTTAGAAAGCTAGTGAATTTATTAGGAATTTCGAAACGCTTACTGAGTTTGGCGTACTCGGAACCGGCTCGGCATACGAACGAGTTGGCCCTCACCAGCTTAGCCCGAGGTATTTGAATTTTGAACGTGGGACATCGAGTTATGGATTCTTTAAGAGGGAAAAATTTAGTTGCATCAAGATGAACAAAATTGTTAAGGATTTTATACGTCATGATTAAATCTTGCTTCTTCCGTCTGTGAGATAGTGATTCTAGGCCCAGTTGTGAATTCCGCACTGTGTTTTCCGGTACTGAATCGTAGGTAAACCTTCCTGTTCTCAGAAACAATTTCCTTGTAAAGCTATTTTGAACTTTTTCTAACATTAGAATATGCTTTGCTTTTATGGGGTGGAACACTGGTGTACCGTACTCAATAATGGCCTGATGTAGACCTTATAGGCTTTAAGGAGCGTTTTGGGATCTGTGGATGATAAACATCTGAAAAGGTTACATACCTTTCGAGTAGCATTACTAGCAATGTTCTTACAATGTGTATCAAAATCAAGATTTTGCGATATTTGAAAGCCGAGGTCTCGGATTTCGGAAACCTGAGAGATTTTAACGCCGCCGATGTTGTATATATTTTTCCCATTATTTTTACCCAGGTGTAAACTTTTCGTTTTTGTTTGGCCAGGGAGGTTCCAATGCTGAGACCATTCATGTATTGAACTTATGGCCGCCTGCATTGCTCTAACGTCTTCCTGGCTCGCAATGCTTTTTATAAACTTTCAAGTCATCAGCAAACGCCTTGCATGTGACTCCATGGATATTAATGATGCTTGGTATTTTCCTTGTATAAATATTGAACAGAATAGGAGATAAAACTGATCCTGAGAACTCCGCTCTTTGCTGTCCTGAGCGAAGATAATTGGCCTTGACATTGACACGAAAGTTCCGATGTGTCAAAATTCTTCCCGCCAACGAACTATCCTGGGATGGAGCCCGATTACTTCTAGCTGCTCAATAAGTTTTTATGGGTACCTTATCAAAGGGTTTTTCGAAATCGAAGTAAACAACAACGACAGAGTGATCTTGATCCATAATTCGAGTCCAGTCATTCAGCGCATCTAACATGAGAGTTGTCGTAGAACCTCTTTTACGAAAGCCGTGTTGTTCGTCAGGAATTATTCTATTCTCATCGAGATGTTTAACGATTGTTTTTGAGTATTTTCTCGAAAATACGGCAAAACGGACGTAATGCTTATTGACGGTAGTTTGAAGGCTGATTGTAGGGTGGCTTTTTAGGAGTGGAATAATGAGGATTGTGTCCATTTCTCGGGTATTTCAGCGCGCATAAAGCAGAGATTGAAGATAGTTTCAAGGGGGCCAGCAATTTCAGCAGCAACTTTTTAACAAAGACAAGTGGGATATGGTCCGGGGTTAGAGAATATGAACTGGGCCATTTACCTAAATGTTCTAGGATTGTATCGCGGTGGAACCAGATGGAGTCCTGCATTTGAGGGAATTCAAGAATAGGGAAGCGTACTTTGTTTTTCCGTGATGAGAAGTGGAGTTCAAACTAGGTGTGGCATATACATCTTCGAATGTTTGTGCAAGTATTTCAGCCTTCTCCGAGTCTGAGCGGTACTTATTACCTAAGCTGTCAGAAAGGACTTGTACCGAGGATTTATTTTTCAATTTAGCATTAAGCATTCGAAAATGAAATAGGTTTACCAGAGGCGATAACCTTTCTTTCAACGGATGCAGAAAATTTTGAGTTTTCTAGAAAACCTATTCGAAAGAACTTTGAAACGATGTTTATTTGCGATCGACGGAAAAAATAAGAGATTTTTTCCAGGAGTTTCCTTAAATTTGCGAATGAGATCAAGTAATTTCGCCATTTTGACTGGTGTAATGGTTTTCTCGTGCACGGAACATAGGTGTCGATACAGTGCTGTAAAACGGAAATTAGCATTTCATACATACTGTTTACCGAGTCTAAACGAGAGAAAGAACCTATCCAATCAATACTCTGAAGATGCTGGAAATATTGCACAATAGTTGGCTTTGCTGAACTCTCTGACACATCGGAACTTTTTGAGGTAACATTGAGATTTAATGACAAACTCAACTGTGTAATGATCGCTGCTTCCAATAGGAGGCTTTATCTGAAGTTCCTTGAGCAAAGGTTTTTTGTTGGTCAAAACCAGATCCAAAACATGATTGTCTCTGGTGGGTTCTGTGACAAGTTGACTGATATTATGAGTGGAGCATAAATTGAGAAAATCTATAGAGGCCTTAGAGCTCGCCGATTTTCCTTGCCAAGAAATATCAGGGTAATTCAAGTCGCCGGTAAGAACCGAAAATGAGTCGTGGGCGAGTAAGTCACTGATAGCGTTTAACAATTGAAGATTGTTGTGATTAGGGCAGGATGGTGTACGATAAACCCCTATGAGTCGCAAGGTGTAAGTGCCTAGTGAGATGTCACAACATAGTATTTCGTAAGAGTCCGGGACAGATTCTTGAAAAATTATTTCATGCGATAAGGACGACTTTATGAGAAATAAAACTCCTCCGCCACGTTTTCTTGGCCTGTCGCACCTGACCACATCAAAACTGGCGCAGGATAATCCAAAAATCGTTACTGAATCGGTAGAAGGCTTGAGCCAGGTTTCGGTGAGTACCACTACATCATAGTCAGAGCAAGCAAGTGAATACGCCAACGGTTCAGCGTTCATCGAAACCGAACGTATATTTGTTCAGCAAAATTTAAGGGATCGTGCAGGTTTCCGGGGGAGTACTTATACGTTTTCCGAAGTGTTGACAGGGTGCATTGGAGTTACATTTTGAGTAAAATTATGAGAAAAGTTCTGAGAAACATGAGGAATAATCTGTGAGATATTATGAGGAGTATTGTGGAGAGACATTTGGAGGCATATTCTGAGGCATAGTTTGAGGAGTCGAATGAGCAATAATCTGAGGTGTGGGACGGGTCATTTTCTGCGAGAAGGTATGAGTGGTGTATGTAGAATTGGAGAAAGGCTTATTACGACGAGTCTGACGCTCAGCACGAAGCTTTTCACGTTCAGCTTTAGGCAATGATGCACGAATGAATATACCGCGAGTAGGATAATGTTTCAAATAACGGGCACGATGAATCATTTGGTCAGCAAATCTAGGTGATGGTAATACGACCTTCAATAATCGAGGGCTAGAATAACCCATACGGAAGACAGAAACGGTAGGACATTCAATACCCAGAAAATCCATGATTTGGCGAACAGAACAGATATCACTGATAACACGCTGAGAAGGACAGGATGACATACTTTCTGTGATACCCGACATAACTACGGAACGCACACGTTCAAATTCTTCAAAGGAATTGTTTTGCTGTGAAGGAGAAGAAGGCAAAGGTGTAACATTAGGTTGAGTGGAGGCAACGACAGGAGTTGGAGTAGAAATATTACGAGCCAAACTAAGAGAAGTTTTAAGAGAAGCATTTTCAGCTTTCAAAGCATCAACCTCATTCACTAACTCACGATTACGCTCCATAATAGCTGTCAACCTTTTCCTATCTTCAAGCAAATGGGCGATGACTGCTCGAAGATGACCGGGGAGGCTGCTGTCGTTGAGTAGGAGGTTGACATCGTGATCAATATTGGTGGAAGGATTGATCGGCGCGGCATCAGTGTCGAAATTCAGCCTTTTGTGAGGCCGATCCTGAAGAGACATAGGGAGGAACGGTGTGTCCATCAATCGAAAGTCAAAGTTGAATGACACGAAATCACCGTTGATGGTGGCTTGACGAAAAAGAAAGTATAATTAGCTCCCAGCCACAGGGAAACTCAGCATGTGAAGAAGATAACAGATGGCCCGTCCGATGTCCAGGTAGCTGTCAGGTAATATTCCAGTAGATCAGCCGAGAATTCAAAGTTTAGCAGTTGAGAATTCGAATAGTACTGTGTTGAACGCAGCAATGGTCGGAGGGAATCAATAGCCGACCGCTCGCCACGGCGCACAGGCGAGAATGAGTGAGATCGTACTTTGAGATCGTACTTTCTTCCAGACCCTAACTAATACGGTTTTGCCAAAAATATTCTTCCATTTCCGATTTACCACATTTTTCATAAATGAAAGCCACCGAGAACATGTTCATACAAGCGGACAACTAGTCCAGACAAGGAAACAGTCTCAGTGAATGAAGGCGTTTCAGTGCGTTTCTCGCCGTTTCTTCGTAATTTTGGTAACCCTTGGTGGCCAGCGCATTGTTTTGAGTGGAAAACTCGGGAACGAAAATCATTGTGTACACTGCCTTTAAAGGCAGCGTACACGCTCTTGAACGTGTTTGAGGTTATCACGGAAATAGAATAGTATGGCTCAGATAACAACGCCTACGCTTCCCACCATCGGCGATGTTTGTGGATGATACAATAAGCACAACAATTAAACTACAAATATCGGCGAAGGTGGGAATGGCCCAGCACCCCTGTTTTGAAGGAGAATGTCAAATACATACAAGGAACGGGGAGATACAAGGGCGGGGCCAACTTCTTACTCGTGTAGCAGCAATGTGGGTTTAACTCTTCTTACTCGTGTAGCGGCATTGTGGGTTTCACTCTTCAAAACGCGTAAGCGCTTTAATCTGACTTACTTGACCTAATCGGTTGGCTTTCGCCTGACGCGGTCATTCCGCATCTTCACCGAGGTGTGCCGTCCTAGTAGTCAGCCGTGCCCATTTTTCACGGTCTTCAGCCACAATTTGAACACATTCTATCCAGCTCTCACTATTCCATTTCCTGCGAAACGAAACATCGCGCCAGAACTGTCTTAAGATACCGAGTAATCCTCTTCAACCACATCCGTCCACAACTTTCGCCTACGCCCAGGTAGCCGTTTCCAGACAGGGTTTGGAAGCATTCTTAATGTGTGATGCACGAGACGACCCGGCCAGGGGTGTGCGGAAAATCCTTTTCGGTAAATTTTTTACCGAAACTTTTTACCGATTTTTTTTTCGGTAAATACGGTAAAAACGGAAAATTCGGTAAAAATTCTGACTTCGGTTTTTTGGTGCCTACTGTCGTTCTCTGAGTCGGAACCCGGTCCGCAACTGCACACTACGGCTGTTCCATCATGCGACGCGTGATAATCGTACTGGGAAAAGGGTGATTCGTGCCGAGACCAAGTGGTCCCAGCACGATTGAAACGTGTTGCATGATGCAATAGTCGTAGTCCGCAAACGCGGACCGGAATTCGGCCCAGAGAACAACAGTATCCCATACGATAGCACAAATGACCGATAATATTTATGTATCATTTTCAATAGTGCGTGAGGGTAGTACAAATAATGAGTGAGTTTTACATATTAAACTGAGCTCAACGGCTGAACCTGATCAGCAGGACCTTGATTTTGACAAAAAGTAACATTTCAACATTTTCTGGTGTCAAGGCCTTTCTGTAGTCACTCAAAATCAGACCAGCTGAGGAAAACACCCTTCCCGCCTCAACTGTGCCCGCAAAAGTACTTATTGGTCAGTGAGGAAAGGTGCGGGTACGATGATTTCACAGTGGAGTCGTTCCAGAACTGCAGTGTATTCAGTGTTGTGTCGGGGTCTTCGAAAAGAATTTTTCAAGTTACTGGAATATCTGCTTCAGACCTCTGCTGCCTTGGAAATCTGTTGACATTATTGAAAAAATATGCATTTCTCGGAATAGTATTTCGCTAAGAAAAAGTACGTGACACAAAAGGTGGAGAGATCGTTTGAGCATTCAAAAAGTAGACCAAAGGGTTAAAAAATACTAACAAAAAGAAAGATGAAGGAGGATATCTCGCCAAATGCATGCCTTAACAGTAACAAACCCGTGAAATACGAGTAAGAAGTAGGCTGATTAGGCAAAAAACACCCAATTTTTTCGGTAAAAATTTCGGTAAATTTCGAGAAAAATTCGGTAAATCGGTAATTCAAAATTTACCGAAAAACACCGGTAAATCCGGAAAATCGGAAAACGGAAAATGCATACCCCTGGACCCGGCGTTCTTCTTTGTATATGCCCGAGCAGTCGAAGTCGACTTTCCATTGCTGCTTGAGATGGCGTTATTAGATGCTGGCACCTCCCCTCGTGTCAAGCGTTGATGTGCTGCGTCGATTTCCTTGTGAAGGTCTTCGTTATGGCATACACGGGGCCAGAAATATCCATGCAAACGCCTAAAAAGCTTCCTCTCCGTGCAATCCAACCTTTCCATCTGCGTCTTCGATGCTGCCCACGTCTCCGATCCGTAAATCATGATAGGGCGAATAGCGGATAGGTAGACGCGCAACTTGACTTCCTTCGCGATGGTGGTAGACCACAAACACTTGGTTGGAGAATCAAATGCAGATGTAGCTTTCGCACATCGTTGTCGAATATCCTCTGCATAACTACCATCGTTCTTCAGCAAACAGCCCAAATAACAGAAATCGTCCACCAGTTCGATACGTTGTCCGTCCACACGAACTCCCGTTGAAGGCCTCTGAGAGACCCACATCTGCTTGCATTTGTCGGGACGAAGACGAAGTCCATAGGCTGCGGCATACTTCGAAACGAGGTTCGTTTTCAGCAAATCACACAATGTCGTCGGCGTACTCCAGGTCGACAAGGGAGCGTCCTGATGGTGTTAGGATCACGTCCGCAGGGAACTATTCTTCAACTCTACGCATGATGTCATCAACGGCGAAGTTGAAAAGAAAAGGTCCTGCAACGGCTCCTTGCCTTACTCCTGTTTTCACCTCGAAACCTGACGTAAATCCGACAGGTGTACGATTTGCTACTGTTGTTCCTTTGTTCATGTCCTCGATTAACCGAACATACTTTTCCGGGACTCCATCTGCTCGCAGAGCATTGAGCAATCGATCACGATGAGGAGAGTCGAACGCGGCTTCAAAGTCCAAAAGAGCAAGCTGTAATGGCTTCGAATACCGCTGCCACGATTCAATTACTCTTCTCGCGACTAACACTTGGTCGATGGTCGATCTTCCAGGTGGAAAACCGGCTTGCTCATCTCCGGTCGTTCCTTCACGATGTTTGATAAGTCGCTCGAGAATGATACGTTCTAAAACCATGTACATGACACGAAGTAAACAGATTCCTCTGTAGCGTTGTAATCTAAGCCACACAATTCTATTACCGTAGTTATCTCAACCATGAAACCAGGTCTCTACACACTTTCACGGTTCGCCCCCGAAAGACAGATTTATGCAAAGGAATCCTTAGGAGGAAAAGGAGTTTAGGCTTGAAGAATACCTACTCAGACAGTAGGTGCGGACTGACCGCTGGCAATCAAGGCCTCTCCGGGTGGTACGCCGGCAAGTTGCGGACGGATCGCTGCTCATCGTGGCCTCGGCGGGCGGATCGCTGCCTCTCTTCGTCTCAGCGGGCGGATCGCTGCGTTTTGGCGGGCGGATAGCGGCACCTGGGAAAGTTGATCACGCTAGCGGGCGGATCGCCGGCAAGCTCTGAAGCGGCGATCCGCCCGCAACCTGCCAGCGATCTGCCAGCCAGGGCTTTGATAGCCAGTGATCCGCTCGCCACTGCTTTGATAGCCAGCGAACCGCCCGCTCAAATTTGCAAGGTGAAACTTGTCAATCATTGACAAGTTCTTTTCTGTTATCAGTATCACGCTCAGAGTGAACAAACTGAAGGGTATAAGAGGCGCTCCATCGCATTGACTGCTCACTCGGCATTTCGAAGCCGATCCCTAATGGTGACTTAAAGTCGGGACGGAGGGGATGGTTCCCACGGCTAGGGGGGGGGGGGGGTGGTCCCGCATTCGGAGACCGTGGTGGGAACCACCGGAAACCAACATGTGGCATCGAGGGAGGATCGCTGGCTAATGGCGGGCGGCTCGCTGGCTAGTGGCGGGCGGATCGCTGGCTACTGCCGGGCGGATCGCTGGCTACTGGCGGGCGGATCGCTGGCTACTGGCGGGCGGATTGCGGGGGATGCCCGAAAAAAGCCAGCGATCCGCCCTCACCTACTGTCTGAGTACGTTGGCTCGCCAACACTGTGAACGCCTGCCAGTGGTCCAAAACTCAGAGCTCAGTTGTGGTTGATTCTATAGTTACCACTAACAGTCTGAACCATATAAACCGGATGCAGAAGGGGTTCTCATTATATAAAGTGTTTCACCGAGACATGGTTGAGAGCTGTACACTAGGTGTCCTCAATGCTAGGCGCCCGCAAGATTTGACCTATTATTTTTCAACTCGGGTGAAGTGGTCGACAAAGTGGTTGTTCGTGCTCGCATTGGGCATCGCATTCAACAAGATTTTCAGCGGCACAAAGCAAAACACGAAACACTTTATATTGTTTCCTAAGTGGAATTACAAATTGGTCAATAGCTATTTCTGGTTCCCGGGCATCTCATCCCCGCGGCCATTTCACACCACTGTGATGGCTTGCCACAGGTCGGAGCTCCTTCCTGCTTAAAGCTCAGGTCTCGGATTCTTCAGCGAAATTCGGGGTAATTCATACCCCGGCTCTAATTTACTCCACTCCGTGCCCTTGAATTAACCCCAAACGCGTTTCACTAACATTTTTCCCGTGACAGTAACTCCACACTGCCAGCGGTCTCCTATGGCAGTCCGCTGGGACTCCTCGCCCCATCGGCTATAGGACTCCTGTTTTTCTCCTGTAGCAGACCGAGCATTGCACTGTAGTTGAACGAAATCTCATTTTGGAGGGAATTTCAAATAACATTTGCAAGAATCAAGCCAAATCCGCCTAGCTTTCGTATTGCTTAAACTTGAATGAAATTCATGCTTTCCAGGTGGCAAACTTGTCAGCTACAAAGTTGGTGAAGGGGATAGAGCCCCTCTAGCGCTTCTTCCTCACCTGTCATAAAGGAGGTAACCCTTCTCCAATGACGGGGGCGTCTGAGTCGTAAGCCGCACGGGTTCGATCAATCGTTCAACGTGTGCGTTCCTGCTCAACTACCGGAGCTGTTTTGTGGCGCAGGTGACCCAATGCTGGCGATGCTGCGGCATGTCCTGTGGAAGACCGCTTCGCTCTAGTTCGGTCATCCATAGTACAAAACAGCTCCTGTACACAGATGACCTCGATCGTAGTTTTCTCCCGTAAGAGACCTTTGCCAGTGTCGGAGAACGGATACCCCGCAGCCGTCAATTTAAAAACCTCTTGTGCATTCGCATCGCAACCACAGAAGAAACGTCAAATTGCAGCTCGATAATTGCACGTCTCCGTTAATTTAGACGTGATTCTTCTGCAAAACCTTACCGATTGGCCCTGATTTTTCCAGGGGTCAATAATGCACAGCTTTGATGCTGATTCATGTATTTTTCTACAGTTTTCCTAGTTGTTTTTTGGTAGCTTGCCATTTGGTACACATATTGTACTGCAAAAAAAGTGAAATTTGGAGGAGCGCATTTTATGTCTGGGAGAATATAAGCTTTGGACAAAGATGAATATTTTAATGTTTTACTACTCGAGTTTGAAATCTATTTAGTTTTTTTTTTCAAATTTCATTTAACTGGTTTCTTTTTCGCGTTTTCTTTTTGTAATTTTTTGGATCAGTCGATGAGCAGTGGACGGTTTCCATTGAAGCACCCATAATCGAGTGCACAATTCAAATATCGTCAGTGTTTGACAGAGGAAGGAGGCCGCGCTCAGCAATCGGGCCCGAAATGATTCGATCATTACTCAGAGAGTCGGGGGGTCCTATTCGGCCACGATAGGCTTTCGATTCGACTACAAAGCGGTTGGACGACGATACGGCCACGTACTTTCCGTGTGCCACGTGGCCTGATCGTCTTCCAAGTGAGAAGCACGTACCGCCAATCATTTCACTCGGGCTCGATACGCTTTTGATTCGACTACGATAAGTTTGGACGACGAACGATGCCCATGATTGAACATGCTGATCGGTCGCTTCAGAACTGAACCGGCGCATATCAGCCGAACAGCACGTATATGAGGGGCCCGATCCCAGAGAGAGAGTTGGACTTTCGGGGCTGCTCCTGGAAGGTGAATACGAGTCACTTTCTGGACGATTTTTGAACCGCTAAGGGGTCTCGCCCACAGTCCTCAGCGAGGGGAGTTCCCTCGCCGCCGACCGTGGCGAGGGCGATGTCCCTGCCCCGCTCTGAGAGAATAGCTCGCAGCGTAGCCGTATCGTACCGCAATCGTGCCTCTGTGGTGCCGGCCGGCACCGCAGAGGCACGATTGCGGTACGATTGCGGTACGATTGCGGTCAGTAACGATCTTGCCGCAATAGCCCCGCAATCGTACCGCAATAGCGCCTTCTGTCTCAGCTTTGGCGCTCCTGCTGAGCCTATAATTTTGTTTCCAAGCCATTTCTGCTATCACTAAGTCATTATTGGCCACGTCTTCTTGATTCTTACACAATCTCTACTGAATAAAGTATCTTCCCGTGGCCCATAGATTTAATTCACTTTCAGTAGCAATATCCACACACTAGACGCCAAAGAATCGGCTGCCTAAACCACGAATACGTGCTGTGTAGTTACGTTGGCACTATAGTTCACGAGAAAGCACAGCTACATGGTATTACATGCAGCTATTTGTTCCTACATATCTATTCTCCGATGAACTTGTGTCTATTTTGAAAGTCTATTTACTTTTGGTATGGAACGATTACACTCAATTTTTTGTCACAGTAGAATTAATAAAATTTGTATTGCTTCCACAGAGTAATTCAGGTTTATCCGAATGAGACTGCTTGCCCACGCGGCCGGTGGGCATGTTGACCGGCCGCCGCGAAGGTTTTTTGGATTCGTGAATAGATTACCACGAATATCAGCCCAATTGGGAACAATATTCCAGTTAGCTGCCTCTCAGTCGTCGGTCAACTCGTTTGAAAAATGCCTTCGTGAGGTCTAGTGCATATTTACAGCAACGAGCGACGCGGTGGGTGTCGTCTCAAAGTGAGAAAATCTTTGGTAAGGGACCAGAGAGTGAATAGACTTGGCATCATCCTAGTGGAGTGAATATTCAAATTAATGAAGGCAACTTAGGGGAGTTAGCTACCGAAGAAGAGTAAATCCTTCGCTTGCAACACCTAATTAATATACCGGATTTTCTCTTTTAGGGGTAAATGCACTTCTATTCCACAGGCCTCTATTTTAGATGTACAATACCGCCGCTATCCAAGGAAAAAATTTGCGAAATGGGCAAAGTGGGCAACTAAACCGTCTTTCGACCACAAATCGCCTCAAAGTGCTCCGTTTTCAATCTCGAAAACGCTGAAATGTACGGCATGTTGCGATCTAGTCGATAGTGTGATAATATTCTGCGACATTTGAGAGCAAATATATTTTTCAGGGCGGAATACATTTTCATTTTGACCCTGCTAGAGATCGGCTACGGTTATTTTTGATCGAATGGGCTCATTATATTGTGATAACATTATCAAATTCATAATAA
Source organism: Aplectana chamaeleonis (assembly GCA_029168955.1). NCBI lineage: Eukaryota > Metazoa > Nematoda > Chromadorea > Rhabditida > Cosmocercidae > Aplectana > Aplectana chamaeleonis. Next base: position 56,822 of record JAPDOI010001836.1, read on the forward strand.
CTTCATATTAAGAATGCGTTTTCATCGGTGAATTCCAGATTTGTCTCATATAGTTAGATAGATTGTGGCACGGTGAACATTTTGGTCCTTTCGAAATTAAAAACGGAGCACTTTGAGGCGTGTTGGGGTCGAAAGACGCTTTAGTTGCCCACTTTTCCCATTTTTTCCCTTGGATAGTGGCGGTATTGTACTTCATTTAGAGGTGTACTTCTAATAGAAGGTGTACTTCTACCATTTCGACAAACAGACCCCAGATTCGTTTTCGGCACCCTAGAATACCCTTCCATAAAAGTTTTGAGCATATCTGATTTCTTTTTCAAAACATCCCAAATCCCTCCTGAAATCCCCTTACCTTATCGTGAAATTTTAGCAAAGCTCATAACTCAGTGGGGTCATCGTATCTGCGCGTGGGGAAAACCACCCTCACTGCCAGGTTTACGACGTCATTTAAACGGGGAATGGCTAAAATTTTACTGAAGTCTTAGATATGCTTGCAATTCGTATTGTTTTCTGAAATTTCGCGACTTTTTCTAGCGTCTGTTTTATACGACGTACTCAATGAATGAATGAATGAACTTTTTGGAACCAGCAGCTTGGGGCGTGGTACTGCAAAGTTTTACTATAGATGCAAGAGAGATACTGACAATACGTTTCGTTTCCGCAGATCCGATCTACGCTTTGTAAACTCCGCTAGTAAGATGGTCATTCGTTTCTCAAAATCCATTTTAAAGGCAGTGCTCACGATGAGAAAATTGCCCGTTTTTTGCAGAAAAGTAAGCTTTGGGTCCTTCTGAGAATAGTAGGGATGGAAGTAATTCGAAAATGGCCAGGAATCGTGTGAAAATCTCGTGAACCAGTCGACCCATTGGATCACTCCCGCCCAAGCCATATGGCAGTTGTCCATAGTTTCTAGTACTAAAGGAACTGTTGCCGCATTTTTGAGTACTTCTTTATTCCGGGAAATTGTAAGATCCAAACATGAGCATTCAACTTCCTTATTTTTTCAAGAGTTTCAAGTACACGAAACAGAAAGCAAAGTCACTTACCTAACAATTTCAAAGCTCAAAACAATTTGCGACGTTTAGTCTGACGTTTTGTCTTCAGGGCGCAAAACACAACAACAGGCGTAAATACATGGTTTTTTTAAAAGAACTTTTTTATTCGGCTTTCAAAAGTTCTATAGGGACGTTTCCCAATTATCCTCTACATCGAGAACTTGCCTACTGAAAAACATAGAAAACTAGAATACGGGTTTCCTATCGTGGACACAGCCTCTAAAAAGTTTAGAAAAAAATCCGCTTATACCTGGAAACACACGCGAGAGAACTATGGGACCTCGGCTTCACACAGAATGCGCATATTATAGAACTCAGGTTTGTGAATTCAGGGAAGTGTGGTCGAATGTGCTCAAAACTCAAAAGTTCAAAACTCAAAAAGCTTGAAGGCACAGTCCAACCTCAGGGGAAAAATTTGATATTATAGTCCGTCCACCGTGAATAGCAACCCTTCCAAGCGCGAGACCTCAATTCGATCAAATAGGTGAGAAACTACAGGGAAAATGTCGACCCGGCCCACGATACCTTCAAAACCCTAACCGCGCACACCATCCCGGAAAGGGAACCCAGAGTTCTGCTATTGTACGTTTTGCCTTTGAGCATTGCCATACAAACCGAATTTTCCGTTCACGAAAATTTTAGTTCTCTATTTGGAGCAAAACGCCTAATTAAGTTTTTAGGGGATTAGGGGCGGTTCCGACCTTTTACCTGTAGTTTCTCAGTTATTTGATGGAATTGAGATCTCGCGCTTAGCAGGGTTGCTATTCACGGTGGGCGGATTTTAATATCAAATTCTACCCCTGAGGTTGGACTGAGACTTTAAGCTCAAAAAATTATTCTGAACTTTCACGAGAAAAAATGATTCAAAACTTTGTTAACATAAACCCTTATAAGACTGAGGAGGATTAATGTGTCAGTGTTTCCCTAAGAGAGGTAACGATTTTTGAGAAAAGCAAGAGACACGCTTTCGTTGCAGCAGAACTGAAAGACGAAGACGATTGAATGAGAAGAGTGGCAAGCCGGGTTGAGTGAATCGATAAAATGGCAAGGCTGGTTTCAGCAGCACTGTAATTTTCCGCAGTAGTTCCGGCAATAGTACCGCAATCATTGCGGCGCTATTGGGGTATTTGACACAAGTGCGAGCCCACTGCATCGTCATTGCGGTACGACTGCGGAACTATGGGGACTGCGGCACGATTGCGGTACTACAGCGGCCAGTTCTCTCAGAGCGGACTGCTGTAAAGTTGATCCCCTGCTGCGGGTCGTGACTTGGACCGTATCCTTGTTGGGGGAGGCCCGCTCCCATCGAAGGGGTAGGGGCCCCGCCTACAGCGCCAAAATCGTCCGATGCTTGTAACTTTTTTAAACAAAGACGTTTTTGGATTCTAAAAAGGCCATCATATTAACAGCTCAAATTCTTGCATAACAATGTACATTGTGGACCGAAGTTCCCCAAAATCGCTTTGTTTTCGAGTGAAAATGTTTTTGCGGTCGTTTCACAAAAACGTCGCGCGGCAAAGTGCGGCGAAACTTTGAGCAGTAATATTATAGTTAATAGAAGAGCAATCTCTATGTTTTCTTTGTTACTTAGATGAAGTTGAGGCTATTTCGAGATCTGTGCAGATTGAATTTTCGAAATCCTTCATTAAACACGCACGAGAGCTTCCTGAAAATCGGACTTTTGTTGCGAAAGCCCCAGACCGATAAATGGAGGATTTCGAAAATTCAATCTGCACAGATCTCGAGATAGCCCCACTTTTATCTAATTCATGAAGAAAACGTTGAGATTGCTCTTCTATTACTTCTACAATCACTACTCGAAGTTTTGCCGCACTTTGCCGCGCGCGACGTTGTTGTGAAACGACCGCAAAAACGAAAATTTTTCTCAAAAACAAAGCAATTTTAGGGAACTTCGGTCTACATTGTACATTATTATGTAGGAATTTGAGCTGTAAATATCATGGCTTTTTCAGAATCCAAAAACGTCTTTGTTCAAAAAAGTTACAAGCATCGGACGATTTTTTTGCTAAGTTTGGCAAATGCTCCCAGATTTTACATAACTTAGCGCGGGTATAGTGCCCGCGTTAAGTAATAAATTCTATGTGATTCGCACGCGAACAGGAAAGGAAATGGAGTCAAGAAGGAAGCCAAGCATCGAACGGAATATGAAAAAATAGTAAGTATACTGCAGAACTGCCCTTATCGGAATGGCTTCCCGCAACTACGGACCAGAACATAGTTCCGATAAGGGCAGCGAGGTTAGTAAAAATAGTTCAGCTGGCAAAGCTCTTTTGATTCTGGCAATTCGCTAGTAGCCAACTACCAATGGAATACCCCTGTTGAGGAAATAGTATCGGATACCCGAGTCCTTCAGTCTTTTTAGGATACTCCCATATATACCCCACAAATTGGCTACGTTAAAGGCATCTACATTCTATGAAAAAGTGCTAGATGACTGGTGAGAACTAGTGTCCTATCCTCATTTTTAATCCCTTCAAACCTCATACCCTTACGTTTTTGACGCGCCAAAGATCACCGGTGTGGTCTAGCGTTCTCATTCATGAAATCGAGCCTTAAAAACGGATATTGATTTTCAGCGCGAACGACACCTTCAAATGTTTTGGTCCAGGGTGAACCGCACCGGGGACGAGATGCCATAGAATCGCTATTTCCCATCCATTCTCTGGGGAACGTTGACGAAACATACGAAAGTTTCACAGCGATTTCGAATCATACAATATATGTAACTTTTCATTCCATTGGTCCCCGTTTCACCCACTGAGTCCATCTAACCTCCCTATCTTGAAAACTTGCTTGAGCCTGCCTGCAAATCTTTACCCTACGGCGAACAACTCGGCCTCGCGATTAGGGATGTGCGGCAAACGAAATTAAAAAATCGGCAAACGGAAATCGACAAATTCTGTCCCAAAATGGCCGGAAAACGGCAATCGGCAATCGACAAACGTCAAAATAAAAAAAGCTTGTACAAAGACGATACAAATGTTCTAGAAGTACCGATAAAAATACTATTTTCTCAAGCACATTTCGTATTTAAACAGCCAGATAAGATATGGTTTCTCAATAATACCACACGAAGTTGAACCTCTTACGTTGGTACAATACCTGATATAAACAGCACCGGAATTAACATTCTATTGAACACTAGTAAGCGAAATGTTGTGGTGAAAGGATACCAATTTTTCGAGGTTCTCTAATGTCAAACTTTTTTGAAATATGTATCAGTATTTCATTTGCTTCGTGTTCCAAATTCAACGCACAAAATTTAGAACATCGCGAGATCCAAGTTAAGAGGGTGAGCACTTCTTTGAAATTCCTTCAAAGAAGTTAAGAGCTCAATGTGGCTTTACTTTAGCTGATTAGTCTCTGACGAGCGTGGCAGCCACGCCGCTTCTCTGGTACAAATTGGCACTGCGTCTCCGCGATAATGCCACACCGGCTCCTACAGGCTCCACAGAGGCACCGCGATAGTGCCGCTGCGGCTCCGGGATCGATGGCCGTGCCTTTAGAAAAATAGGACCGACGGAGAGTAACCCATATGAAATTAATTATGAGTCATAGTATAATTGTGCGGGGCCTACGAACAAAAATGCGCAACTGCGGTTGCTAGGTTCTCTATCTGATAGGGACAGAGAGTATCCCCGTTACTGCGTGCAAGGAGATACGGGACGTGGGTATTCAAACTCAGGTGATTTGAACCGGCGATACCACACAGGGCGGTGCATCGTAGTGGGAAGGGGACTTTAGGACAAAATCATTATAGGATGGTGTAATTATACGCCATCTCGCACCTCGCCACAGTTGCCAACAGCAATCTTCCTCCCGAGTCTCTGCGAGAGACATCAGGCAGACAAGATCTCGCCGCGGGCAGGAGGGCTGGGGCTCGGAGGAGTTGTACAGGCGGCCTCCACGATGAAAGCTCCCCCTCATGACTGGACCACAGAAGAAAACCAATTCTCCGCCATTATTGATTACAAGAGTGGTAGAAGTGGTTTATTACAATAAAATATTACAGATTTTGAGTCATTACATGATTATTATTTACAGATTTGAAGTCATAACATTATTATTACACGATTATTATTACATTATAATTCTTATTACTATGACATGCGTTATTACATAACAAATTTGAAAAAATTACAAAAGCATCACATTAATACAGGTGTCAGTTAATACAATTTTGCATATATATGTTCGATAAATATATTTTACAGGCCATATAACGGCCAATGTCTCACCGTCGACTGCGTACCACGCGCTGCGCGATCGCACGCGCGTCGGAAACAGACGGGTTTTGGCCGCCGCGCGGCGGCCAAAACTCGTCGCGCGGCGGCCAAAACTCGTCTGCTTCCGACGCACGTGCGGTCGCGCAGCGCGTGGTACGCAGTCGACGGTGAGACATTGGCCGTTTTATGGCTTGTATATAGCTGCGTTTGTCACATAACGCGACATTTTTCTGCAGTACTCTCAAATTTGTAAGTGAGACGCTCCAGCTTCGAACACTTCCTTGAAATTTTTCATCTCTTCGGAGATCTTCTCCCTTCGCTGGACATCTCTTGGCTGCAGAACTCTCGCGTTTTGCGGGACCTGGAAAGTATAAATATAACAAATATAAATATAGATCAAATTGTTCAAATTTCAAATCCTCCAGACATTTAGGCGCCGCGCGCGCTTCGCAGTAAATTGTCTCTAGAGCGTTAATTAATCCTGGCGGCTTCCTGGCGGCTTTGGTAGCGGCTTTTTCAAAGTCCAAGACTATGCGTAATAGCTGTGCTGGACGCCGTCTGCCACAAGAATGTAGAAGCTGTTATCACATGCTTTCTGAAAGTAAATATTACAATAATTAATATTTTGTTCAAAATTAATAAGCTATTGAAACAACAGCACTACCTAAATTGTTTTATTCTTGTAGTAGACATGAAAGTCTGGTGTTTTCCATTGTTACAGTTCGGTTCGCCCATTTTCCAACATTTCTGAAAACAATGGGGTTGAGTCAGGGCGGCTATTGTTATCAAAATATTTATATGCTTACCTTCCAATTACTCGCTTCCTCATACGGTATCCTCCTCTTCAAATCGCAGCTCGTATCCCGTCCTTCATGTCTTCACTGTTCCTCAATGGAAAAACACCTTGTAAAAGGCTCTATCCCCTCTTTCAGAGGTATATTTCGACAAGGGTAGACGTTGAGGAAGAGCGGGGATAAAACAGGAGTTTTGTAACGAAAGAGCGGAAGGCTGAACTGCAGAAGAATCGGTGAGATAAAGTGAAGTTTCAGTTAGAGAGGTCTGCATCTGGGATGGTGGCAAGGGATCAGAATCAGGACAAGTAACGAGGCAAGGCCAGCTAGACAAAGGAGAACTTGAGGCAACGAAAGATTGATCAGGATTAAGAGCAGCGTACTGAAATGGCTGAGAAGGAGATCCGGAGGCAAGTAAGAGAGAGTTTGTAGGGAAAGAAGATGAAAAAATAAGTCCTGATGAGGACTGTTTGGATAAAAGCTGAACGACATGACAGTGGCAGCGAATAAAAAACCAATAAATTGAGTTTTATATAGAAATGACGCGCTACGCGCCTTAAATACTGAAACTTCACCTTCATCACTCCGTGCAATTACATCCACGAAGGCAGAGATGACACCTGATTCGTTGCCCGCAGCAGTAGAGGTTGCCACAGGACAACATAACACCTCATGATGGTGTCTTTGTTACCTTTACTTCATCATAGCCATCTTATCATCTTTTTTTGGATAATAGAAACAGATTTACCTATTCATGCGCATGATTTACCTACTCAGGATAAGGTTCCGACCAATTTGCTTCCTAAAACCTGAAAAAAACCCTTTACGGAAAGTTACGAAAGACAATCAGAAACGAATCTTACGGTAAAATGTGAAATGAAAATAAATCATTCCATATGTAACCAGAAGTCATGAAATCCATAGAATCCCTTTTTTAAAAAATGAAAAAAGTACTCACTCAAAGTTAAGCCCAATTTGAGATTATTTATTTTTTAGTATGTTACTTAAAGCCTTCCATATCTTTTTATTTCATTTTTTTTCATTCTATTATCACCTTTTTCATTCAGTCACTTCGGCTGTGTATGAATTCTATCAACTTTATCAAATGCATTGCATTTCTTATATTTATTTAACGCCTTGATCAATGAAATGTTTTCAATTAACTTATTGCACTCATATGGCATTCTGTGGTCTTTCATTTAGTATGTACTAAGTTATTCTTTGTGATACTATTATACAACCGAATTTGCGACAAGATCAGGCCTCTGTCTTTCCCTATGGCAGAACGATTAGCATGGGTCAGCTCAGCGTGGCGACTCTCCCTCCATCTCTGATGCGAAGGCACGTCCCTTCGTCGCACAGCGACGAGCTGGTCGCCGCGCGACGTCTGCGAGAGATAATTAATAAGGGGAGTTCTTGCTCCCCATTGGCAAACTATGAGTAGGTGCGAACCATCGTTAATGAGGTATGCTATAAAGGTTTTGTCCTAAAGTCCACCACGCATCGTAGTCGACGCGGGTTAGCTTATGCATCCTCGCGGACAGGGTTCGGCACGAGGTGTGGACAAGGCTAAATTTTCTCAGACCCCCCCTCTAAAAGCTAACTTTCGCCGATTTTCTCAGACCCCCTCCCAGAAGCGTTAATAGGTCAACTTTTTGGCGATTTTCTAGGACCTCCTCCAAGGAGTGTTAATTGTTTGTTTTTGTAGTAAATTTGAAATAAAAGGTACAACTTATTCCAAAAGATGTATAATTTGAAGAAGAACAACCATTTCAAAAAAAACAAGACATTAACATTGAAATAGATCACGGACGAGGCTTTTCTTGACGGATAACATGAAGTTGCCTGCGTTTTTGAAAAACTTAGCCAAAGTAAGGGTTTTGATCATAGTGAAGGCTCTCCTAATGTTGAATATAAGACACACAGGTTTGAACGTGTATCCAGAAACTATGAATGATTCCGGTTAGGAAGCTAAGGTATATATGTGATGGAAAAGAAGCGTGGAGAAGATGAAGTGATTGGCTAAGGTCAAGAATACGGGATATCTCGTAGAAATAAATGTGTTTTAAGTTTGTGAGTTCATTTCGCAAGTCCAAGAATAACATATCACTTCAGATGTATGGACTTCTGCTTCAAAAGAGCGTCATCCGATCTGGTTACGTTGCGAATTTCATTCTCCGAAACCCACTCAAACACGAAACACGATACGGGTTCGATCCCGCAAGGTGCTTAATTTTCGCGAAACATTAGACCTCACGTTTTCTTTTTGCAAAGTAAGGGCCACGAAAATAAGATATTCGAGTCGAGAGTGGTAGATTTACCCTATATACAAATTTTCAACCTCTAAGATGGGCGCTGAAAGGCTCTCTCTGTGTGGCCTCACACTTTTCTCAGGTGTGGTCCCGCCGGAAGTCGTCAATTTCGAAATTTAGGTGCGACGAGAGTAGGATATTTGAGTCCAGCGTGGTCGATTTACCCTCTATACAATAGTATGTTTCGTGTATGAGTGGGTTTCGTAGAATGAAATTCGAAACGTTACCAGATTAGATGACGCTCTTTCCAACTAGCAAGTGTTTTTGCCATGTCTGGTCTTGCTAATGTTGAGGCACCTATTTTCGTATCTAACCACCCATTAAAGCGTGTTTTCCATACATTTAAAGTGACCTGTTCTTCTCTGAAAACATATTTGTTTCTTTAGTACAGTCTTTAGTTCTTAGTTCTTTAGTGTTTCTTTAGTGTCTCGTCGTCTTCGCCTTTGCCAATAACTTCATTCATCGCATCCAATCTTTTCCTCCGCCCCATTCCGTAGCTTCCAATCTGTTCTCATTTGCAATTCAGCACACAACTATCCAGGATACACGCCCAGAACCTATAAGCCTTATATTCAACCGTATGAGAACCTTCCCTACAATTTCGACATTTACGTAAATTTAATTACAACAAGGTTCCATGTTAATTGGACGGTATTACGGAATTATTTGCAAAAAGTATTTCTAAACAGTGTGCCTACTACCCCCGGTCAGAATGATTCACGTGGTCTCCCGGTGAAGCTCAGACCCCCCTCCCTCCACCATTGCGCAGCTCAGACCCCCGAGTGTGGATATCCACACCCCGCGCCGAACCCTGCTCGCGGAGCTGGTGCGGTCCTGACACGGAACCGCTGCGGTACTATCCAGGCAATGTCGCGGCGTTGTCGAGGCTCAAGGCACTGCAATAGAATCATAACGGCAGTGATGATCGTGGAGCCGCTGCGGTACAGTTAAGGGTCGCTTTACTTTCCCAGAACTGCCGCGGCAAACCTTCTCAGAGTTCGCGGCGTACTCGTTGGCATGCCTCAACAACTCATCTAAATCGCACGTTTTCGGACGGTCTTGGAAGCGTTCCTGAGAAACTGTTATATCTTCGGCATCTCTCCCCTTACGACCTTTCAAATTTCTTCTGAACGGCGCGCTCACAACTCAAATACAAGCAATTGGCTAGATTTCCAAGCTTTCCACAAATACGACCCCTGAAAAACCACGCTCATCTCGAACCACCTCCTTCTCAAGCTCTACGTCACCCTTTATTCTCAACTGATCACTCTGCTTTCCGTGCATCCAGTTTATAGTCAAGCAGCGAATTTGATCAAAACGGATGTTCCGCACGCCGTGTACACCCTCTCCCACCCTTTCAACGCAGAACTCCAACTTTCAACTTGGTGCCATGTTTTTCAGCGCAAATGTGAGCATAGTAGAAGATGGTGAAGTGCATAAGACCACAAACTGCCAGTGAAGTCCAACATCCTTTACACGACGCTTTGAAAATAATCTGGAAGAATTTGGGCCATCCAGCGTTTTTCCTGAACCCTTTGTGCTATCTCCAAAGAATGATCAGGGTGTTAAATCTTGTCCAGATGAGCCTTACGTTAATTGCACAAGCCTCAGCGAATGGGTGGTGGGGAATTCGGTGTTCTTCCAGACAAGAGGACCCACACGAGCATGACACTACAATACTAGTAATTGCTATGACATGACCGCATAGTAGGTTACATCAACTTGCTTGGAGTTATGAAGTGCGTGTAGCCTGTTTCTCTACTTTCGAGCCGGTCGCTGCAAGGCTTAGCAGGTTTTCCATGCGCGTCCTAATCGCGGCAAAAATCGTCCGAAAACGGCAGGCAATCGGCAATCGCCGCACATCCCTCTTCGCGATCTTCAGTTTTGAGATTCGCGGTGCCTTGACACTGCCGCGAATCTGCTAAATGTGTTGAACCCCCCACCCTAAAACAGCACGTGCTACATATATATGATGCATGAAGCTGATGTTACTGGTTCCCTGCTTCTCTTTCATTAGCCCCGGGTTGGCAGCGATTTAGTGCATCGCTCCGGAAAAGGCCAGTCTAGCGATAAGGTTTTTCCCCATCTTCTGGAAAGAGGCTGAATTTTGGCTTCCAAAAGGATTTAGGCAAGAAGAGAGACTTTTGGATAAATTAGATAATATTTTCAAGCGGGGCTTGGGAGGAATCGCGACACGGCAAACTTTCTGTGATACTGCCATGACCCATTCGGTAGTTGATTTGAGGCGCCGTGCATGAGTTTCGCAAAAGATTCGTGTAGCCAAAAACATGCCTTGAACCTGCCGAGTCGTAGCCTAATAGCCTACAATGTGACTGGCTTGCGGTACGCTCGCAGCGAATTTGGTCAGAGTTATGCCATGAATGTAACGTCGGCATGGGACGTGAAGAGACTTCGCGTTCACTGTTGAAGGTTGACGCAAACTCTGTGCCATATGCTATAACATAGGTGCACCGAGTTTGCACCAACCTTCAACAAGGAACGCGAAGTCTCTTCACGATCCATGCCGATGTTAGAGTTCGCGTAATAATTTTATGGTGATGAATGGACGGGCTGCGGCGGTAGATCACCCCGCTCGAATCGAAACTCCATTCACCAGTGAGGCCGCCAACCCCGCACGGCCAGGCGCCGTGCGGGTCCATGTGTCAGACTAAATCGAAAACGGAAACCATATATGTGATTGCTTCATATAGCAGTTGCAATCGAGTTCAAGCGATACGGTAGTCTTCATGATTACCTGGGTTGTTTTTATGTTTATTGCTCTCATTCGTGTTTTCCTACAGTTGTCTTACACATAGTATTAAAATGAATGTGTAATTAATTAAAATAAGGTGACTGCAACATGAAATTTTTAAAATTCTAGTTAGAAACGAGAAGATTTTCTCGCTGTATTTATTCTATTCATTCAATATACATGACCGAAATCATCATCTTCAGAGATTTAAAGGATTGTCCTGATGTGGATCTCTGTGATTCTAGGCCCCATTGCGACCTTCATGGACCATCCATTGTGGCAACCACTAGGTCGGCTCTCGTATTGTGGCTACATCGTACACTTCTTCATCATTCACTACGTCTTCAATCTCGACGATAGGCCATCCCACTACGTGTCCATCTGGCAAGCGGTCAGTTGCTTGAAATGCTCCTTCACTTTGACAGTCGGGTATTTACTCGCTTTCAAGTATGTCTACCGTGCGATTCCGGTCATCGTGTTGTCGTACTTAGCGGCATTTGTATGGAGCTGTTTGTTCGAGGTATCCACTGCCAAGCTGGAAAAGATGCTAATCGGAGCCATTTTCTCAAAGAAGGAAAACACACCACCAACAGAGACCACAAAATCAGCACCGCAACAGTTGGTGGTCAATGGTAACAGTGAGCGGATAGTAAAGACAGAAAGTCTTAAGCTGTAGGTGTATTTGGTGTGAGGGATTATCCAGCCGACGATGTATATTGTGAACGGGTAACTGCCGAAAATCTGCTCCCAGTGTTTAACTTTGTGTTGGAGATGTCCTCCTATCTGACAAAGAAAGGTCATTTGAAGAAAGTTTTTTCAAGCGAAGCGCACCTTTTTGGATAATTTTTTTCACTCGGAATCTGAATTTGGCTTGGCCCCGTTTGACCCCGTTTCTCTGAACGGAGCTACATATAAGCGTTTATTGGTAAAAATTCATAGTAAATTGCCATTATGCTTTGCCGTGATCTACCCTAACCTTTCCTGAAACTTCATGTGGACGTCGAAATCGTATTCAGCGTCTCACCCCCCTGGACTACTTTTGAGGGAAAAATTTATTTTCGATGCCCCGAAAATCCACAGGGACTCCACAGAGGTCGAATTTTTCTGCTCAAATTTCGTACAGAGCGATTATTTAGGGCACTGAACACAAATATGAAATCTTTTTTCAGTTTTTGGGCTATGTTGTTAAGTTAAGGTGCGATAAAGGGGTGCGTGACGGATGGTACGCCGCGCGCGGCGAAGACACGCCACGCGCGTTGCGTCGCGGCGTACCACCGTTGCTTTATCAATCCCAGGCCCGTCATTTCTCATTAGAGAGCTCTCTCAAGGTAAATTTGATGCCCATCCACGCATTGGACACTGAATATGAGTCCTTTGCAAAAGTGCAAACACACTGGCAGCCGCAGGGATTCGAAGTAGTCATCTCATTTCTCCATCGACTGCGCGCTTTCTCACTGCGAAAAGCCGCTGTGGCACCTAAAGACCTCATCTGGGCGTACTCTATCTCCATCATTTCAACATATTTCCGTGTGCAATCACACTGCACAGGGTGCTCCGGTGAGCCATATTTTAAACGCTGCTATGTATGCGTCTGTGATTGAAACAATAAAAACACGCATGACTCTGTTGATAGAAACGTAGCCAACTAGCAATGTCAAATTCGAATTCTTCGAAGAAAATTAACGGGAGGTGTATTTCGTTCGGAATGGTCTATTTCTAAGAGGGATCTTCCGTTGTTAGTCGCCTCTTGTTCTTCTATTTTTTCTTCTTAATGTCGCAGCCCTTCACGTTTTCCTCATTTGTCTACAGTCGAAGGCACAAGCAACTTATTATTCATTGTCCCCTCGATCCACTGCGCATTTCAATTTGCCTGTCACGTTGAGGGTAGTTTTTTATGACGTAAGACAACAAATGAAGAGAGGCCGTACATGTGCTCTGGAACTTTTGAGCGGCGTTATTTTCAGAGCTGAGACAAAAAAAAACTACTTTAAGAGCAGTTTTCTTCCTTGATCTGATGAGTGCAATCGAGAGAAAGCGAGCGAAGCGCTTTTTGGCAAAGACCTCGACGAGCATAGCGAGGGTTGCACAACAAGCGAGGTGATCACCGAGAAGCGCGTATGGTCGACACGGATCGCACTGCCGCTTTTCGTTTCTTATGCGATGACGCAAGCAATGTGCACGTATGGTATAAGGCAGCGTCCATGCGTGGCGAGAGCGGGCGTTACCGCTGTTGTGCGCCTCTCGACGCTCCTCAACGCCGGAGCGGTCCGTGCCTGCAAATCAACACCTCAGACATTCGCAGCGTTGAACTTTGGGGGAAAACGACGTTCCAGTTGAACTACTGAGGCTATTTTGTCGAGGAGTTGAACTGATGAGAACGATTCGTTGAACTGTTGGGCTTATCGCCGCGCTGCGTGTTGCGTCGCGTGCGCAGTGCCGACAGACGACGGCTCCGACGCAATGTTGAACTCCAAAATCAAACCAGCGGAACATACTCGAGGTGGGCTTAGACCGATTCACTTCATTGTCAAGTGTTAAACTCTCGGGCTCTGCCTTCGAGTTGAGTGGGGGTGCGAGTGCCTGCACTTACCTGCTCCTGCACCAACACGGGGCTCTATTGTGGGAGCAGGCAAGAGGCAGAGCATTTGCACTTCGATTGATTTTTGGCGAGCCTAGAATGTGCACACCTCGTTAGGGGCTAGGTGAGCTCAGGTTTATAGAGGTAACATTCAACCGTAAGGAGAAACTACATAGCTAAAACGTGTAGGAATATCCATGCAGAAATTATTTGAATTTCCCTCCAATCAGCACTTCTGTTCAACTTTAGTGGAAATCCGCATCAACTACCGAGCAAATTCCGTTGAACTAACCGGGAAATTCTGCTGGTTTCCAGTGTGGACATTAGTTCAACGGATTTTCCACGGTAGTTGAACCGTCCGAATGTCGGAGACAGGCAATCATCCCCTACAGGCTATAAAACGGCGAAATTCACTTGGTTCCTACGCGTGCTGGTACGGAGCGGAAATAAGAGACAGTGAGAGAGCGTAGGACAGACGGAGGCCGAGGCGTCGCGCGCGCCGCTCGCGTCCCGGATGATGTGAATTACGACGTTTTATAGAGGGTGCCTTGTGTTGATTCGATTGAAAACGTTTGATCGGGTGATCAATCGCTCGAGTCGGCGCAACGGCTGATGATTTGCCACGGTTTTCGACTTCCGTGGTGGGATTATGAGAAACAAGGGCAATAGTTTTGGTACAGGTTTAATGCCACCTGTTTTATTGATGGAGCAGTGAGCTTGAAACCTGCTGCTTGCTCCGTGGTGCTGGCGTAAGCGCGCGAGAGCGAGCGGGCGAGATCGCGCGAGGAGCGCCTGTGAGCGGCTACCGCATACCGTTTTGTACATATCTCGGCCTGGGCTTAGCGAAACTTGATAAAACTTCAGTGTGTTAAAGGGCATGATCTTGCCTCACACATACAGTAGCTTAGGTGCTAAGGGTGCAGTTTTTGATTATGGAATTTATTCATAATTCCGGGGAAATATTTCAAAATAGGACTATTCCCTCAAAACAACTATTGAAATTTCAAACTAGAGGCAGTTCTTGTACATTGGGAGATCTTCTAAACCATCTTCTAACTTTATGAGAGAATAATCTTCAATAGAAATTTCCTGAGAATGAATTCGAAATGAAGTTATGCCATATTGAGCCTATTAAATATCTCTGTTTGGCGTTAAGGAAAAAAGGAAAATTCATGTTATGACTGTATATGAACGCTCAACTTCTTACAACTTTATTGACACGACGTTTCGGGCCTAAGCCCTTCTTCAGGTACGCTGAAAAATTGCAAAACAATGTGCATCACCACTACACAGCAACATAGCAGGGTGCTAACGCCGACCTGACACTATACTGGAAACACCGAAGGGGAAGGGAGGGGAGCGGTCACGATGGAGCAGTAGACCAAAATGAAGTGGGACGGACTTAGAGGGCCTTCAGGTCGGCGTTAGCACCCTGCTATGTTGCTGTGTAGTGGTGATGCACATTGTTTTGCAATTTTTCAGCGTACCTGAAGAAGGGCTTAGGCCCGAAACGTCGTGTCAATAAAGTTGTAAGAAGTTGAGCGTTCATATACAGTCATATCAAGAATCATCAATGAAGCTCAGGGAACCTACCATTTTGAGAGAAAATTCATGTACCAGTTGCACTCTGTTATAGACCATAGAGCACATATTTTTCAGAATGCTTCTGGGTCAAATAATTTTATAGGGATATATTTCCAAAATTATGCCTCAATCTGTTTAATTTTCGATCTTCACACAAATTCTGATAGAGATAATTTTATCACAAGGTTATAAAACTGCCCACAAGATCTGTAAATGGTGTGTAGCAGCTAAGGGTTGGGACTATAATAGCCACATTCCGAAGGAATGTCCTAATTTGGAGCATCACCACGAAATAAATTCCATATTTAAAAACTGCACCATCAAAACCTTAGCTTGTGTATGTGTGAAGCAATAATTGCTAGGTGGCTGGCCGTGCGGGGTCGGCGGCCTCACTGGAGCATGGGGTTTAGATTCATGCGGGGTAATCCACCGTCGCAGCTCCGTCCATTAATCAGGGGCGGCATGCACGTACGCTCCGGCTAAGGTTGGAGTTGGGCAGAGTTTGGGGCGTCGGCACGTTTGATGATTACTAAAGAGTTCTGGGGATAATCAATACTTGGTGTCTCAGCGGGGTTTCGACTGCTCCGCCCTCCTAGGTATTGTTGGCTACAGAACGATTTTCAGTGCTGCCGCAACCCCTTTTCAGCCCCCGTGCTGCAAACATCAAATACGCCGACGCCCCAAACCCTGCCCAACCCCAACCTAACCTTTCGCGTACGTGCATGCCGCCCCAGACTAAAAATATTACGCGAGTTCTATGTGCACCGGGTTTACGCCTGGGCAAAATAAGGAAACAAACTATAATTATGATCAGTGCCGACTTTGGTGCCTTTATTCGAGAGTCCACAGGTTCCCATTTTCACCCTCAGTCGCTGCTACCGTAAGATGCCGAATAGACTCCCACCGTTGAAAGGCGCGGCAGCATGCAATGGAGGAGAATTGATCACGCGGCGCCGCACGATCGATTCCCCTGCCTTGCATGCTGCCGCGTCTTTGGCGTCGTTTATACTTCCGCCGCCGAGCGGTGCGGCAAAGTGCGATTCTACAATGTCGATCGTGCCGCGCCGCGTGATCAATATTACAGAAATGCACTGTGCCGCGTCACTCGGCGTTGGGAGTATAAACGACCCCTTTCAGCGGCGAGAGTCTATTCGACCCGTAAAGAGCCCCGGCGACGCGGCCTGTGGCGGCCCTCTCTCATCCGTTCTCTCCCACCCCATGTGCCAGCCATCGGCCTTCTCTTGACCACTGTCCGATAGCCCGCATCACCAGCGATCATGCTCTGAGACTTTGAGTTTTTCTATCGTTTTGGCCTTCTTCAATTGTTTCGGTGTTAATTCAGGTGACATCGAATTGAGTAAAGTCAGGTGGTGTGTCAAGCTTTGCGAAATTCTTTGTGCTACCGAAAAAAAATTAAAAAACATCTCTACTATTTTTCATTGAAAAACAAATCGATGGGCCACTCCACTACTATCCAATACGGTTACACTTAAATTATCATCGAAACAACTCAAGACGGTGGAAAAAATTGAAAAAAATGGCTGACATCATACCGACGATTGGACGGTGGCTATGCGAAGGTCGACGGCTGGCACATGGGGAGGGAGAGAACGGAAAAGAGAGAGCCGCCACAGACCGCGTCGCCGTGGTTCATAACGGTAGCAGCGAGTTCGGGTGTAAAGGGGAACTTGCTCTCTCTATCGAGTAGAAGCACTACAGTTCAGCGTTTTGCTGCCGTTGGTTGTTGCGGCACGTCTGTTATTGTTGGGATTTCGAAATTCACGAATAACGGACCTGCTGCTGAAGCCCGCGGAAGCAAAAACGCCGAAATATAACTTAGGTCCATACCTTTATACTGCCTCGAGGAGCCTGTGCTGCACCCGTCCTTCACTAGCTGCTCCAGCAGCTGCTCTATCACTACATATGGGGCTTACCACATGGTGGGTAATTGCAACCTGCGGAGCGTCGTGAAGGCAACTTCTTTACTGCAAACAAGGAACAGCAGGACACTTTGTTTCAAGGCGACGGCGGTATCTCAATGTATCATAGAACAGCAGGTCAACGATCGCAGCAGTTGGGGTCACGGATTCCTAGCACTTGTGGCAGCAGTCGAGCCACTGATCCTGAGAAATGCCTTTGAAAACCATGCTTGTCTTGTTGTTCATTTATTTTGAGTAACAGCCTTTGACAATCGTTTTTTAATGGTCGAAAGTGCCAAACTTCTTTCATTTGTATTCCGCAAGGATCCTCTCAGCTGGTTTCAATCGGTTGAGTTCGTTAATTGATGTATCTGAAGGCAGTGTTCGCGATTGGACGTGATCGTCGAGTTTCCTTCTCCAGTAAAGTTTTTTTTTGGGCTCAGAAAATTAAGACATATACGATAGACTCGTGACCCGTTTGGGGTCAAATTTACAACCCCAGGTTGGCTACTCTTGCTGGTGCACAATTTGTCTGCACGGCGTTGATAATTTGCAGTATGAGGTTTCATTAGCTTTCCCAAAATCTATTTTCAATCAATGGCAATGGCAGTCAACCTGGCAGGTCTGATTTTTCTGTTTCCGTTGAATTAAACCTTAACGTTTGTGTTTGTTATCTTTTTTTGTCATCTTTGATAAGTCCTTTTTGATCACTCCATTACTGGCTCGGCATGTCAGAGAAGTTTGACCAGGCATGGTATAGAACTCGGGGGTGGTAGTAAATGGGGTGTTAAACGCGAATAAACCGCCACCTCCAAGCCGCCAACATAACGCGACATAAATGCAGTAGAGCCGCCAAATTAACGCGAACAAACCGCCACCTCCTGGGCGGCAACGAACCGCGACATAGGTGCCACGGTTTGCTGCCGGTTCAACGAAAGCTGCCCTCTGCTTACACATACGTTATGCGTGACCTTCGTCTGCATAAGTATTTTCTACACTCGGACACGAACGACGTTTACGGTGGAAAGACGAGGGATCGGAAAGATCATACAAGTAAAGCTATTTACTTTATTTGTTAGGAAGAGCATTCAAAGGGAACTTCGTAATATTTCGCTTGTTCGAAACACGATCAGAACGCAATTTTTTAAATTTTCCTTGGAAATCCTAATTCTCGTAATTTTTTATGAGCTCCGTGAGTTTTCAGGACCACTCTCGAAAAGACATGTTAGGTTAATCATTAGCCTCAATCAATCAAATGGGCGTGATCTGACAAAAGTTTGCATTTGTAGTTACTTTGTTAACTTTTTGTTTAATTTCTTTAAACAAAAGTTTTTTTTTTGAAAAACAAAAAATTTCTCCAAAGGAAATTTCGAGCGATTGAAAATTCGAAAATTTCTAGATGAATGATTTAGGTGTTCTTGGGTAGGTAACGCTAGGTGCGAAAAAGGCATTCCGAAACTCGTCGAGTAATTCATAATTTCAAAGAATATCCTGTATTCAACTGAAATGGATATTTAAAAACTTATAAGAATGATGATAAACTAGATAGTCTATTTTCGTTCTTGAAAAAGAATTCGAGTGTTTTTTTAGAAGTGTGCAACTGAAGTCTGGCGTCCGAGATTGGGGTAATGGTGTGGTTTCGGTCATTGATGCAGTTGAATTTGTGAAGTGTTTGCCGTCTTCTCAAAATGAAACTAATCTCCCGCCCGCAGTTAAAATATATAGAAACACTGTTACACACTCATATGCGTATTATGCAAGGAAAAGATTTTGTGCACATATTTCAAGGTAAGAATTTGAAACACTTCGAGCGGCTCTACCAATGCACCAAAGCAAGTGCGTCGCGGACTCTCGAAAAAAAATAAGAGGCCACGATGGCACTGATCTGGCAGTGAAAGAGGAGTATTCGAATCTTGCAGAAAAAGGAGAACAAACACAGTGGTTTTAGAAACAAGTTCGCATTTCTTTCCCACAAAACTCGCCCGATACGCCCCGGCTAATGCTGATTAAACATTACTAAAGCATCAAATCACTTGAAAATCAGTCGCTTGGGAATTTTTCACTTTTTTGCACTAAAAAAGTTCTGGAAACTTGTTCGAAACGCGAGCAAGCATATAATTTACTACATACTCCTCATAGCCTGTGCTATGCGATGAATTATGAAAATGAAACTAACCTGATAATAGCGAAGCGAATGAATTTCGGAAGAAAATAATCAAAAGCGGGAGAAGTGTCGGCGCTCGCCAAAAAATTAACAGCTGATTGGGAGGGATTGATTAGTGCCACCAAAAAAGACGGCGACGTGTTTCAGCAATGATCCCTGCTTTGTTTTTGATCCCTCATCACCCGTTTCCCTGGCGGAAGCGGTTAAAAGACTATCCCTTGAAACACCTTTCAGTTTTAAAGATAGGCTGACGTCCTGAATCAAAATGGCTAACAGTGCTATGAAACTTCCTTAACCCTCTGCATTAATTAATCTCGTACTTGCCCTCAGTATAGATGGTCAAAACTATTCCCACTGTATCTTGCTAACCGCATCCAAAAACTCCTCGGGAGGAGTTTCTCGTTAACCGCCAGTTCCTCTCGCATTTCAGCACTATTTCCGTGCTCCGCCAGTTCCTCTCGCATTTCAGCACTATTTCCGTGCTGTCTGTGAGAGTATTTTAAACGCGAACTTACCGCGAGGATGCCACATGTCGGAATTTTAGAGAAAAAACAGACCTGAAAACGTTTTGAAATTGCTATTTTTCGTAACAAAGGTTACAATTGTCGCTTTTTCGAGGCGTTTTCATTGAAAGTGTAACAAACGCCTACCACTGTGGGATGTTAGGGTGAAACTAGAGCGAATTCTCTCCCACTTCTTAGGAGTCCTGCTCAGATTCTGTTGTGGTTAAACTCGCGTTTAGCGCGAACTTAACGCCTGTTAACTCGCGTTTAACACCCCCAATTACTACCACCCCGGATTCCTAGCGGCTGGGTTGTGCAGTTCTGCAAAGATTCTGAGCCTTTTGTCTTGACCACTCCAGGTCTAGAACTACTTCTTCGATCGCGAACACTGTTTTCAAAACTATTTCCATCATTGTAAGAAAAAAAAGGAATTTCGTGCAATATTCTTCGTTAGCATTTTGCCACGCGTTCATAATAAAGTTTTTTAAAAATTTTGATATTTCCACATCTTCAAATCCACCCTTCATTCCTCACACTAATTAGTTTAACCACAGATTCGAGCCATAAGATGCAAATTGCTGCAACCTCGATTTCCCGCTGCTCTTTGAAATCGTCTTCTCAGCCTCTGTGAGCATAGTGAGAGGAGTGAGAGGAGCAAAAAGAGCTTTTTTGTCCGCAACTGGACAGAAACATGAGTAAATGCGTGAAGTCTCTGTTTCGCAGAATAATCAATCCGCACGTGTTAGTTAAAGGCACAGTCCTTTATCAAAATCTCATTTCAATTTTTCGCACATCTTGGAGAACATTTTGTGGTGATCATAGCGGAGTCTCCAGAATCGCTCAGAACCCACTGCACCCGGAGTTGGAGTCCTCTAAAGATTTTGTGTTCGAACGATAAATAATTCGTGGACGAGTTGTCCCGAGCTTGTTTTTCCTCGTCGTTCACAGAACTCGCACCGGAGCAGACCACACTATAAAGCTAGACCGATAACAAATATGTAGAAGAACGTGGGATTCAGATAAAAATCTATTTTGCGTCTCGTTCCTATTGAGATCGAAAACCCTGTTGTGGGCGGAGGGGATGGCTGCTGATTTGGGAGCGGAGGGAGTGGGTGTTCGATGATTCTACCTTATTCTTAGAGGCAGTGTCCACGATAAAAACCATGTCTGATTTTTTGGTGGAGATCGGCAGCTGCTGGGCCTAGCGCAACCCTAAAGTTGAAAAAACTAAGAAAAATGAGCTTGGAACGGTCCCCTACGGTCCCAAAGTTGGACGCCCGTCAGATCGTCATACCCAGATGCACTTTCCACGCCCACCGACGTGAATAAATGAATGCTCGAGATTGTGAGATGAGCGATGATTTCCGATCAATAGCCCCGTTCTTCCCTTCATTCTCAACTTATCTCTTTACTCAGGTCAGCTCGCATACATCGGCTGCGAAAGACGGAATTTAGAAGCCTCGGAAAACTCGTCCACCATGTTTCCTTAGCTCAATTTTGACGGACCATAACTCCATTTCCAGAAGGCCTTGTGCGATTACAGAGACATCATTGGAATCAGCATTGAGCCGTTTTCAAGATAGGCGGAAAAACAGAAAAACGATTTCCATTGTGAACACTGCCTTTAAGAGTTGAGATTCCGTGTTTGGCAGGGTTGCTGCACGCTGTGGCCGGACCATAATATCGAATTTTACCCACGAGCTGGGACTGTGCCTTTGATAATCTCGGAAACACAACAATACCCGGAACGAAAAATAACTTTCATTTTGAAAACCAGCAGTGATACACGATTGAGATCGAAGTCATTACATAACTTGAATAAGGGAAGCACTATCGATATCAGTAGTCCGTACATTCAGACATGTTCTCGAACCATCTCATTCAATTGTGAATTGGAAGAATTGGCTCGAAATGATGGCGGACAGTACTTCTCGTCCGATGCATCCCAACAGTCCTCGTTTCCATCGCACAAACCTCCCGGAGCCACACACTTCTTATTGTCGTGGCACTGGAATTGTCCCGGAAGGCAAATACGAGGAGCTGAAAGAGTCGGATTGCACATTCCCTTCCCTGTGCCAGGGTCTCGTCGACATACGAAGAGTGTAAAGGCGGTTTCATACTTCCCGCGGCACGCGACCGCGACAGTGCTTACAAGGCATATTGATTTCCGGTCAGTACGGATGATAAACACTGCGTCGCGTCGCCCATCATTGGGAGAATGAGTATGATCCCACCCTGACACATAGACGGACATTCCATTCGTAGCGGATATTCAGGAGGTCTCACCACCATGCGGAAGTCAGCGGTTTGAAAGGTTAGTAACAAGGTAATGAACAAATTCTGATGAAGTACATGTTAATGATGGAAATGTTAGCTGGAAAACAAACAGGATCAATGACATGCTGGCGAATTGTAGCTGAATAGAGGAAATCATGACGTCATCCAGGATCGGGTTTTCGGGAACAGCATGCGATCGGATGGAAGACTCGTTGCAGTACGACGGAAACTCACGGCAGTTCATCTCGTCCACGTGACTGCTGCAGTGTGAAATGCCGTCACAAAGGTATAGCATCGACACACATCTGAAACAGATACGCTCTAAACAGATAAAACCTTTACAAGACCAATAGTTGAAACTCAACCACACTACATAGGGTGAGTGTGGTCACAGTCCCCCGTACGCATACGATGGTTAATTTTATTGACATGATCTTTTTTCAAATATCTTGGCTCTTCTTGGAAAAATCACTTTCATCTTCTCATATGGTTTCGGAGTAATATTGTGATTATGTTTGGATATGCTTTTGGGCAGGACAACAACATGAGGGTACATAGATAGAGAAGTTTGCTCAAAAGCAATCGCAATCTGTTACTTTTCCTAATCTTGAATTCTTTTTTTTCGATTTTGGATCCTTTCTTGATTATTTTTGTATTTAGCAAGACGTATAATTTACTCGGAAGAGGAACTTCGTCCCATAGTGACCAAAGATCTATAAAAGCAGGCAAAAGTATCGAAACACCCCATTGCGTGGGGTTCGATCCTTCGCGTACACTCTTTTGCATCGTGAACGGTAATGTAATAACCAAATTGTAAAATACATAGATATGCTGATTAGCAGTTTATTAGAAAGCCAGCACAGTTTTGAAGTAAGATTTTTCCCAATATAGCTTACAAGACGAAGCTTTACAGCATTTTGGAGCATTGAAGGCACTTTGTCGAATTACATCGAATTTCTCGTAGCGGCTTCCGTTATTACCCAAACTTCTAAGTAGAACTGAATGGCCATTGGGTGAGCTCTATGGATATTTTTGGGCAAATGTGAAAGGAGGTTTCGTTCGAGTTTGCAGGGCAAGCATCTTCTATGCGGCAGTGTGATATTTTGCACCTGAAAAGCTGTATGACTAACGAGGGAAGTGTACAAAGCGTATGTCGGATCTGAGGAAACGAATTGGATCACTAGTATCTCTTGGGTGTCTATAGTAAAACTGCACAATACTCCGTCCCAAGCCGCTGGTTCCGAGAATTTATAGGCTCAAAACGGTCGTTCTTTGTGCTTTTGGTACCTTCCAAAATGCTCAGTAAACTTCCAAAAATCTGGAAACGGACCTCTTAATTGTGATAAGCGCCCAAAACAACCACCCTGAGCGAAGTTGGGTGGAGCCAAATTTTCCAAACTTTGTGCAGACTGATGGTGTTTTGGACTTTTCTGTTGAGCGTTTAGGGGAGGGGGAGGGGGAGGTAAGCGTTATGCCCGAAATGGGCGGGGCAGGGGCGGAGTCGGCTGTCACAAGGTACCCAGCTGGCCGGTCGTAAACGGAGGCGCGAACGAAGGTGCGAGGAACGCAGTTATGGCGTCGCTCTCACTACGTCATCTCCGACCAACAAACGAGCTACTCAAGCCAGTCGATTCAATTTTATGAAGGGATTCGTGAAAATTCAGCTTCCTGGCCAAAGTGTCGGTTTGGCGATGCCATATCTCCGAGAAATTAGTGGTCAAACAAATTTCCAAAATTATCTTGGAATAATCTCCAAGTTCTCCTTTCTTCAGACCAAGGCATCGTTGAATATATTCATTTTATTCAAGGCCTGTTGGTAGGTGGATCCTACCTACCAACAGGTTTTGAATAAAAGAATCCATTTACCAACCTCGTCTGGCACAATGTCATTATACTTATCTTAGAATATATTTGAAAATAATCCAGCATGAAATAACCTGAGGTCATCGGCATCGACGATCTCTATTATCAAGAATATCCGCTGGCCTGAAATTGAATTTCAATCAATGAACCTTCGGATTTATGGGCACATCTAGTCAAAAACATTAACTAAAGTGTATTGTTTCATTGCTCAACGGTTTTTATTAGGTAAATATGCATTAATTCCTTCCCCTGAATGTCGATGATTTTTGACTGCTCGGCATGACGCTGCGATCTTTTTGGTCGGCGCTGTGCACGTGTGCACGAACTGGCTTCTTTGGGCCCTAGAAACTCCAATTCTAGCCCATTTTTTCGCCGCGCTACCTTCATAGATTTTCAGCTATTTTTGATCGAAGCTGATTTTTGTAGTTTTTTCGATAACGTTTTTCATCGTGACCAATGCCTTTAAATATGAATCGAATATCTGAAAAAAAGAAAAACTGAATTCACTAGGTAAATCCAATTTTTTAAAAGTCAAAGTAAGAAGCTACCGAACAAATAGGATATTTAAATCCTTAATATTCGGAGTACTCCTGTATTCTTGCTCAACTATTAATTCTATTCGGTTCCAAGTCTACCGTTCCCGAACTCCTTTGCAGTTGATATTGTCCCATCTCACCACACTTTCATTTTTCTTCTTTTTTCTCTTCGTCAGTCGGGTTGAATGGTTTGTTAGTTAGTCGACGCTGTCATAGTGAGAGCGACGCTATTATTGCGTTCCTCGCACATTCGTTCGCGCCCCCGTTTACGACAGGCCACCTGAGCAGCTGGTGACAGCCGACTCCACCCCCGCCCCGCCCATTTCGGGCATAACGCAGCACACCCGTTTAAGGGTTCTGAAAGCGCTTCAGGAAAATGTTACAGATTTGACCTAAAATTTCCTTAAAGGCACAGGACACCCAAGAAATTTGTTTTCAGACTTCATGCCTATCTTGGAAAGAGTCACACGCTGATCACAGTAGTATCTCTGATATCGTTCAAGGCCCCTTTGGACAGAGTTATGGCCCTTCAAAGATGCCTAGATTTTGAGGGTGAAAAATTGGTGGACGAGTTGTCACAGGCCTGTATTTTTCTTCATTCGCAATCGTTGCGTGAGAGAAAGCCAGGATAAGGAGACAGTCCGGTAGTGGGCTGAAGAACGATGACTTGTTGGAATTCATCCATCCATCGAGCCGCTATCGAGTTCAAAAATCTGTTAGGGGGTCGGGCCTGTGGTGGTGAGCGAAGGGGGTCGGGCCTGTGGTGGTCGCTTATATCTCGCTTGTTTGGAGGAATTGAGATCTCGCATTAAACACGTGTTATACAGGAGGGGTCTACTACACAATTACATGAAAATCTCAAAATTCATCTCTGAGGGTGTACTGTGCCTTTAAAGGCAGTGTTTACGATGGTTTTCGTTCCCGAGTTTTCCACTCAAAACAGTGCGTTGGCTACCAAGTGCTACCAAAATTACGAAGAAACGGCGAGAAACGCACTAAAACGTCTTATTTCAGAGATATTGTTCTCTGGCCTGGACTAGTTGTCCGACTGGATGAACATGTTCACGGTGGTTGTCACCGGTGAAAAATGGGGCTAATCAAAAATGGAAGAATATTTTGGGCCAAACAGTATTAGTTAGGGTCCGAAGGAAAGAACGGAACAAAACAGAATAGAAAATTGCAAAAGACGGGTCCACAAAAGATATCATTGTCGCAACAAACAGTTCCATTGAGAGTAAAGAAAAGGGGTGAGAGTAAAGGATTTCGTGCCCTTCCAGTGCGTTTTCCTCGATTTATTCGTTATTTCTGTTCTACTCAGGGGCCAAACAATCGATTTAGCGATTAATCTCAAAGTCGAGGATTATCGTGAACACTGCCTTTAAGGGTTTTTTTTCGGAGCGCCGATCACGAATCTAAGGTTTATTTGGCGATTTTCCGAAGCTCCCGTCTCAATTCGCTCAAAGTATCCCAGCGGGGGGAGATTTTGAGGGCAAAACTCCACTTTCGAGATTTCCGGATTTCTTCGATAGATGGGACTCAAAATCGCTCCCTACTGGTAATTTGATGCGCTTAACACGAATCTGAGATCCGTTTACCACTTGTCCACAGATTACCGTAGATCGCGATAGGTATACGGTAGTTTGATCAGTCTTAGATTTGACTCAAAATTCGTATGCGTGGGTTATTCCGGATGGTGAATTTGGAATTGATGTCCTTTTTTCCGGTTTTCGAACTACTAAGGTATGGTGTGTTACATTAATGGCGTACATGACTTACTTACTTGACTTAATCGGTTGGCGTCATTCCGCATCTTCACCGAGGTGTGCCGTCCTAGTAGTCAGCCGTGTCCATTTTTCACGGTCTTCAGCCACAATTTAAACACATTCCATCCAGCTGTCACTATTCCATTTCCTGCGAAACGAAACATCGCGCCTGAACTGTCTTTCGATGCCGAGTGACTTCAAATCCTCTTTAACCACATCCGTCCAGAACTTTCGCCTACGCCCAGGTGGCCGTTTCCAGACAGGATTTGGAAGCATTCTTAAAGCGTGTTGTACGAGACGATCCGGCGTTCTTCTTAGTATATGCCCGAGCAGTCGAAGTCGACTTTCCATTGCTGCTTGAGATGGCGTTAGGAGATGCTGGCACCTCCCTCGTGTCAAGCGTTGCTGTACTGCGTCGATTTCCTTGTAAAGGTCTTCGTTATGGCATACACGCGGCCAGAAATATCCAAGAAAACGCCTAAAAAGCTTCCTCTCTGTGCAATCCGACCTTTTCATCTGCGTCTTCGATGCTGCCCACGTCTTCGATCCGTACATCATGATAGGGCGAATAGCGGATAGGTAGACGCGCAACTTGACCTCCTTCGCGATGGTGGTAAACCACAAACACTTGGTTAGAGAATTGAATGCAGACGTAGCTTTCGCACATCGTTGTCGAATATCCACTGCATAACTACCATCGTTCTTCAGCAAACAGCCCAAATAACAGAAATCGTCCACCAGTTCGATACGTTGTCCGTCCACACAAACTCCCTTTGAAGGCCTCTGAGAGACCCACATCTGCTTGCATTTGTCGGGACGAAGACGAAGTCCATAGGCTGCGGCATCCTTCGAAACGAGGTTCACAATCCTTTGCAGTTTTGCGTTGTTTTCAGCGAATAACACAATGTCGTCGGCGTACTCCAGGTCGACAAGGGAGCGTCCTGATGGTGTTAGGATCACATCCGCAGGAAACTGTTCTGCAACTCTACACATGATGTCATCAACGGCGAAGTTGAAAAGAAAAGGTCCTGCAACAGCTCCTTGCCTTACTCCTGTTTTCACCTCGAAAGCTGATGTAAATCCGACAGGTGTGCGAACTGCTGCTGTTGCTCCTTTGTTCATCTCCTCGATTAACCGAACATACTTTTCCGGGACTCCATCTGCTCGCAGGGCATTGAGCAATCGATCACGATGAGGAGAGTCGAACGCGGCTTCAAAGTCCAAAAAAGCAAGCTGTAATGGCTTCGAATACCGCTGCCACGATTCAATTACTCTTCTCACGACGAACACTCGGTCGATGGTCGATCTTCCAGGTCGAAAACCGGCTTGCTCATCTCTGGTCGTTCTTTCACGATGTTTGATAAGTCACTCGAGAATGATACGCTCTAAAATCTTGTACATGACACGAAGTAGAGAGATTCCTCTGTAGTTCTTAGGATCCGTGACGGATAGCTTCTTGTGAAGAGGTACGATGATCGCATGTGGTATCCTTTCGCTCATCCATATAGCACGGATGGTGTTGGTCATTTTACGAATCCCAGACGGAGGAAGAGCTTTCAGCATTCCAGCAGTGATGTTGTCATCTCCACCTGCCTTTCCGTTATTCATTTTCCGGACACAATCCAAAACTTCAGACTCAGTCGGCGGTTCTTCACTGACATCGTAATGTGCTCTCTGAACATGCGGGAGCTCAGGTACTGATGGCGCTGGACGATTCAGTAGTGAACTGAAGTAATCCTTCCATATTGGCAGCGTCGCATCACCAACTGCAACTCCATTGGTAGTGTTCAAGACAGGAGAACATCTCTTCATCTTCCCGCTATACTGTCGCAGCAACGTGTAGGCTTTCCTCGGATTCTTCTCCTCCCAAGCCTTCTCGAACGCCTTAGCTCTACACGTCCACTCTCGTTCGCGGTCACATTGAAGCTGCCGACGCCACTTCCTCCTCAGACGCTTCTCCTCCACTAAGTTTCCTGCAGTTCGGAGAGCACATACTCTGTTGAAGGTAGATGTTATTTCTTCTGAGACGTAGGCGAACTTCTTCTTAGGCTGTACAACCGGGAGTGCCTCTTTCGAAGCGTCCTGGATGCACTTGACAAAAGAATTCGCGTCGCAAAGTTTTTCTTAGTCCGTACTCCGATGTGAATAGAAACGCGTTGTCGAAAATTCCTTCTGCACTCTTCATCTCTGAGACTTGTCATGTCAATCTTCTGGAGAGGCTGAGCCCCTCGCTTCCTATTATTCTCAATCCTTGCAGTGAAGTTCAACAGAACAGGACGGTGATCCGAATCGAATGCGACATCCCACACAGCTCTAGATCTTCGAATGTCCGATACTGGAATATTCCTCGTCAGGACATAGTCAAGCTGTAGTTTCAAAGTTGTCATCTTCCGCTTCCGCTGCTCTTCTGGAGATAGCTGGGTTGGTCCCTGCCACGTAAGCTGATGGCGGCGATGATTCCTCTTGAATGTCGATGCAATAATCAGACCACTGCGTTCACAAAAGTCGACAAGGGGGGTAGCCATTGTCCGATGTTTGCTCCACTGGGCAGAACCATTTACCGAGTACTTCGGATTCCTGATCAAGTCCCATCTTCACATTTGCGTCAATCCCCACGACAACAGCATGTTGACAAGGTATCCTGGCAAGCAACGTATTGAGTTCCTCACAAAACGCATCCTTCGAATTGTCTTCGGCGGTTTCAGTGGGCGCATGAGCACTCACTATCCACAGATTGAATCCTCTGTGATCCCGAAATCGTACGAATGCATTCCGGCACGAGGTTGAGCCGAACTCCTTGACCATACCATTGAAATCCTTCCTTACAGCTATTGCACAGCCTCCCACTCTCCTATCGTCAGCGTTACCGCAGTAGATGGTGTACTCTCCGACGTTGATGACGGGTCTATCCTTGAGGCGGGTTTCTTGCAAAGTAGCAAACGGTGCATGGAAATAGCTCAGAAGTCTGGATAACGCAGTTTTTTGGATATCACTCGACAGCGATCGACAGTTCAGGGTGGCGAAACTGTGGCTTGTGACCAAAGACTCCATGAACTCCCTAGGTACGGATCCTAAGGTGTTATGGACCAGAGGCCTTCGTGTGCCGGACGGCGACACCTTTATGCATAGTGCGGGATACTTTCGCGATATAGTTGTGCACGCTATATCGCTCGAACGTTCCCTGTGTACACTCAAACGTCTGCTGGGTTCAGTAGAAGCAGGGGCACCAACGAGCAGGTACCAACAGACTTGTATACACACCCCCAATGGCGTACTACCCACCGTAAACTACAGTAAACCTCAGAATTTCAAAGAATAGACCCCGGATTCGTTTTCAGCACCCTAGATTACTCAATCCACGCATGAAAACCCTAGATTACGCCCACATACAAGTCTTGAGCAAAATCCGAATTTTTTTCTAAAAACACTCCAAAAAAATTCCGATGGGTACCCTTACCTTCTTGCGAACTTTCAAAAACGCTCATAACTTTTTGGAACCAGCTGCTCGGAGCTTGGTACTGCAAAATTCAACTATATATGCTCAAGAGATACTGACAATACAATTCGTATCCGAAAGAATAAAGTCACAAAATCGCCCCTGTTCCTAAAGCAGTGTTCGCCATAAATCTCGTTTTTGAGTTTTCGATGTTTTTGGGTAGTTCCCGCAGAACACTCAAATAGAGGAGCAAACTGTTCAAAGAAATCTCTGAAGAAATTGATTATGCCTGTTTGTGTGTCAGTTCCGATGCGTTGTCCGCAGGGAGACTGCGGACAACGCATCGAACATGACGTCGGGGAAATGGTTTCGCGCTTCAAAATTCTTAGGTAAGTGGCTTTGCTTTCTGTTTCCTGATCCGAAAATTGTTCAAAAATAGGAGGGGACAATGTATATGCCGAGATGTTAAAAACCTTTTGCGATGAAGAATATCCGAAAATTTGGTGTCTGTTCCTACGGTAACACGAATTCAGGACAACTGTTATAGGACGTGGGCGGGATGGCTCAATGGGTTGGCTGGACCACCAGATTTTCATCCATTTCCCGACCGTCTTTCGTCGCACTTCCGTGGTTAATTTTCAGAGGTACCCAACGCTTACGTTTAGCCAGAAAACGCGCAACTTTTTCATCGTGAAAACTGCCTTTAAATTTCTCACGTTGCAAAGCCTAGCTTGGTCGGATGAGAGCGGCTCGCGCGGAAAAAGTGGTGAGTATGAATAAAAACACGACCTCCCGTGCCTCCCACCTCTCCCGCGCCTCCTGCCCCGCCACAGTGGTGTCTCTCGAGCATTCATACTCCCCTCTCGCACCGCCCAGGCATTTGTTGTTAGCATTACTTGTTGCACTAAATTACGTCATATAAGTCTAGCGGGGCCTCAGTGAAAGCGCGCAATACGCCATAGAAAGTGTACGGGACCCAAGTGGGAGTGCGCAATACACTATAGAAAGTGTGCGGGACCCAAAAGGGAGTGCGCCGAGCGTCGGGGAAAGTGTGCGGGACCCAAGTGGGAGTGCGCAGTACGCCATAGAAAGTGTGCGGGACTCAAGTGGGAGTGCGCAGTACGCCATAGACAGTTTGCGGGACCCAAGTGGGAGTGCGCAATACGCCATAGAAAAAATGCGGGACCCAAGTGGGAGTGCGCAGTACGCCATAGAAAGTGTGCGGGACCCAAAAAGGAGTGCGCCGAGCGTCGGGAAAAGTGTGCGGGACCCAAGTGGGAGTGCGCAATACGCCATAGAAAAAATGCGGGACCCAAGTGGGAGTGCGCAATACGCCATAGAAACTGTGCGGGACCCAAGTGGGAGTGCGCTATACGCCATAGAAAGTGTGCGGGACTCAAGTGGGAGTGCGCGATACGCCATATAAAGTGTGCGGGACCCAAGTGGGAGTGCGCAGTACGCCATAGAAAGTGTGCGGGACCCAAGTGGAAGTGCGCAGTACGCCATAGAAAGTGTGCGGGACCCAAAAGGGAGTGCGCCGAGCGTCGGGGAAAGTGTGCGGGACCCAAGTGGGAGTGCGCAATACGCCATAGAAAGTGTGCGGGACCCAAGTGGGAGTGCGCAGTACGCCATAGAAAGTGTGCGGGACCCAAGTGGAAGTGCGCAGTACGTCATAGAAAGTGTGCGGGACCCAAAAGGGAGTGCGCCGAGCGTAGGGGAGAGTGTGTGGGACCCTAGTGGGAGTGCGCAATACGCCATAGAAAGTGTGCGGGACCCAAGTGGGAGTGCGCTATACGCCATAGAAAGTGTGCGGGACCCAAGTGGGAGTGCGCAGTACGCCATAGAAAGTGTGCGGGACCCAAGTGGGAGTGCGCAGTACGCCATAGAAAGTGTGCGGGACCCAAGTGGGAGTGCGCAATACGCCATAGAAAAAATGAGGGACCCAAGTGGGAGTGCGGAATACGCCATAGAAAGTGTGGGGGACGCAAGTGGAATTGCGCAGTACGCCATAGAAAGTGTGGGGGAGCCAAAAGGAGTGCGCCGAGCGTAGGGGAAAGTGTGCGGGACTCAAGTGGGAGTGCGCGATACGCCATATAAAGTGTGCGGGACCCAAGTGGGAGTGCGCAGTACGCCATAGAAAGTGTGCGGGACCCAAGTGGAAGTGCGCAGTACGCCATAGAAAGTGTGCGGGACCCGAAAGGGAGTGCGCCGAGCGTAGGGGAAAGTGTGCGGGACCCTAGTGGGAGTGCGCAATACGCCATAGAAAGTGTGCGGGACCCAAGTGGGAGTGCACTATACGCCATATAAAGTGTGCGGGACTCAAGTGGGAGTGCGCAATACGCCATAGAAAGTGTGCGGGACCCAAGTGGGAGTGCGCAGTACGCCATAGAAAGTGTGCGGGACCCAAGTGGGAGTGCGCTATACGCCGTAGAAAGTGTGCGGGACTCAAGTGGGAGTGCGCAATACGCCATAGAAAGTGTGCGGGACCCAAGTGGGAGTGCGCAGTACGCCATAGAAAGTGTGCGGGACCCAAGTGGGAGTGCGCTATACGCCGTAGAAAGCGTGCGGGACCCAAGTGGGAGTGCGCAATACGCCATAGAAAAAATGCGGGACCCAAGTGGGAGTGCGCAATACGCCATAGAAAGTGTGCGGGACCCAAGTGAAAGTGCGCAGTACGCCATAGAAAGTGTGCGGGACCCAAGTGGGAGTGCGCAATACGCCATAGAAAGTGTGCGGGACCCAAGTGAGAGTGCGCCGAGCGCCATAGAAAGTGTGCGGGACCCAAGTGGAAGTGCGCAATACGCCATAGAAAGTGTGCGGGACCCGAGTGGGAGTGCGCAATACGCCATAGAAAGTGTGCGGGATCCAATTGGGAGTGCGCAATACACCATAGAAAGTGTGCGGGACCCAAATGGGAGTGCGCCGAGCGTAGGGGAAAGTGTGCGGGACCCAAGTGGGAGTGCGCAATACGCCATAGAAAGTGTGCGGGACCCAAGTGGGAGTGCGCCGAGCGTAGGGGAAAGTGTGCGGGACCCAAGAGGGAGTGCGCAATACGCCATAGAAAGTGTGCGGGACCCGAGTGGGAGTGCGCAATACGCCATAGAAAGTGTGCGGGACCCAAGTGAAAGTGCGCAGGACGCCATAGAAAGGGTGCGGGACCCAAAGGGAGTGCGCCAATACGCGTCCGAAAGAGTGTCGGGACCCAAGTGGGAGTGCGCAATACGCCATAGAAAGTGTGCGGGACCCAAGTGGGAGTGCGCAATACGCCATAGAAAGTGTGCGGGACCCAATTGGGAGTGCGCAATACGCCATAGAAAGTGTGCGGGACCCAAAAGGGAGTGCGCCGAGCGTAGGGGAAAGTGTGCGGGACCCAAGTGGGAGTGCGCAATACGCCATAGAAAGTGTGCGGGACCCAAGTGAAAGTGCGCAGTACGCCATAGAAAGTGTGCGGAACCCAAGTGGAAGTGCGCAGTACGCCATAGAAAGTGTGCGGGACTCAAGTGGGAGTGCGCAATACGCCATAGAAAGTGTGCGGGACCCAAGTGGGAGTGCGCAGTACGCCATAGAAAGTGTGCGGGACCCAAGTGAAAGTGCGCAATACGCCATAGAAAGTGTGCGGGACCCAATTGGGAGTGCGCAATACGCCATCGAAGGTGTGCGGGACCAAAGTGGGAGTGCGCAATACGCCATAGAAAGTGTGCGGGACCCAAGTGGGAGTGCGCAATACGCCATAGAAAGTGTGCGGGACCCAAGTGGGAGTGCGCAGTACGCCATAGAAAGTGTGCGGGACCCAAGTGGAAGTGCGCAATACGCCATAGAAAGTGTGCGGGACCCAAAAGGGAGTGCGCCGAGCGTCGGGGAAAGTGTGCGGAACCCAACTGGGAGTGCGCAGTACGCCATAGAAAGTGTGCGGGACTCAAGTGGGAGTGCGCAATACGCCATAGAAAGTGTGCGGGACCCAAGTGGGAGTGCGCAGTACGCCATAGAAAGTGTGCGGGACCCAAGTGGGAGTGCGCTATACGCCGTAGAAAGTGTGCGGGACCCAAGTGGGAGTGCGCAATACGCCATAGAAAAAATGCGGGACCCAAGTGGGAGTGCGCAATACGCCATAGAAAGTGTGCGGGACCCAAGTGGGAGTGCGCAGTACGCCATATAAAGTGTGCGGGACCCAAGTGGAAGTGCGCAGTACGCCATAGAAAGTGTGCGGGACCCAAAAGGGAGTGCGCCGAGCGTAGGGGAAAGTGTGCGGGACCCAAGTGGGAGTGCGCAATACGCCATAGAAAAAATGCGGGACCCAAGTGGGAGTGCGCAATACGCCACAGAAAGTGTGCGGGACCCAAGTGGGAGTGCGCAGTACGCCATAGAAAGTGTGCGGGACCCAAGTGGAAGTGCGCAGTACGCCATAGAAAGTGTGCGGGACCCGAAAGGGAGTGCGCCGAGCGTAGGGGAAAGTGTGCGGGACCCTAGTGGGAGTGCGCAATACGCCATAGAAAGTGTGCGGGACCCAAGTGGGAGTGCGCAATACGCCATAGAAAGTGTGCGGGACCCAAGTGGGAGTGCGCTATACGCCATAGAAAGTGTGCGGGACTCAAGTGGGAGTGCGCAATACGCCATAGAAAGTGTGCGGGACCCAAGTGAAAGTGCACAGTACGCCATAGAAAGTGAGCGGGACTCAAGTGGGAGTGCGCAATACGCCATAGAAAGTGTGCGGAACCCAAGTGGAAGTGCGCAGTACGCCATAGAAAGTGAGCGGGACTCAAGTGGGAGTGCGCAATACGCCATAGAAAGTGTGCGGGACCCAAAAGGGAGTGCGCCGAGCGTAGGGGAAAGTGTGCGGGACCCAAGTGGGAGTGCGCAATACGCCATAGAAAGTGTGCGGGACCCAAAAGGGAGTGCGCCGAGCGTAGGGGAAAGTGTGCGGGACCCAAGTGGGAGTGCGCAATACGCCATAGAAAGTGTGCGGGACCCGAGTGGGAGTGCGCAATACGCCATAGAAAGTGTGCGGGACCCAAGTGGGAGTGCGCAATACGCAATAGAAAGTGTGCGGGACCCAAAAGGGAGTGCGCAATACGCCATAGAAAGTGTGCGGGATCCAATTGGGAGTGCGCAATACACCATAGAAAGTGTGCGGGACCCAAAAGGGAGTGCGCCGAGCGTAGGGGAAAGTGTGCGGGACCCAAGTGGGAGTGCGCAATACGCCATAGAAAGTGTGCGGGACCCAAGTGAAAGTGCGCAGTACGCCATAGAAAGTGTGCGGAACCCAAGTGGAAGTGCGCAGTACGCCATAGAAAGTGTGCGGGACTCAAGTGGGAGTGCGCAATACGCCATAGAAAGTGTGCGGGACTCAAGTGGGAGTGCGCAATACGCCATAGAAAGTGTGCGGGACCCAAGTGAAAGTGCGCAATACGCCATAGAAAGTGTGCGGGACCCAATTGGGAGTGCGCAATACGCGATCGAAGGTGTGCGGGACCCAATTGGGAGTGCGCCGAGCGTCGAGAAAAGTGTGCGGGACCCAAAGTGGGAGTGCGCAATACGCCATAGAAAGTGTGCGGGACCCAATTGGGAGTGCGCAATACGCCATAGAAAGTGTGCGGGACCCAAGTGAAAGTGCGCAATACGCCATAGAAAGTGTGCGGGACTCAAGTGGGAGTGCGCAATACGCCATAGAAAGTGTGCGGGACTCAAGTGGGAGTGCGCAATACGCCATAGAAAGTGTGCGGGACCCAAGTGGGAGTGCGCAGTACGCCATAGAAAGTGTGCGGGACCCGAGTGGGAGTGCGCAATACGCCATAGAAAGTGTGCGGGACCCAAGTGGGAGTGCGCAATACGCCATAGAAAGTGTGCGGGACCCAAGTGGGAGTGCGCAGTACGCCATAGAAAGTGTGCGGGACCCAAGTGAAAGTGCGCAATACGCCATAGAAAGTGTGCGGGACTCAAGTGGGAGTGCGCAATACGCCATAGAAAGTGTGCGGGACCCAAGTGGGAGTGCGCAGTACGCCATAGAAAGTGTGCGGGACCCAAGTGAAAGTGCGCAATACGCCATAGAAAGTGTGCGGGACCCAATTGGGAGTGCGCAATACGCGATCGAAGGTGTGCGGGACCAAAGTGGGAGTGCGCAATACGCCATAGAAAGTGTGCGGGACCCAATTGGGAGTGCGCAATACGCCATAGAAAGTGTGCGGGACCCAAAAGGGAGTGCGCCGAGCGTAGGGGAAAGTGTGCGGGACCCAAGTGGGAGTGCGCAATACGCCATAGAAAGTGTGCGGGACCCAAAAGGGAGTGCGCCGAGCGTCGGGGAAAGTGTGCGGAACCAAAGTGGAAGTGCGCAATACGCCATAGAAAGTGTGCGGGACCCAAGTGGGAGTGCGCTATACGCCATAGAAAGTGTGCGGGACTCAAGTGGGAGTGCGCAATACGCCATAGAAAGTGTGCGGGACCCAAGTGGGAGTGCGCAATACGCCATAGAAAGTGTGCGGGACTCAAGTGGGAGTGCGCAATACGCCATAGAAAGTGTGCGGGACCCAAGTGGGAGTGCGCAGTACGCCATAGAAAGTGTGCGGGACCCAAGTGAAAGTGCGCAATACGCCATAGAAAGTGTGCGGGACCCAATTGGGTGTGCGCAATACGCCATAGAAAGTGTGCGGGACTCAAGTGGGAGTGCGCAATACGCCATAGAAAGTGTGCGGGACTCAAGTGGGAGTGCGCAATACGCCATAGAAAGTGTGCGGGACCCAAAGGAGTGCGCCGAGCGTAGAAAGTGTGCGGGACCCAAGTGGGAGTGCGCAATACGCCATAGAAAGTGTGCGGGACCCAAGGGAGTGCGCAATACGCCATAGAAAGTGTGCGGGACCCAAGTGGGAGTGCGCTATACGCCATATAAAGTGTGCGGGACTCAAGTGGGAGTGCGCAATACGCCATAGAAAGTGTGCGGGACCCAAGTGGGAGTGCGCAGTACGCCATAGAAAGTGTGCGGGACCCAAGTGGGAGTGCGCTATACGCCATAGAAAGTGTGCGGGACTCAAGTGGGAGTGCGCAATACGCCATAGAAAAAATGCGGGACCCAAGTGGGAGTGCGCAATACGCCATAGAAAGTGTGCGGGACTCAAGTGGGAGTGCGCAATACGCCATAGAATGTGTGCGGGACCCAAGTGGGAGTGCGCAGTACGCCATAGAAAGTGTGCGGGACCCAAGTGGGAGTGCGCAGTACGCCATAGAAAGTGTGCGGGACTCAAGTGGGACTGCGCAATACGCCATAGAAAGTGTGCGGGACTCAAGTGGGAGTGCGCAATACGCCATAGAAAGTGTGCGGGACCCAAGTGGGAGTGCGCAGTACGCCATAGAAAGTGTGCGGGACCCAAAAGGGAGTGCGCCGAGCGTCGGGGAAAGTGTGCGGGACCCAAGTGGGAGTGCGCAATACGCCATAGAAAAAATGCGGGACCCAAGTGGGAGTGCGCAATACGCCATAGAAAGTGTGCGGGACCCAAGTGGGAGTGCGCAATACGCCATAGAAAGTGTGCGGGACTCAAGTGGGAGTGCGCAATACGCCATAGAAAGTGTGCGGGACCCAAGTGGGAGTGCGCAGTACGCCATAGAAAGTGTGCGGGACCCAAGTGGGAGTGCGCAGTACGCCATAGAAAGTGTGCGGGACCCAAGTGGAAGTGCGCAGTACGCCATAGAAAGTGTGCGGGACCCAAGTGGGAGTGCGCTATATCCATAGAAAGTGTGCGGGACCCGTGGGAGTGCGCCGAGCGTAGGGGAAAGTGTGCGGGACCCAGAGTGGGAGTGCGCAATACGCCATAAGTGTGCGGGACCCAAGTGGAGTGCGCAATACGCCATAGAAAGTGTGCGGGACCCAAGTGGGAGTGCGCAGTACGCCATAGAAAGTGTGCGGGACCCAAGTGGAGTGCGCAATACGCAATAGAAAGTGTGCGGGACCCAAAAGGGAGTGCGCAATACGCCATAGAAAGTGTGCGGGACCCAAGTGGGAGTGCGCAATACGCCATAGAAAGTGTGCGGGACCCAAGTGGGAGTGCGCAATACGCCATAGAAAGTGTGCGGGACCCAAAAGGGAGTGCGCCGAGCGTAGGGGAAAGTGTGCGGGACCCAAGTGGGAGTGCGCAATACGCCATAGAAAGTGTGCGGGACCCAAGTGAAAGTGCGCAGTACGCCATAGAAAGTGTGCGGAACCCAAGTGGAAGTGTGCAGTACGCCATAGAAAGTGTGCGGGGCTCAAGTGGGAGTGCGCAATACGCCATAGAAAGTGTGCGGGACCCAAGTGGGAGTGCGCAGTACGCCATAGAAAGTGTGCGGGACCCAAGTGAAAGTGCGCAATACGCCATAGAAAGTGTGCGGGACCCAAGTGGGAGTGCGCAATACGCCATAGAAAGTGTGCGGGACTCAAGTGGGAGTGCGCAATACGCCATAGAAAGTGTGCGGGACTCAAGTGGGAGTGCGCAATACGCCATAGAAAGTGTGCGGGACCCAAGTGGGAGTGCGCTATACGCCATAGAAAGTGTGCGGGACCCAAGTGGGAGTGCGCTATACGCCATAGAAAGTGTGCGGGACCCAAGTGGGAGTGCGCAGTACGGCATAGAAAGTGTGCGGGACCCAAGTGGGAGTGCGCAATACGCCATAGAAAGTGTGCGGGACCCAAGTGGGAGTGCGCAATACGCCATAGAAAGTGTGCGGGACCCAAGTGGGAGTGCGCAATACGCCATAGAAAGTGTGCGGGACCCAAGTGGGAGTGCGCAATACGCCATAGAGAGAGTGCGGGAACCAAGGGGAAGGGCGCAGTACGCCAAAGAAAGTGGGCGGGACCCAAGTGGGAGTGCGCAATACGCCATAGAAAGTGTGCGGGACCCAAGTGGGAGTGCGCAATACGCCATAGAAAGTGTGCGGGACCCAAGTGGGAGTGCGCAGTACGCCATAGAAAGTGTGCGGGACCCAAGTGGGAGTGCGCTATACGCCGTAGAAAGCGTGCGGGACCCAAGTGGGAGTGCGCAATACGCCGTAGGAAGTGTGCGGGACCCAAGTGGGAGTGCGCAGTACGCCATAGAAAGTGTGCGGGACCCGAAAGGGAGTGCGCTATACGCCATAGAAAGTGTGCGGGACCCAAGTGGGAGTGCGCAGTACGCCATAGAAAGTGTGCGGGACCCTAGTGGGAGTGCGCAATACGCCATAGAAAGTGTGCGGGACCCAAGTGGGAGTGCGCTATACGCCATATAAAGTGTGCGGGACTCAAGTGGGAGTGCGCAATACGCCATAGAAAGTGTGCGGGACCCAAGTGGGAGTGCGCAGTACGCCATAGAAAGTGTGCGGGACCCAAGTGGGAGTGCGCAATACGCCATAGAAAGTGTGCGGGACCCAAGTGGGAGTGCGCAGTACGCCGTAGAAAGCGTGCGGGACCCAAGTGGGAGTGCGCAATACGCCATAGAAAAAATGCGGGACCCAAGCGGGAGTGCGCAATACGCCATAGAAAAAATGCGGGACCCAAGTGGAGTGCGCCGAGCGTCGAGAAAGTGTGCGGGACTCAAGTGGGAATGCGCAATACGCCATAGAAAGTGTGCGGGACCCAAGTGGGAGTGCGCAGTACGCCATAGAAAGTGTGCGGGACCCAAGTGGGAGTGCGCAGTACGCCATAGAAAGTGTGCGGGACCCAAGTGGGAGTGCGCAATACGCCATAGAAAGTGTGCGGGACCCAAGTGGGAGTGCGCAATACGCCATAGAAAGTGTGCGGGACTCAAGTGGGAGTGCGCAATACGCCATAGAATGTGTGCGGGACCCAAGTGGGAGTGCGCAGTACGCCATAGAAAGTGTGCGGGACCCAAGTGGAAGTGCGCAGTACGCCATAGAAAGTGTGCGGGACTCAAAAAGGAGTGCGCCGAGCGTCGGGGAAAGTGTGCGGGACCCAAGTGGGAGTGCGCAATACGCCATAGAAAAAATGCGGGACCCAAGTGGGAGTGCGCAATACGCCATAGAAAGTGTGCGGGACCCAAGTGGGAGTGCGCTATACGCCATAGAAAGTGTGCGGGACTCAAGTGGGAGTGCGCGATACGCCATAGAAAGTGTGCGGGACCCAAGTGGGAGTGCGCAGTACGCCATAGAAAGTGTGCGGGACCCAAGTGGGAGGGCGCAATACGCCATAGAAAGTGTGCGGGACCCGAAGTGGGAGTGCGCAATACGCCGTAAAAAGTGTGGGGGACCCAAATGAGAGTGCGCTTGACCCCATAGAAAGTGTGCGGAACCCAAGTGGGAGTGCGCCGAGCGCCATAGAGAGTGTGCGGGACCCAAGTGGGAGTGCGCAATACGCCATAGAAAGTGTGCGGGACCCAAAGTGGGAGTGCGCAATACGCCATAGAAAGTGTGCGGAACCCAAGTGGAAGTGCGCAGTACGCCATAGAAAGTGAGCGGGACCCAAGTGGGAGTGCGCAATACGCCATAGAAAGTGTGCGGGACCCAAGAGGGAGTGCGCAGTACGCCATAGAAAGTGTGCGGGACCCAAGTGGGAGTGCGCAATACGCCATAGAAAGTGTGCGGGACCCAAGTGGGAGTGCGCAATACGCCATAGAAAATGTGCGGGACCCATGTGGGAGTGCGCAATACGCCATAGAAAGTGTGCGGGACCCAAGTGGGAGTGCGCAATACGCCATAGAAAGTGTGCGGGACCCAAGTGGGAGTGCGCAGTACGCCATAGAAAGTGTGCGGGACCCAAGTGGGAGTGTGCAGTACGCCATAGAAAGTGTGCGGGACCCCAGTGGGAGTGCGCTATACGCCATAGAAAGTGTGCGGGACTCAAGTGGGAGTGCGCAATACGCCATAGAAAGTGTGCGGGACCCAAGTGGGAGTGCGCAATACGCCATAGAAAGTGTGCGGGACCCAAGTGGGAGTGCGCAATACGCCATAGAAACTGTGCGGGACCCAAGTGGGAGTGCGCTATACGCCATAGAAAGTGTGCGGGACCCAAGTGGGAGTGCGCAATACACCATAGAAAGTGTGCGGGACCCAAAACGGAGTGCGCCGAGCGTCGGGGAAGTGTGCGGGACCCAAGTGGGAGTGAGCAATACGCCATAGAAAGTGTGCGGGACCCAAAAGGGAGTGCGCAATACGCCATAGAAAGTGTGCGGGACTCAAGTGGGAGTGCGCAATACGCCATAGAAAGTGTGCGGGACTCAAGTGGGAGTGCGCAATACGCCATAGAAAGTGTGCGGGACCCAAGTGGGAGTGCGCAGTACGCCATAGAAAGTGTGCGGGACCCAAGTGGGAGTGCGCAATACGCCATAGAAAGTGTGCGGGACCCAAGTGGGAGTGCGCAATACGCCATAGAAAGTGTGCGGGACCCAAGTGGGAGTGCGCAGTACGCCATAGAAAGTGTGCGGGACCCAAGTGGAAGTGCGCAGTACGCCATAGAAAGTGTGCGGGACCCAAAAAGGAGTGCGCCGAGCGTCGGGGAAAGTGTGCGGGACCCAAGTGGGAGTGCGCAATACGCCATAGAAAAAATGCGGGACCCAAGTGGGAGTGCGCAATACGCCATAGAAAGTGTGCGGGACCCCAGAGTGCGCAATACGCCAGTGTGGGACCCAGATACGCCATAGAAATTGTGGGGGACGCAAGTGGGAGTGCGCAATACGCCATAGAAAGTGTGCGGGACCCAAGTGAAAGTGCGCAGTACGCCATAGAAAGTGTGCGGAACCCAAGTGGAAGTGCGCAGTACGCCATAGAAAGTGTGCGGGACTCAAGTGGGAGTGCGCAATACGCCATAGAAAGTGTGCGGGATCCAATTGGGAGTGCGCAATACACCATAGAAAGTGTGCGGGACCCAAAAGGGAGTGCGCCGAGCGTAGTAAAAAGTGTGCGGGACCCAAGTGGGAGTGCGCAATACGCCATAGAAAGTGTGCGGGACCCAAAAGTGGGAGTGCGCCGAGCGCCATAGAAAGTGTGCGGGACCCAAGTGGGAGTGCGCTATACGCCATAGAAAGTGTGCGGGACTCAAGTGGGAGTGCGCAATACGCCATAGAAAAAATGCAGGACCCAAGTGGGAGTGCGCAATACGCCATAGAAAGTGTGCGGAACTCAAGTGGGAGTGCGCAATACGCCATAGAATGTGTGCGGGACCCAAGTGGGAGTGCGCAGTACGCCATATAAAGTGTGCGGGACCCAAGTGGAAGTGCGCAGTACGCCATAGAAAGTGTGCGGGACCCAAGTGGGAGTGCGCTATAC
Organism: Aplectana chamaeleonis; assembly: GCA_029168955.1. Taxonomy (NCBI): domain Eukaryota; kingdom Metazoa; phylum Nematoda; class Chromadorea; order Rhabditida; family Cosmocercidae; genus Aplectana; species Aplectana chamaeleonis. Next base: position 98,818 of record JAPDOI010001836.1, read on the forward strand.
GCCATAGAAAGTGTGCGGGACCCAAGTGGGAGTGCGCAGTACGCCATAGAAAGTGAGCGGGACCCAAGTGGGAGGGCGCAATACGCCATAGAAAGTGTGCGGGACCCAAAAGGAGTGCGCCGAGCGCCATATAAAGTGTGCGGGACTCAAGTGGGAGTGCGCAATACGCCATAGAAAGTGTGCGGGACCCAAGTGGGAGTGCGCAGTACGCCATAGAAAGTGTGCGGGACCCAAGTGGGAGTGCGCAATACGCCATAGAAAAAAATGCGGGACCCAAGTGGGAGTGCGCAATACGCCATAGAAACTGTGCGGGACCCAAGTGGGAGTGCGCTATACGCCATAGAAAGTGTGCGGGACCCAAGTGGGAGTGCGCAGTACGCCATAGAAAGTGTGCGGGACCCAAGGGGGGGTGCGCACTACGCCATAGAAACTGTGCGGGACCCAAGTGGGAGTGCGCTATACGCCATAGAAAGTGTGCGGGACTCAAGTGGGAGTGCGCGATACGTCATATAAAGTGTGCGGGAACCAAGTGGGAGTGCGCAATACGCCACAGAAAGTGTGCGGGACCTAAGTGGGAGTGCGCAGTACGCCATAGAAAGTGTGCGGGACCCAAGTGGGAGTGCGCGATACGCCATAGAAAGTGTGCGGGACCCAAGTGGGAGTGCGCAGTACGCCATAGAAAGTGTGCGGGACCCAAGTGGGAGTGCGCGATACGCCATAGAAAGTGTGCGGGACCCAAGTGGGAGTGCGCAATACACCATAGAAAGTGTGCGGGACCCAAGTGGGAGTGCGCAGTACGCCATAGAAAGTGTGCAGGACCCAAGTGGAAGTGCGCAGTACGCCATAGAAAGTGTGCGGGACCCAAAAGGGAGTGCGCAGTACGCCATAGAAAGTGTGCGGGACTCAAGTGGGAGTGCGCAATACGCCATAGAATGTGTGCGGGACCCAAGTGGGAGTGCGCAGTACGCCATAGAAAGTGTGCGGGACCCAAGTGGGAGTGCGCGAGACGCCATAGAAAGTGAGCGGGACCCAAGTGGGAGTGCGCAGTACGCCATAGAAAGTGTGCGGGACCCAAGTGGGAGTGCGCTATACGCCATAGAAAGTGTGCGGGACCCAAGTGGGAGTGCGCTATACGCCATAGAAAGTGTGCGGGACCCAAGTGGGAGTGCGCAGTACGCCATAGAAAGTGTGCGGGACCCAAGTGGGAGTGCGCTATACGCCATAGAAAGTGTGCGGGACCCAAGTGGGAGTGCGCAGTACGCCGTAGAAAGCGTGCGGGACCCAAGTGGGAGTGCGCAGTACGCCATAGAAAGTGTGCGGGACCCAAGTGGGAGTGCGCAATACGCCATAGAAAGTGTGCGGGACCCAGAGTGGGAGTGCGCAATACGCCATAGAAAGTGTGCGGGACCCAAGTGGGAGTGCGCAATACGCCATAGAAAGTGTGCGGGACCCAAGTGGGAGTGCGCAATACGCCATAGAAAGTGTGCGGGACCCAAAGGGAGTGCGCCGAGCGCCATAGAAAGTGTGCGGGACCCAAGTGGGAGTGCGCAGTACGCCATAGAAAGTGTGCGGGACCCAAGTGGGAGTGCGCAGTACGCCATAGAAAGTGTGCGGGACCCAAGTGGGAGTGCGCGATACGCCATAGAAAGTGTGCGGGACCCAAGTGGGAGTGCGCAGTACGCCATAGAAAGTGTGCGGGACCCAGTGGGAGTGCGCAGTACGCCATAGAAAGTGTGCGGGACCCAAAGGGAGTGCGCAATACGCCATAGAAAGTGTGCGGGACCCAAGTGGGAGTGCGCAATACGCCATAGAAAGTGTGCGGGACCCAAGTGGGAGTGCGCAATACGCCATAGAAAGTGTGCGGGACCCAGAGTGGGAGTGCGCAATACGCCATAGAAAGTGTGCGGGACCCAAAGGGAGTGCGCAATACGCCATAGAAAGTGTGCGGGACCCAAGTGGAAGTGCGCAGTACGCCATAGAAAGTGAGCGGGACCCAAGTGGGAGTGCGCAATACGCCATAGAAAGTGTGCGGGACCCAAGAGGGAGTGCGGAGTACGCCATAGAAAGTGTGGGGGACCCAAGTGGGAGTGCGCCGAGCGCCATAGAAAGTGTGCGGGACCCAAGTGGGAGTGCGCAATACGCCATAGAAAGTGTGCGGGACCCAAGTGGGAGTGCGCAATACGCCATAGAAAGTGTGCGGGACCCAAGTGGGAGTGCGCATACGCCATAGAAAGTGTGCGGGACCCAAGTGGGAGTGCGCAATACGCCATAGAAAGTGTGCGGGACCCAAGTGGGAGTGCGCAATACGCCATAGAAAGTGTGCGGGACCCAGAGTGGGAGTGCGCAATACGCCATAGAAAGTGTGCGGGACCCAAGTGGGAGTGCGCAGTACGCCATAGAAAGTGTGCGGGACCCAAGTGGGAGTGCGCAATACGCCATAGAAAGTGTGCGGGACCCAAGTGGGAGTGCGCAGTACGCCATAGAAAGTGTGCGGGACCCAAGTGGGAGTGCGCCGAGCGTCATAGAAAGTGTGCGGGACCCAAGTGGGAGTGCGCAATACGCCATAGAAAGTGTGCGGGACCCAAGAGGGAGTGCGCAATACGCCATAGAAAGTGTGCGGGACCCGAGTGGGAGTGCGCAATACGCCATAGAAAGTGTGCGGGACCCAAGTGGGAGTGCGCAATACGCCATAGAAAGTGTGCGGGACCCAGAGTGGGAGTGCGCAGTACGCCATAGAAAGTGTGCGGGACCCAGAGTGGAAGTGCGCAGTACGCCATAGAAAGTGTGCGGGACCCAAAGGGAGTGCGCCGAGCGTCGGGGAAAGTGTGCGGGACCCAAGTGGGAGTGCGCAATACGCCATAGAAAGTGTGCGGGACCCAGACCCAAGTGTGGGAGTGCGCAAGTGCACGCCGCCATAGAAAGTGTGCGGGACCCAAGTGGGAGTGCGCAATAAGCCATAGAAAGTGTGCGGGACCCAAGTGGGAGTGTGCAGTACGCCATAGAAAGTGTGCGGGACCCAAGTGGGAGTGCGCTATACGCCATAGAAAGTGTGCGGGACTCAAGTGGGAGTGCGCAATACGCCATAGAAAGTGCGCGGGACTCAAGGGGGAGTGCGCAATACGCCATAGAAAATGTGCGGGACCCAGAGTGGGAGTGCGCAGTACGCCATAGAAAGTGTGCGGGACCCAAAGGGAGTGCGCCGAGCGCCATAGAAAGTGTGCGGGACCCAAGTGGGAGTGCGCAATACGCCATAGAAAGTGTGCGGGACCCAAAGAGTGCGCCGAGCGTCGGGAAAGTGTGCGGGACCCAAGTGGGAGTGCGCAATACGCCATAGAAAGTGTGCGGGACCCAAAGTGGGAGTGCGCAATACGCCATAGAAAGTGTGCGGGACCCAAGTGGGAGTGCGCAGTACGCCATAGAAAGTGTGCGGGACCCAAGTGGGAGTGCGCAGTACGCCATAGAAAGTGTGCGGGACCCAAGTGGGAGTGCGCAGTACGCCATAGAAAGTGTGCGGGACCCAAAGTGGAGTGCGCAGTACGCCATAGAAAGTGTGCGGGACCCAAGTGGGAGTGCGCAATACGCCATAGAAAGTGTGCGGGACCCAAGTGGGAGTGCGCCGAGCGCCATAGAAAGTGTGCGGGACCCAAGTGGGAGTGCGCAATACGCCATAGAAAGTGTGCGGGACCCAAGTGGGAGTGCGCAATACGCCATAGAAAGTGTGCGGGACCCAAGTGGGAGTGCGCAATACGCCATAGAAAGTGTGCGGGACCCAGAGTGGGAGTGCGCAGTACGCCATAGAAAGTGTGCGGGACCCAAGTGGGAGTGCGCCGAGCGCCATAGAAAGTGTGCGGGACCCAAGTGGGAGTGCGCAATACGCCATAGAAAGTGTGCGGGACCCAAGTGGGAGTGCGCCGAGCGCCATAGAAAGTGTGCGGGACCCAAGTGGGAGTGCGCAATACGCCATAGAAAGTGTGCGGGACCCAAGTGGGAGTGCGCAGTACGCCATAGAAAGTGTGCGGGACCCAAGTGGGAGTGCGCAATACGCCATAGAAAGTGTGCGGGACCCAAGTGGGAGTGCGCAATACGCCATAGAAAGTGTGCGGGACCCAAGTGGGAGTGCGCAATACGCCATAGAAAGTGTGCGGGACCCAATTGGGAGTGCGCAGTACGCCATAGAAAGTGTGCGGGACCCAAGTGGAAGTGCGCAGTACGCCATAGAAAGTGTGCGGGACCCAAGTGGGAGTGCGCAATACGTCATAGAAAGTGTGCGGGACCCAAGTGGGAGTGCGCAATACGCCATAGAAAGTGTGCGGGATCCAAGTGGGAGTGCGCAATACGCCATAGAAAGTGTGCGGGACCCAAGTGGGAGTGCGCAATACGCCATAGAAAGTGTGCGGGACCCAAGTGGGAGTGCGCAATACGCCATAGAAAGTGTGCGGGACCCAAGTGGGAGTGCGCTATACGCCGTAGAAAGCGTGCGGGACCCAAGTGGGAGTGCGCGATACGCCATATAAAGTGTGCGGGACCCAAGGGGGAGGGCGCAGGACGCCATAGAAAGTGTGCGGGACCCAAAGGAGTGCGCCGAGCGTCGGGGAACGTGTGCGGGACCCAAGTGGGAGTGCGCAATACGCTATAGAAAGTGTGCGGGACCCAAAAGGAAGTGCGCCGAGCGTCGGAGAAAGTGTGCGGGACCCAAGTGGGAGTGCGCAATACGCCATAGAAAGTGTGCGGGACTCAAGTGGGAGTGCGCAATACGCCATAGAAAGTGTGCGGGACCCAAGTGGGAGTGCGCAACACGCCATAGAAAGTGTGCGGGACTCATGTGGGAGTGCGCTATACGCCATAGAAAGTGTGCGGGACTCAAGTGGGAGTGCGCAATACGCCATAGAAAGTGGGCGGGACCCAAGTGGGAGTGCGCAGTACGCCATAGAAAGTGTGCGGGACCCAAAAGGGAGTGCGCCGAGCGTCGGAGAAAGTGTGCGGGACCCAAGTGGGAGTGCGCAATACGCAATAGAAAGTGTGCGGGACCCAAAAGGGAGTGCGCAATACACCATAGAAAGTGTGCGGGACCCAAAAGGGAGTGCGCAATGCGCCATAGAAAGTGTGCGGGACTCAAGTGGGAGTGCGCAAGACGCCATAGAAAGTGGGCGGGACCCAAAAGGGAGTGCGCCGAGCGGAGGGGAAAGTGTGCGGGACCCAAGTGGGAGTGCGCAATACGCCATAGAAAGTGGGCGGGACCCAAAAGGGAGTGCGCCGAGCGTAGGGGAAAGTGTGCGGGACCCTAGTGGGAGTGCGCAATACGCCATAGAAAGTGTGCGGGACCCAAAAGGGAGTGCGCCGAGCGTCGGGGAAAGTGTGCGGGACCCAAGTGGGAGTGCGCAGTACGCCATAGAAAGTGTGCGGGACCCAAAAGGGAGTGCGCCGAGCGTCGGGGAAAGTGTGCGGGACCCAAGTGGGAGTGCGCAATACGCCATAGAAAGTGTGCGGGACTCAAGTGGGAGTGCGCAATACGCCATAGAAAGTGTGCGGGACCCAAGTGGGAGTGCGCAATACGCCATAGAAAGTGTGCGGGACCCAAGTGGGAGTGCGCAATACGCCATAGAAAGTGTGCGGGACCCAAGTGGGAGTGCGCAATACGCCATAGAAAGTGTGCGGGACCCAAGTGGGAGTGCGCAATACGCCATAGAAAGTGTGCGGGACCCAAGTGGGAGTGCGCAGTACGCCATAGAAAGTGTGCGGGACCCAAGTGAAAGTGCGCAGTACGCCATAGAAAGTGTGCGGGACCCAAAAAGGAGTGCGCCGAGCGTCGGGAAAAGTGTGCGGGACCCAAGTGGGAGTGCGCAATACGCCATAGAAAGTGTGCGGGCCTCAAGTGGGAGTGCGCAATACGCCATAGAAAGTGTGCGGGACCCAAGTGGGAGTGCGCAATACGCCATAGAAAGTGTGCGGGACCCAAAAGGGAGTGCGCCGAGCGTCGGAGAAAGTGTGCGGGACCCAAGTGGGAGTGCGCAGTACGCCATAGAAAGTGTGCGGGACCCAAAAGGGAGTGCGCCGAGCGTAGGGGAAAGTGTGCGGGACCCAAGTGGGAGTGCGCAATACGCCATAGAAAGTGTGCGGGACCCAAAAGGGAGTGCGCCGAGCGTCGGGGAAAGTGTGCGGGACCCAAGTGGGAGTGCGCAATACGCAATAGAAAGTGTGCGGGACCCAAAAGGGAGTGCGCAATACGCCATAGAAAGTGTGCGGGACCCAAGTGAAAGTGCGCAATACGCCATAGAAAGTGTGCGGGACCCAAAAGGGAGTGCGCCGAGCGTCGGGGAAAGTGTGCGGGACCCAAGTGGGAGTGCGCAGTACGCCATAGAAAGTGTGCGGGACCCAAGTGAAAGTGCGCAGTACGCCATAGAAAGTGTGCGGGACTCAAGTGGGAGTGCGCAATACGCCATAGAAAGTGTGCGGGACCCAAGTGGGAGTGCGCAGTACGCCATAGAAAGTGTGCGGGACCCAAAAGGGAGTGCGCCGAGCGTACGCCATAGAAAGTGTGCGGGACCCAAGTGGGAGTGCGCAATACGCCATAGAAAGTGTGCGGGACCCAAGTGGGAGTGTGCAGTACGCCATAGAAAGTGTGCGGGACCCCAGTGGGAGTGCGCTATACGCCATAGAAAGTGTGCGTCACCCAAAAGGGAGTGCGCCGAGCGTCGGGGAAAATGTGCGGGACCCATGTGGGAGTGCGCAGTACGCCATAGAAAGTGTGCGGGACCCAAAAGGGAGGGCGCCGAGCGTCGGGGAAAGTGTGCGGGACCCAAGTGGGAGTGCGCAGTACGCCATAGAAAGTGTGCGGGACCCAAGTGGGAGTGCGCAATACGCCATAGAAAGTGTGCGGGACCCAAGTGGGAGTGCGCAGTACGCCATAGAAAGTGTGCGGGACCCAAAAGGGAGTGCGCCGAGCGTCGGGAAAGTGTGCGGGACCCAAGTGGGAGTGCGCAATACGCTATAGAAAGTGTGCGGGACCCAAGTGGGAGTGCGCAATACGTCAAAGAAAGTGTGCGGGAGCCAAGTGGAAGTGCGCAATACGCCATAGGAAGTGTGCGGGACCCAAGTGGGAGTGCGCAATACGCCATAGAAAGTGTGCGGGACCCAAGTGGGAGTGCGCAATACGCCATAGAAAGTGTGCGGGACCCAAGTGGGAGTGCGCAATACGCCATAGAAAGTGTGCGGGACCCAAGTGGGAGTGCGCAGTACGCCATAGAAAGTGTGCGGGACCCAAAGGGAGTGCGCGCCGAGCGTCGAAAGTGTGCGGGACCCAAGTGGGAGTGCGCAATACGCCATAGAAAGTGTGCGGGACTCAAGTGGGAGTGCGCAGTACGCCATAGAAAGTGTGCGGGACCCAAGTGAAAGTGCGCAATACGCCATAGAAAGTGTGCGGGACCCAATTGGGAGTGCGCAATACGCCATAGAAAGTGTGCGGGACTCAAGTGGGAGTGCGCAATACGCCATAGAAAGTGTGCGGGACTCAAGTGGGAGTGCGCAATACGCCATAGAAAGTGTGCGGGACCCAAAAGGGAGTGCGCCGAGCGTCGGGGAAAGTGTGCGGGACCCAAGTGGGAGTGCGCAGTACGCCATAGAAAGTGTGCGGGACCCAAAAGGGAGTGCGCCGAGCGTCGGGGAAAGTGTGCGGGACCCAAGTGGGAGTGCGCAGTACGCCATAGAAAGTGTGCGGGACCCAAGTGGGAGTGCGCAATACGCCATAGAAAGTGTGCGGGACCCAAGTGGGAGTGTGCAGTACGCCATAGAAAGTGTGCGGGACCCAAGTGGGAGTGCGCAATACGCCATAGAAAGTGTGCGGGATCCAATTGGGAGTGCGCAATACGCAATAGAAAGTGTGCGGGACCCAAAAGGGAGTGCGCAATACGCCATAGAAAGTGTGCGGGACCCAAGTGGGAGTGCGCAATACACCATAGAAAGTGTGCGGGACCCAAAGGGAGTGCGCCGAGCGTCGGGGAAAGTGTGCGGGACCCAGAGTGGGAGTGCGCTATACGCCATAGAAAGTGCGCGGGACTCAAGTGGGAGTGGGCAATACGCCATAGAAAGTGTGCGGGGCTCAAGTGGGAGTGCGCAATACGCCATAGAAAGTGTGCGGGACCCAAGTGGGAGTGCGCAGTACGCCATAGAAAGTGCGCGGGACCCAAATGGGAGTGCGCAATACGCCATCGAAGGTGTGCGGGACCAAAGTGGGAGTGCGCAATACGCCATAGAAAGTGTGCGGGACCCAAAAGGGAGTGCTCCGAGCGTAGGGGAAAGTGTGCGGGACCCAAGTGGGAGTGCGCAATACGCCATAGAAAGTGTGCGGGACCCAAAAGGGAGTGCGCCGAGCGTAGGGGAAAGTGTGCGGGACCCAAGTGGGAGTGCGCAATACGCCATAGAAAGTGTGCGGGACCCAAAAGGGAGTGCGCCGAGCGTCGGGGAAAGTGTGCGGGACCCATGTGGGAGTGCGCAGTACGCCATAGAAAGTGCGCGGGACCCAAATGGGAGTGCGCAATACGCCCAAGAAAGTGTGCGGGACCCAAGTGGGAGTGCGCAATACGCCATAGAAAGTGTGCGGGACCCAAAAGGGAGTGCGCCGAGCGTAGGGGAAAGTGTGCGGGACCCAAGTGAGAGTGCGCAATACGCCATAGAAAGTGTGCGGGACCCAAGTGGGAGTGCGCCGAGCGTAGGGGAAAGTGTGCGGGACCCAAGTGGGAGTGCGCAATACGCTATAGAAAGTGTGCGGGACCCAAGAGGGAGTGCGCAATACGCCATAGAAAGTGTGCGGGACCCGAGTGGGAGTGCGCAATACGCCATAGAAAGTGTGCGGGACCCAAGTGAAAGTGCGCAGTACGCCATAGAAAGTGTGCGGAAATCAAGTGGAAGTGCGCAGTACGCCATAGAAAGTGTGCAGGACCCAAGTGGGAGTGCGCAGTACGCCATAGAAAGTGCGCGGGACCCAAATGGGAGTGCGCAATACGCCATCGAAGGTGTGCGGGACCAAAGTGGGAGTGCGCAATACGCCATAGAAAGTGTGCGGGACCCAAGTGGGAGTGCGCTATACGCCATAGAAAGTGTGCGGGACCCAAGTGGGAGTGCGCAGTACGCCATAGAAAGTGTGCGGGACCCAAGTGGAAGTGCGCAGTACGCCATAGAAAGTGTGCGGGACCCAAAAGGGAGTGCGCCGAGCGTAGGGGAAAGTGTGCGGGACCCAAGTGGGAGTGCGCAATACGCCATAGAAAGTGTGCGGGACCCAAGTGGGAGTGCGCAATACGCCATAGAAAGTGTGCGGGACCCAAAAGGGAGTGCGCAGTACGCCATAGAAAGTGTGCGGGACCCAAAAGGGAGTGCGCCGAGCGTCGGGGAAAGTGTGCGGGACCCAAGTGGGAGTGCGCAATACGCCATAGAAAGTGTGCGGGACCCAAGTGGGAGTGCGCTATACGCCATAGAAAGTGTGCGGGCCTCAAGTGGGAGTGCGCAATACGCCATATAAAGTATGCGGGACTCAAGTGGGAGTGCGCAATACGCCATAGAAAGTGTGCGGGACCCAAGTGGGAGTGCGCAGTACGCCATAGAAAGTGTGCGGGACCCAAGTGGAAGTGCGCAGTACGTCATAGAAAGTGTGCGGGACCCAAAAGGGAGTGCGCCGAGCGTCGGGAAAGTGTGCGGGACCCAAGTGGGAGTGCGCTATACGCCGTAGGAAGTGTGCGGGACCCAAGTGGGAGTGCGCAATACGCCATAGAAAAAATGCGGGACCCGACTGGGACTGCGCAATACGCCATAGAAAGTGTGCGGGACTCAAGTGGGAGTGCGCAATACGCCATAGAATGTGTGCGGGACCCAAGTGGAGTGCGCCGAGCGTCGGGGAAAGAGTGCGGGACCCAAGTGGGAGTGCGCAATGCGCCATAGAAAGTGTGCGGGACCCAAAAGGGAGTGCGCCGAGCGTCGGGAAAAGTGTGCGGGACCCAAGTGGGAGTGCGCAGTACGCCAAAGAAAGTGTGCGGGACTCAAAAGGGAGTGCGCAATACGCCATAGAAAGTGTGCGGGACCCAAGTGGGAGTGCGCAGTACGCCATAGAAAGTGTGCGGGACCCAAGTGGGAGTGCGCAATACGCCATAGAAAGTGTGCGGGACCCAAGTGGGAGTGCGCAGTACGCCATAGAAAGTGTGCGGGACCCAAAAGGGAGTGCGCAATACGCCATAGAAAGTGTGCGGGACCCATGGGAGTGCGCAATACGCCATAGAAAGTGTGCGGGACCCAAAGGGAGTGCGCAATACGCCATAGAAAGTGTGCGGGACCCAAGTGGGAGTGCGCAGTACGCCATAGAAAGTGTGCGGGACTCAAGTGGGAGTGCGCAGTACGCCATAGACAGTTTGCGGGACCCAAGTGGGAGTGCGCAATACGCCATAGAAAGTGTACGGGACCCAAGTGGGAGTGCGCAATACGCCATAGAAAGTGTGCGGGACCCAAGTGGGAGTGCGCAATACGCCATAGAAAGTGTGCGGGACCCAAGTGGGAGTGCGCAATACGCCATAGAAAGTGTGCGGGACCCAAAAGGGAGTGCGCCGAGCGTCGGGGAAAGTGTGCGGGACCCAAGTGGGAGTGCGCAATACGCCATAGAAAGTGTGCGGGACCCAAGTGGGAGTGCGCAATACGCCATAGAAAGAGTGCGGGACCCAAGGGGGAGTGCGCAAAAGGCTATAGAAAGTGGGGGGGACCCAAAGGGAGTGCGCCGAGCCTCGGGGAAAGTGTGCGGGACCCAAGTGGGAGTGTGCAGTACGCCATAGAAAGTGTGCGGGACCCAAGTGGGAGTGCGCTATACGCCATAGAAAGTGTGCGGGACTCAAGTGGGAGTGCGCAATACGCCATAGAAAGCGTGCGGGACCCAAGTGAAAGTGCGCAATACGCCATAGAAAGTGTGCGGGACCCAAGTGGGAGTGCGCAATACGCCATAGAATGTGTGCGGGACCCAAGTGGGAGTGCGCAGTACGCCATAGAAAGTGTGCGGGACCCAAAAGGGAGTGCGCCGAGCGTCGGAGAAAGTGTGCGGGACCCAAGTGGGAGTGCGCTGTACGCCATAGAAAGTGTGCGGGACCCAAAAGGGAGTGCGCCGAGCGTCGAAGTGTGCGGACCCAAGTGGAGTGCGCAGTACGCCATAGAAAGTGTGCGGGACTCCATGGGAGGCGCAATACGCCAAAGTGTGTGGACCCATGAGTGCGCGGTACGCCATAGAAAGTGTGCGGGACCCAAGTGGGAGTGCGCAATACGCCATAGAAAGTGTGCGGGACCCAGAGTGGGAGAGTGCGCAATACGCCATAGAAAGTGTGCGGGACCCAAGTGGGAGTGCGCAGTACGCCATAGAAAGTGTGCGGGACCCAAGTGAAAGTGCGCAGTACGCCATAGAAAGTGTGCGGGACCCAAAAAGGAGTGCGCCGAGCGTCGGGAAAAGTGTGCGGGACCCAAGTGGGAGTGCGCAATACGCCATAGAAAAAATGCGGGACCCAAGTGGGAGTGCGCAATACGCCATAGAAAGTGTGCGGGACCCAAGTGGGAGTGCGCTATACGCCATAGAAAGTGTGCGGGACTCAAGTGGGAGTGCGCAATACGCCATAGAAAGTGTGCGGGACCCAAGTGGGAGTGCGCAGTACGCCATAGAAAGTGTGCGGGACCCAAGTGGAAGTGCGCAGTACGCCATAGAAAGTGTGCGGGACCCAAGTGGGAGTGCGCAATACGCCATAGAAAGTGTGCGGGACCCAAAAGGGAGTGCGCCGAGCGTAGGGGAAAGTGTGCGGGACCCAAGTGGGAGTGCGCAATACGCCATAGAAAGTGTGCGGGACCCAAAAGGGAGTGCGCCGAGCGTCGGAGAAGTGTGCGGGACCCATGTGGGAGTGCGCAGTACGCCATAGAAAGTGTGCGGGACCCAAGTGGAGTGCGCAATACGCCATAGAAAGTGTGCGGGACCCAAAAGGGAGTGCGCCGCGCGTCGGGGAAAGTGTGCGGGACCCAAGTGGGAGTGCGCAGTACGCCAAAGAAAGTGTGCGGGACTCAAGTGGGAGTGCGCAATACGCCATAGAAAGTGTGCGGGACTCATGTGGGAGTGCGCAATACGCCATAGAAAGTGTGCGGGACTCAAGTGGGAGTGCGCAATACGCCATAGAAAGTGTGCGGGACCCAAGTGGGAGTGCGCAGTACGCCATAGAAAGTGTGCGGGACCCAAGTGGAAGTGCGCAGTACGCCATAGAAAGTGTGCGGGACTCAAAAAGGAGTGCGCCGAGCGTCGGGGAAAGTGTGCGGGACCCAAGTGGGAGTGCGCAGTACGCCAAAGAAAGTGTGCGGGACTCAAGTGGAAGTGCGCAATACGCCATAGAAAGTGTGCGGGACCCAAGTGGGAGTGCGCAATACGCCATAGAAAGTGTGCGGGACCCAAAAGGGAGTGCGCCGAGCGTCGGGGAAAGTGTGCGGGACCCAAGTGGGAGTGCGCAATACGCCATAGAAAGTGTGCGGGACTCAAGTGGGAGTGCGCAATACGCCATAGAAAGTGTGCGGGACTCAAGTGGGAGTGCGCAATACGCCATAGAACGTGTGCGGGACCCAAGTGGGAGTGCGCTATACGCCATAGAAAGTGTGCGGGACTCAAGTGGGAGTGCGCAATACGCCATAGAAAGTGTGCGGGACCCAAGTGGGAGTGCGCAGTACGCCATAGAAAGTGTGCGGGACCCAAAAGGGAGTGCGCTGTACGCCATAGAAAACATGCGGGACCCAAGTGGGAGTGCGCAATACGCCATAGAAAGTGTGCGGGACTCATGTGGGAGTGCGCAATACGCCATAGAAAGTGTGCGGGACTCAAGTGGGAGTGCGCAATACGCCATAGAAAGTGTGCGGGACCCAAGTGGGAGTGCGCAATACGCCATAGAAAGTGTGCGGGACCCAAGTGGGAGTGCGCAGTACGCCATAGAAAGTGTGCGGGACCCAAAAGGGAGTGCGCCGAGCGTCGGGGAAAGTGTGCGGGACCCAAGTGGGAGTGCGCAGTACGCCATAGAAAACATGCGGGACCCAAGTGGGAGTGCGCAATACGCCATAGAAAGTGTGCGGGACTCATGTGGGAGTGCGCAATACGCCATAGAAAGTGTGCGGGACCCAAGTGGGAGTGCGCAGTACGCCATAGAAAGTGTGCGGGACCCAAGTGGAAGTGCGCAGTACGCCATAGAAAGTGTGCGGGACCCAAAAAGGAGTGCGCCGAGCGTCGGGGAAAGTGTGCGGGACCCAAGTGGGAGTGCGCAATACGCCATAGAAAGTGTGCGGGACCCAAGTGGGAGTGCGCTATACGCCATAGAAAGTGTGCGGGACTCAAGTGGGAGTGCGCAATACGCCATAGAAAGTGTGCGGGACCCAAGTGGGAGTGCGCAGTACGCCATAGAAAGTGTGCGGGACCCAAAAGGGAGTGCGCCGAGCGTCGGGGAAAGTGTGCGGGACCCAAGTGGGAGTGCGCTATACGCCGTAGAAAGTGTGCGGGACCCAAGTGGGAGTGCGCAATACGCCATAGAAAAAATGAGGGACCCGAGTGGGAGTGCGCAATACGCCATAGAAAGTGTGCGCGACTCAAGTGGGAGTGCGCAATACGCCATAGAAAGTGTGCGGGACCCAAGTGGAAGTGTGCAGTACGCCATAGAAAGTGTGCGGGACCCAAAAGGGAGTACGCCGAGCGTCGGGGAAAGTGTGCCGGACTCAAGTGGGAGTGCGCAGTACGCCATAGAAAGTGTGCGGGACCCAAAAGGGAGTGCGCCGAGCGTCGGGGAAAGTGTGCGGGACCCAAGTGGGAGTGCGCAGTACGCCATAGAAAGTGTGCGGGACCCAAGTGGAAATGCGCAGTACCCCATAGAAAGTGTGCGGGACCCAAAAGGGAGTACGCCGAGCGTCGGGGAAAGTGTGCCGGACCCAAGTGGGAGTGCGCAGTACGCCATAGAAAGTGTGCGGGACCCAAAAGGGAGTGCGCCGAGCGTCGGGGAAAGTGTGCGGGACCCAAGTGGGAGTGCGCAGTACGCCATAGAAAGTGTGCGGGACCCAAGTGGAAGTGCGCAGTACGCCATAGAAAGTGTGCGGGACCCAAAAGGGAGTACGCCGAGCGTCGGGGAAAGTGTGCCGGACCCAAGTGGGAGTGCGCAGTACGCCACAGAAAGTGTGCGGGACCCAAAAGGAAGTGCGCGGAGCGTCGGGGAAAGTGTGCGGGTCCCAAGTGGGAAAGCGCAGTACGCCATATAAAGTGTGCGGGACCCGAGTGGGAGAGCGCAATACGCCATAGAAAGTGTGCGGGACCCAAAAGGGAGTGCGCCGAGCGTCGGGGGAAGTGTGCGGGACCCAAGTGGGAGTGCGCAATACGCCATAGAAAGTATGCGGGACCCAAAAGGGAGTGCACCGAGCGTTGGTGAAAGTGTGCGGGACCCAAGTGGGAGTGCGCAGGACGCCGTAGAAAGTGTGCGGGACCTGAGTGGGAGTGCGCCGAACGCCGTAGAAAGTATGTGGATCAATCTTATATCGAAACTAGAGTAGGAGGGGGCCACCCAGCATTTAATCATAGAAGTGAAAGTTGCCTCTGATATGGGTTCTCCGATGGCGTTATCAGTCATTGTCTATTTAGAAAATCTGTAGAATCCACTCCTGTATAGCCTTAACATACAACAAAACCAGCATATCTCATCAAACTTATCAAGAACCACCCGCATCGCTTCATTTCTATAAACAAACCAACCGATTTTCCGCCTCTCTTGCTCTGCCATGACGATGTCTCTGGAGCATTCATACTTCACTGACGGAGCGGGAGCAGCGGGTGAGTGTGTTTTCATTCATACTCACCTCTTTTGCCGAGCGGGCCGCTCTGGCAGAGCGAGAGGTTGGAAGTATAAATAGGCCCTAAGCAGCGGAGCGGTTGTTCATAACAAAATACAACAGTGATAAGGAGATTTTGACATGATAAGCCCGAAAAGCCATAGTTCGACCGGCTCAAGATGAGGGAGCTAGGCTATACTTTTGAGTTCCATAACAATAAGCCTCGGATTTTCACGTAAAGTACGCGTTATGATACCATCCTCTTTTCTTAAAAGCAATGGTCGCGATCAAATATGCTTGGTGTCTTTTTCTCTCTAAACCCTTTCCTGAGTCTCGAGTAGTAGGACTCATTAGAAAAAATCGCAAAAAAACCACTTTTTTGTGCCATATTTAAAGCCTGAACTTTCTTGTCTTTTGATAGTGGACGAGCCCACTCCACATCATCGGCATCGATGATCTCTAGTATCAAGAAAATCAGCTGGCTTGAAATTGAATTTCAATCAATTAACATTGACTCATCTAGTCAAAAACATTGACTGAAAAGCTTGCTTTCACTGCTCAAATGTTTTTATTAGGTAAATTTGCATTTATTTCTTTCTCTGAATGTCGATGATTTTTGACTGCTCGGCTTGAGACTGCGATCTTTTTGGTCGGCGCTGCACACGTGTGCACAAACTGGCATTTTTGGGCCCTAGAAACTCCAATTCTAGCATGTTTTCACCGCGCTTCCCTACATAGTTTTTCAGCTGTTTTTGATCTAATCTGATTTTGGTAGTTTTTTCGATAACGTTTTTCATCGTGACCACTGTCTTTAAGTCGTCTTCTTCGCGTTTTTGGTCTCGATAATGGGTAAGACCATCCTTTAGAATCTTCGAAATGGCCCGTCTCGTGAAGCTAAGCTGTCTTGAAGGAACGGATCGTTATAGAGGCATTTTGGAACTTCAAATATAGATTTTCGATCACTACGTGGCAAATCTCTACTCCCGAAAGAAGTGCAAGTCCTGCAAAATACAACCAGAAGATTAACTAGCGCAAAGGCAGTGTTCACGATAATAGCAGCCCTCGAATTTCTACCGAAAATCTAGTGTACCGATATCAATTGCAACAATAATGGCGAAAGAACGGCTGAAAACGAGCAATATGTAGCTCTAAAAGGCCCTCGATCCTGCATGCGCAACGCACTACCCGCCCATTTTCTTGTTGGCCGTTGAGGGAGTGTGCTGCGAGGGCTTAGCACGACCAAGTTTGAGGGTCGTATAGGGCTATATAAAACTCTTTTTTAGTCGTTTTTCTACAATATTGTTGCAATGGACCCCGGCACATTCGATTCCCAGTGAAAACACGGAGACCGTTTTTATCGCGAACCCTGCCTTCAACAAGAGAGAAAAAGAAGTAGATTGTGATAATTGAGTCCTGAAGCATATTTCGATATAGCGGCATTATGCCCCAAAATGACCTACAAATACTAGAAGAAATTGATAGCCCCAAGGGAGGGAGATACGTGGGAAAAAATCTTGTGAACAGATTCTTAGTAGATTGTACACAAAAATGTAATTTATAATCTACGTGATCACAAGGCCTGTGCAAAACCGAACTTCTCCTACGCTACGCGGCTGGAGCGAAAGAAACCATTCAAAAACAACGAGCGAAAACTCAGAGCCAACATAAGTATTGCATATGTATATATAATTCGTTTCATTTCTGTTTTTGGGTCTGTGCTTGTCTGAACTAAAAGAGACTAGCTGAAGAGACTTGTGCACTGAAAATACCGACCCACAAGGTTATTCAAGGTTTATGTAAGGTCAGCATCAGCCAGCAGATCAAAAATCCAAGCGCTGACTTAGCAAATGAGCTTTCAAAAAAAGCGGCTCATCTTGATGGTTGAATTGAAAACACCCTAAAAAAATGGATGGCCTACGGCTCACTTTGCATCCGTTCCACCACACTCGATATGATTCGCGTCACAGTTGCTAGTACAGTTCTTTCCATTGCTGTGTAGTTCGTAGCCCTCTCCACAACCACACTTAGCCGTCCGATTCAGCCCAAGAAGGCAGAGTTGGCTGCATTGGAGTGTATCACATAGTGAAGGGACTGGAAGAAACTTGTTAGCTTCGTTCCCACTCTGTGTCGAGAAACGATTCAAGCAATCTATCACGCTGTTTCTAAAATTCGTGCTCTCGATTCCACACCTCGCTAAAACGCTCTGGAGCAATTGACCGTGTCATGGAGGCTTCACTTCAGCACTGCACAGCCGGATAACCGCGCAATATCCAGGTGTTCTCGAACTACGTTTGTAGAGTCAAAAATTGTATCAAAAAGCAGCAAACCCATTGGTTTTTTCAAAGATAGCCCATTCCCACGTTTTCCACACCTAGGATTCTCTGTAAACGTTTAACATAAGTTGGTAGTGACCCACAATGCTGTTGTAGAGATGGATGGAAGACTTTGAGACCATAAGGCAACAGAGCGGTCTGTGCAACAACCGTCACATTATCACCGGTTAATTTATCCGCTCGTAGCAGGCCTCTGAATAGAACACATTCGAAGGACATTCGTGGAAGTTCCATAAGCTTTCTGTGAACCTGTATGTCCAATCACTCCAGTACAGTGTGTCATCTGCAACAGTGAGTGCAAAAACATGAGGTACAGTGCCAGAATCGGCAATGATTGTGCGCCTTCCTGATCCATCCAGTCCAGCTACCCTGAAACCGAAGCCATTTTCAACCATTTATAGTTATCGGATCACAAAAAAAAACCGACTCTATGACGTCATTGTAAGCGTCAGCCCAGTAGATTTTATCCGCGTAGGTATCAACAGTGACTGCGTTTGGCCAAGTGATCCTTTCCGTAATTATCTTCTTGAATGATGAACCATCCATGGAAGCGGCCGCGATGAACGCAGTTGAAGACCAATCCGTCACGAACATTAGCCTTAAATTTTACTTAGTAGCTTACCACGTAGTAGACGATATTCAAATAAGGCGTATAACTTCTACAAACTCGTAAAATGCTTCCACCCTTTACAGGCACTCTTCACAATGATTTTTGATTCCGAATCCCCCACTCAAAACAATCCACTGCCTACCAAGTGCTAGCAAAATCACGAAGGAATGACAAAACCGCACTAAAACGCCTAATTTCAGTGAAGGAACTTTCTGGCCTGGACTAGTTATCCGGATAAACGAGTTCACGGCGGTCGCGAGCGGTGAATTTTGGGGTCAAACAAAGATGGAAGAAAATATTATGCAAAACAGTCTTGGGAATGATCCAAAAGGACGAACGAAGTTAAATCAATGTCAAACCTCGGACCAAGTGTTTCACCTCGTACACAGCTTACTGAGATAGTGATTGCCCTACACAAATAGTACGCTCAAAATGGAAGGAACAGATTGGCCCGACATTCCCTAGCCTGAACGAGCATTTGGCCAGATCAGTGCCTTTAGACAGAAAGTTCGACAGCACTCCCATGAATATCCAGGCTCTCAGGGAAATCCGTGGACTCTCTCAGACTCTGCGGCGCTGGACAATAGAGTCCGTTTTTGACTTGGGGGAGCAACAGCAGAGGCCTCCCCCGCGAGGGGCTTCAGGGGAGGCTCCTGCTCTCTTTCGACGCTTGCCCCTTCCCGAGAGGAAGAGACGGAAAAGATGGGAAGAAGTCGTAGAAGGTAGTTTACGACAATAGAGGCCAGAGAAGGCATAGTAGGCCGAATGCACGCATCGTCATTCACGTCAATTTTTGTACCGATTTGACGTGATTTCTCCTGTGATCCATCACGTGCTCAACCGTTATAAAAGGCGCCTCACCTCATAGAGAGCCGCATTCGGCCCAACAGACGGGTATAACGGACGGGGACATTGAGTCCTTGTCAGAAAGGGATATTTTTGAAGGAGAGCGGCGACGCTTTCCGGGTTGGAGGGTGACGTCACTGCTCCGGGGCAGTGACGTTACTGCTCCGGGGCCCTGACGTCACTGCTGCGGGGCAGTGACGTCACTGCTCCGGGGCCCTGACGTCACTGCTCCGAGGCAGTGACGCGGGGAGGGGGCTTCAGGACAATGACTGGAGGCAGTGACAGGGGGCTTTAGGGCAGTGATGGCAGGGCTCCGATCAATCAAATTGTCACTTCGGCGGTAGCCCCCCCCCCCCGGTTTGGGGGGGGGGGGGGGGGGGGGGGCAAGCGCCGGTGCTCGGAGGGTTGCCCCACTGTAGAGCTGCGCTAGCCCCCTCTAGTGTATGAGCTCCCCAGAATCGGCAGAGGGTCTGCCGCGCAACACCCAGCGGGAGAGTAACTAGAAAAAAACGAGCGATGCTCGGATCGGGAGTCCCGGTTGACGACAATTGATGGTGATCAGCTGCCGAGATGTCGTACGTTCGTGCCGTGGCAGTGTGGAGGAAAGAAGACCACCTCCGTGCAAACCGGCGTCAATCCCTCCGCGGAGAGGGTTTTGTCATGGGAGAGGTGCTGGCTGGCCGCAGCTCTCCTGAAGATCCTACTGCAAAGAGCCGGCGTCGAGAGGAACCCAGGACCCGCAAAGAAGAAGAAGTACCCATGTGCGACATGCGAAAGAAATGTCAATTGGAATGGAACCAGTGTCCAGTGTTTCGGATGCCAAATGTGGGTGCACTTCTCTTGTTCGGGTCTCAGTTCTGTGAGGCACCACGATTCTTCCTTTCGTTGTATTGTGTGCTCCGCCTCCAGTAACCCTAATTCCTCATCTACCAACCGCCCCCCTCTCTATTGTACACATAAATCTCAAAGGCCTTCGCGCCAAGCTTTCTGAATTATCTCTCTTCGCACGTACTCATCACCCGGATGTTATCATGGTTCAGGAAACCAAACTCTCTCCCTCTGCTACCTCTCGACATCCAAACATCCCGGGCTACACTGCTTGTCATACTCCTAGGTCATCTCAAGGAGGCGGAGTCTCTACTTTTGTTCTGTCCTCTCTTCCCTCTCACATCATTCCGAACACTCCAGTGGATGGCACTCTCGAGTACATCCCCATCCATCTACCTCTAAAAACACCACTTTCTCTTTTTAATATATACATTCCTCCATCTACATCCTGTCCACCAACATACAACCCTATCCCTCTACTCATGCAGCTGTATGACTACTCTCTATCTCCCTCAATTGTCTTTGCGGGTGACTTCAATGCTCACACGTTCTGCTCGTCGCTCGACTCTGATGCTAGAGGAAGTGACGTCGAAGAATGCACGAAGGAGTGCGACCTGGTCATTCTAAACGATGATCAGCCCACTCGTCTCCCTGCCAACGGCCGATCATCTAGCCCAGACATCTCCCTCGTCTCTTCTAATCTCTCTAATGCTTGCTCTTGGTCAACAGCCACAACTCTTCCCAGTGATCACATTCCTGTCTTTGTCGATATCGATCTCTCTAACTCTCTTGCTCCCTATACAGGTGTTCGTCATCGTTCTTATCTTAATTTAGGCCTTGCAGACTGGAGCCTGTTCAGGGAGGTTACACTCCGCCAAGCGGCCGAATATCCGTGGAATGGCAATGTACAACAGAAGGAGCGCCACCTCTCTGATGCCATCCGAAAGGCGATGAAAGCTGCGATCCCTGGAAGTCATGTCAAGACCTTCTTTCCCAATGTCACCAGGGAAACAATGCAAAAGATAAGGACAAGGGACGCAAAGAGAGCTGCTGATCATCTTGACCCAGACATTGCCGAGCTGGATGATGTGGAGTCCGTTTCGGCCACGATAGGCTTTCTAATCTAATACTCTTTTGAAAGGCTCTCGAACAGAAGCGTGAGCTGTTTCGGGAAGCAAGTGTTCTATTTAAAGGGACTACGTGGCGCAGAGAGGCGAAACTTTTGCCGCACCGCCGTTTCCCACGCAACAGCACGTCCTCCTATCGTAATCCCGAGGTCCTCGCCGCGGTCGACAACGAAGGAGCTTCCTTCGCTGAGAACCGAGACGGAGACCCCTGAGCGGTTGGAATTCCTCCAGAAAGAAGCCCAGTCTCTGTGAATTTCGATGTCATTTTTCCATTTTCGTAATATTTGTTTTAAAACAGTGTCTCTCTCTATGATTATCAATGCGAACATAATTTCGGACAAGGAATAGTGAGTGCATTGCAATAAAAAAATCATGGAAAAAGAAAATGTGAAATGATAGAAATAATGAAAAAATTCATTTCATGACAGTGTTCGGGAAAATGAAAACCTCCGATTGGTCGATCGTCGTTATATAATCTACGCCAACTGTCGACAACAACACATAACAAACGAATTCGAGGCCATCTACCAACCAAAAATTGTTGAAACAAACGTATTATTGCCTTGCAGGACGGATGTCTGGCATTTACGTCGCGGTGTCGTAGTGCAGTGCACGACGACACGACACACCATCCAGATGGCGCTAAACAGCGCGCATTGTGGAAAAGTGTAGATTGGCCGCGACGCAGGCACGACACCGTCGCGTGTAGCAGCTCCTACTAGATCGGCCGCGCGCGACGACTGTAAGTGCTAGGCGCGGTCGATCACTGCGCTGGGCGCGGTGGGTTGTACTAGTTCCTACACCGCGACCCCGTCGCCGCGACGCAAGTATGCACTAAGCCTATGAGATGGGTCCCCTTATATACGTTCTGTGCGGCTGATGGGCGCCTGATCAATTGTGGAGCCATCGATCAACGTGTCCAAGCAAAAGCATAGTGGCTCATTTGTCGTCCAAATTGCATCGTTGTCGAATCGAAAGTGGGTCTCGGCCTAGTGGAACGCCTATGGCCTACTGCATATTTCTCGCGACGCGCCGCCGTGACAGTGCATATCAGCAGAATCGATTTTCGGTCGGTATAGATGAAAAACATTGTGTTCCGTCGCTCGTAGTGATAAATATGCACTAGGCCTATGTGTTGCGGCACGTGCTTCTCACTTCGACGACGATTAGGCCACGTGACGCTCGAAAAGTACGGGCCGTTACGCCGTCCACAGCGCTTTGTATTCGAATCGAAAGCCTTTGTGGCCTAATCGGACA
Organism: Aplectana chamaeleonis; assembly: GCA_029168955.1. NCBI lineage: Eukaryota > Metazoa > Nematoda > Chromadorea > Rhabditida > Cosmocercidae > Aplectana > Aplectana chamaeleonis. Next base: position 120,660 of record JAPDOI010001836.1, read on the forward strand.
CCCCAATTGTCTGAGGTAATGTCGTCCTTCACGTCCTTCGCATCCTAGTGTGAGCCTTCGCAAAAAGTAACTGAATTTTGGATTCATGATCAGCGACTCGAAGAACCGTCTGAGCGGAGTTTGAGAAACTGCGAAAACTACTTACAAGGGAAGTGTTTAGAGTGCCAAACGCATCTGCAGAAACGACTATTATTGTTGGTATCTCTAGCGCCCAAAACTGTTTTCAGCGCCTAAAACTACCCCCTGAGCAAAATTTGGGTGAAGGCGCATTTTCCATACTTTGTCGAGACTGACAGCGTTTTTGGACTTGCAAGGATTTTCGGTTGGGCGTTTATTTATACCGATTACAGGACTCTGGAAGCGTTTTAGAAAAAATCTTCCAGATTAGAGTTGAAATTCCCCAGGGTGGTTTTTGGGGCGCTGATCACTTGAGTCTGTGGTTTATTCGTCGATTTTCTAAAGTTTTCGGCTAATTTCGTTCGAAGCTTCCCAACCGGGGAAAATTTCGAGGGAAAAACGCCACTTTCGAGATTCCCGGAGTGCTACTGTAGATATTGCTCAAATTGTTCTTTTGTGGGTTTTTGGAGTGCTGAATACGAATCTGGAGTCCGTTCATGGATTTTCTGCAAATTACGGTAGATTACGGTGGGTATACGGTAGTTTGGACAAAGTCTCAGATTTTACTCCAAAATTAGTATACGGGGTTGTTCGGGTGGAGAATACGAATTTATCGTCCATTTGTCGATTTTCAAAATACTAAGATGGGTTTTGGCCCTAAATCACATGTTACCTACCGTAACCTACAGTGAACCTCGAAATTTCGACAAATGGATTCCAGATTCGTGTTCACCACCCTAGATTACCCCTACATGCAAGTTTTGGGCTGAACCCCAAAACTTTTTTGAAACATCAGAAAAAATTGCCTCTCTTCTCTTCCCCTGCTTCCCTTGCCTTTTCGCGAGGCTCGAAAAATGCTCATAACTTGTTCGAACCTGCAGCTTGGGGGGAGATACTGCGCAGTTTTACTATTGAGCCACAAGAAATACTAACGATACTAGTCATTTTCGCAGATGCGTTTACCACTCTAAACACTTCCCTTCTCGGTTATTTTGGAATGTTAGACCGACTTTGAGATCCTCTTAACGATTTTCGGTGGTTCATTTCGCTAAACAAACTATATTGTTGTTGAAGGAATCTACTGTTGTGGAATTTGTCATTGGAATAATCGTCGGTAATAAATGTAACAATTTATAGAACTTTTGAAGCTGCATATAGACAGATTTAAGTCTGTTTCTCAATTTTTGGTAGCTCAGATCCAAATAATCGAAGATTATTCGAATATTCGAAAAATATTCGACTTTCCGAATGAAGATTTGAATATTCATTCGATCCGAGTGAAAAAAACTTTTTTCGAATAAGTCATTCATTCGACGTTTTTGTTAAGGTGATATTCGAATAGTTCATTCATTCGAAATTTCCCATAGCGCAATATTCGAATTAATCATTCATTCGGAATTTCGGAAAACACAATATTCGAAAATTTCATTCATTGGGAAACCTTGAAAAACGCAATATTCGAAAGACACATTCATTCGGAAATCCTAAGAAATCCATATTTGAAAAATTCATTCATTCGAAAATCCTGAAAAATCCATATTCGAAAAATTCATTCATTTGGAAATCTTGACAAACGCAATATTCGAAAAATTCATTTATTCGGAAATTCCAGAAAACCCATATTCGAAAAATTCATTCATTCGGAGCTTCCGAAAGAGGCCATATTCGAAAAATTCATTCATTCGGAAATCTCGAAAAACGCACTTTACGAAAATTTCATTCATTTGGAAATTTCGAAAAACACATATTCGAAAAAATTCATTCATTCGGAAATCTCGAAAAACGCAATTTTCGAAAAATTCATTCATTCGGAAATTTCGAAAAAACACATATTCGAAAAATTCATTCATTTGGAAATCTTGACAAACGCAATATTCGAAAAATTCATTTATTCGGAAATTCCAGAAAACCCATGACTTACTTGACTTAATCGGTTGGCTTTATTCGCCTGACGCGGTCATTCCGCATCTTCACCGAGGTGTGCCGTCTCCACAGTCAGTCAGCCGTGTCCATTTTCACGGTCTTCAGCAATACAATTTGAACACATTCCATCCAGCTGTCACTATTCCATTTCCTGCGAAACGAAACATCGCGCCTGAACTGTCTTTCGATGCCAAGTGACTTCAAATCCTCTTTAACCACATCCGTCCAGAACTTTCGCCTTACGCCCATGGGTGGCCGTTTCAGACAGGATTTGGAAGCATTTTTAAAGCGTGTTGTACGAGACGATCCGGCGTTCTTCTTAGTATATGCCCGAGCAGTCGAAGTCGACTTTCCATTGCTGCTTGAGATGGCGTTGGAGATGCTGGCACCTCCCTCGTGTCAAGCGTTGATGTACTGCGTCCGATTTCCTTGTAAAGGTCTTCGTTACGGCAGCATACACGCGGCCAGAAATATCAAGCAAACACGCCTAAAGCTTCCTCTCCGTGCAATCCCAACCTTTCCATCTAACACGTTTTCCGGTGCCATGCCACGTCTCCGATCCGTACATCTCATGATAGGGCGAATAGCGGATAGGTAGACGCGCAACTTGACTTCCTTCGCTGAATGGTGGTAGACCACAAACAACTTGGTTGAGAATTGAATGCAGACGTAGCTTTCGCACATCGTTGTCGAATATCCGCTGCATAACTACCATCGTTCTTCAGCAAACAGCCCAAATAACAGAAATCGTCCACCAGTTCGATCATCGTTTGTCCGTCCACACAAACTCCAGTTGAAGGCCTCTGAGAGACCACATCTGCTTGCATTTGTCGGGACGAAGAGCAGAAGTCCATAGGCTGCCGGCATACTTCAGGCAACGAGGTTCACAATCCTTTTGCAGTTTTGCGTTGTTTTCAGCGAATAACACAATGTCGTCCGGCGTACTCCCGGGTCGACAAGGGAGCGTCCTGATGGTGTTAGGATCACATCCGCAGGAAACTGTTCTGCAACTCTACGCATGATGTCATTAACAACGGCAAAGTTGGGAAAGAAAAAGGTCCTGCAACGGCTCCTTGCGCCTTACTCCTGTTTTCACGCTGGGAAAGCTGAGCGTAAATCCGACAGGTGTACGAACTGCTGCTGGTTGTTCCTTTGTTCATGTCCTCGATTAACCGAACATACTTTTCCGGGACTCCATCTGCTCTGCGAGCATTGAGCAATCGATCACGATGAGGAGAGTCGAACGCGGCTTCAAAGTCCAAAAAAAAAAAACAAGCTGTAATGGCTTCGAAAACCGCTGCCACGATTCAATTACTCTCTTCTCACGACGAACACTTGGTCGAATGGTCGATCTTCCAGGTCGAAAACCGGCTTGCTCATCTCTGGTCGTTCCTTCACGATGTTTGATAAGTCGCTCGAGAATGATACGTTCTAAAACCTTGTAGCCATGACACGAAGTAGAAGATTCCTCTGCTCCTGTAGTTCTTAGGATCCGTGACGGATAGCTTCTTGTGAAGAGGTACGATGATCGCATGTCTCCACGAATCGGGTATCCTTTCGCTCATCCATATGGCACGGATGCAGGTGTTGGTCATTTCACGAATCCCAGACGGAGGAAGAGCTTTCAGCGTTTCAGCAGTGATGTTGTCATCTCCACTCTGCCTTTCCATTCTTCATTTTCCGGACACAATCCAAAACTTCCAGACTCAGTCGGCGGTTCCTCACTGACATCGTAATGTGCTCTCTGAACATGCGGGAGCTCCGGGTACTGATGGCGCTGGACGATCTCAGTAGTGAACTGAAGTAATCCTTCCATATTGGCAGCGTCGCATCACCAACTGCAACTCCATTGGTAGTGTTTCAAGACAGGAGAACTATCTCTTCCTCTTCCCTTATGCACTGTCCCCTATGCAGCAACGTGTGCAGGCTTTTCCTCAGATTCTTCTCCCAAGCCTTTCTCAGAACCTCCTTAAGCCTCACACGTCCCACTCGTTCGCGGTCACTTTGAAGCTGCCGGACGCAACTTCCTCCTCAGACGCTTCTCCTCCACGAAGTTTCCTGCAGTTCGGGCACATACTCTGTTGTAGGTAGATGTTGTTTCTTCTGAGACGTAGGCGAACTTCTTCTTAGGCTGTACAACCAGGGAGTGCCTCTTTCGAAGCGTCCTGGATGCACTTACGACAAAAAGAATCCGTCGTCATAAAGTTTCTTCTTAGTCCGTACTCCGATGTGAATAGGAAACGCGTTCTCGAAAATTCCTTTTACACTCTTCATCTCTGAGACTTGTCATGTCCAATCCTCTGGAGGCTGGAGCCTGCGTCCTCTTATGAATCCTCGCGGTGAAGTTCAACAAAACAGGACGGTGATCCGAATCGAATGCGACATCCCACACAGCTCTAGATCTTCGAATGTCCGATGCTGGAATATTCCTCGTCAGGACATGAGTCAAGCTGTAGTTTCAAAGTTGTCATCTTCCGCTTCACGCTGCTCTTCCTGGAGATAGCTGGGTTGGTCCCTGCCACGTAATAAGCTGATGGCGGCGATGATTCTTCTTGAATGTCGATGCATTAATCGGACCACTGCGTTCACAAAAGTCGACACGGCGGTAGCCCTTCTCCGATGTTTGCTCCACTGGGTGAACCATTTACCGAGTACTTCGGATTCCTGATCAAGTCCCATCTTCGCATTTGCGTCAATCCCCACGACAACAGCATGTTGACAAGGTATCCTGGCCAGCAACGTATTGAGTTCCTCATAAAACGCATCCTTCAGAATTGTCTTCGGCGGTTTCAGTGGGCGCATGAGCACTCACTATCCACAGATTGAATCCTCTGTGATCCCGCAGTAGCACGAATGCATTCCGACACGACGTTGAGGCCGAACTCCTTGACCATACCATTGAAATCCCTTCCTTACAGCTATTGCACAGCCTCCCACTCTCCTATCGTCAGCGTTACCGCAGTAGATGGTGTACTCTCCAACGCTGATGACGGGTCTATCCTTGAGGCGGGTTTCCTGCAAAGCAGCAAACGGTGCACATGGAAATAGCTCAGAAGTCTGGATAAGCGCAATTTTTGGATATCGCTCGACAGCGATCGACAGTTCAGGGTAGCGAAGATTGTGGCTTGTGGCCAAAGACTCCATGACTCCCTAGGTACGGATCCTGGTGTTATGGACCAGAGGCCTTAGTGTGCCGGACGGCGACACCTTTATGCAATGTGGGATACTTTCGCGACCTATAGTTGTGCACGCTACTTATCGCTCGAACGTTCCACTGTGTGCATACCAAACGCTCTGCTGCTGGGTTCCAGTAAGAAGCAGGGGCACCAACGAGAGCAGGTACCAACAGACTTGTACTACACCCCAGAAAAGCCATATTCGAAAAAGATTCATTCATTCCAAATCTCAGAAAACATAATTTTCGAAAAATTCATTCATTCGTGAAATTTCGAAAAACACATATTCTGAAAAATTCATTCATTCGGAAATTTCCAGAAAAACACATATTCGAAAAAATCCATTCATTCGGAAACTTCGAAAAAACACATATTCGAAAAATTCATTCATTCGGAAATTTTGAAAAACGCCATATTCGAATTATTCATTCATTCGAAAATTCCGAAAATTCAATATTCGAATTATTCATTCATTCGAAAAAAAATCGTCGAATACCAAAGTATAGTGCCCATCCTATGGTGAAGTGGGACGAAACTCAATTGCAGGCCACCCGATTCCCCAAACTACTTGGACTCGTGTTGGATACCTCGTTGAAGTTCCATAAGAACACTGAGCAGAAGCAAGCCACAGTGAAAACAAGACTCAACGTGCTGCGTGCTCTCGATGGAACGTCCTGGGGATGCAAGAAAGAAACGATCCTGACCACGTATCTAGGAGCTGTTGTACCCAGCAACCCGCGGCGTGAGGTATGCTGCGCCAGTCTGGCAGCACATCGTGTCGGACACCTTCTTGGTCCAAGCTGCAGCGCGTCCAAAATTGTGCTCTGCGAATTGCAACTGGCTGTTCTAAAAGAAGCCTCTCAATTGAGCACCTTACACGCCGAAGCTCGCATATTGCCTGTTATGAGACCACTGCGCACTCCAGGGCGCAACAAATGTACATTAACATCGTGAAGCAGCCGAATCATCCATCGCGAAAGAGTACTAAACCCGGTGAGAGGGGTGTATCAGAAAGCCTTTCGCTGATGCTCCGTCGAAAGTAGATGCTGCGGTAGATGGACCGAAGCACAACAAGAACGCCTCCCGTCTCTTGCGCGCGGAGCATACCCGATTCGGATTGAAGGAACACTTTGAGCAGAGTTGCCGCCGACTCCACTCCTGGGAAGTCCCACCTCCGAGGTCAGCGAGACAGAGATGGAACTTGGCAGGCGTGCCAGAGTGCACCCGCTGCATCGTTACGCTGTGGACACTCCCCCATGCTTATGTCATACTTGCATAGGATTGACAACAGCAAACCTGACGAGTGTCCCGATTGCGGTAGTCAAGGGCATACTACTGCGCACCTGTTCAATTGCCCGAAGAGACCGACTACATTAACGACAATGGGTCTGTGGACGAACCCCACGCTAGTGGCCGAGTTTCTGAACCTATGACAGAACCCTCTCTGTGGCTGCAAAGAAGAAGAAGATCGTGATCACGAATGACCCCGTTGTGACGCGCTTATCGCGTGCTCAGCCGGTATAAAAGACGCCTCATCTCACTCGAGTCCTCATTCGGCATTCTGATGCCGGTCCTCTGGAAGGCGACTTCGAGTCGCTCTCCGGGAGAGCGCAGCATAGTTTTAACGGCGCTGGGGGAGGGAGTGGTGGGTATCCTCTCGGCTGGAGGGGGAGGCGGTTTTCGCCGCAATCCGCGGGTAGAGGTGGTTCCTCACCGCAGACCGCGGCGAAGATTACGTCCCTTTTTGGTCACGTGGACCCAAGCGGGGACATTCTCCGCCGTGACAGGACCGCACGACAACCCGGAGCGCGACATGCTTTTGACATCAAAATGAATAAGCCGCAAAGTCGATGACGTCGTCGTTCGGCTGCTCGTTGAAGGTCTCCCGCTTCGAGGGTCTTTAGGTGAGGAGGTCCTGGCAGTGATTGTGACGTCGTCACGAGGCGTCGCGATGCTGTACTCCCGCTGCCCCTTATCGTATGACTCCGCGTAGGTCTGGTGTTTTTCTCCTATCGGGAGTCTTACGCAGGAGCCTTCCTCCGATTTGCGCCAGCTTGATCTTCAAAGAGAATAATTTCTGGAATCTGGACACCTTCGTGCATTGGAGTCCACAGAACTAGATTGCCCAAATAATATCACAGCAGAACGAGCTGGAGGCTGAGGGAATACCCTCAAACTTCGAAGTGCTCCCTGCGCTTCTCTGTTTGAGACGGGTGTGGAAATTTTGAGATGATACGTCAGCTTATGCCTTGATTCTAAGACAATAGGACGATTCCTTCCGACACATGCAATGGATTCTAATGTTTTACCCGCTTCTCCAAAACCCACAAGATTCCCACCTCCGCTTCTGCATGAAGGCAGTGTTCAAGTTGGCCTCCAGTGTTAACAAAATTACGAAGAAAACTGGCTGAGAAACGCACTAAAACGTCGTATTTCAATGACATTATTCTATAACATGGACTAGTTGTCCGGTTGGATGAAGATGTTCATGGTGGTTGTCACCGGTGGAAATTGGGTCAATCGAAAATAGAAGACTATTTTATGCGAAGCGGGATTAGATAGGGGCCTAAGGAATAAACAGAGGAATAGAGAGTAGAGAATTGCAAAGGACGAGGTCCACAAACATTTCATTGTCACAAACAAACATGTCCGCTTTTGTGTTTTGTGTGGACCCCTATGCTGGAGGCAAGTGGCGTGATATTTAAGGATTTCGAGTAGTTCTGGTGCGTTTTTCTCAATTTCTACGACATTTTGTTGTGCCAGGGCCACTTTAACAATATAGCGAATACTCTCAAAATTGAAGATTAACGTGATTACTGCCTTTAAAGGTCTAGAAGCACCGGATCAAATCAGGACGCTTGCCCCAATTTATCCACTCTGTGAGGGGAGCATACCGATGATATCAGCTTTCTTCTGAGTCTTATCCTGTCTCCCCTATTGTGTTCAGCGGCGATCTCAGGAGACTCACCTCTGAAAGATTTTCGAAGGCTTAGAGGTTTTCCCCATGGCGTGGAGAGCTTCTTTGTTGAGGGCTGTTGCAGTGCTAGCCTCCTGGCTGCGGACAGTGACACTTACGATCCTTGCAGCACGTCTCCTCGTGCGTTGAAATTTCACAGCTGATGCTGGCTGATCCAGACACACGTGCTCCCTCCTACAATTGTGGTGCGCGCGAAGCTCACTGCAGTTGGAAAAGGATTGCTTCTGCGCAAACCCCTCGTTACAGGATCTCGGTTTGGAAGATAGTTCCGAACTTGGCATTTTCACAAAATGTAGAGCAGTAAAGGTTCTTAACACTGCCCAAATTTCAGAAAAATCCGCTTTGTGGTTCTCGAGATATGGGAAAATTAGTGAATTTTAAATTGTGTGTGTGTGTATGTGTGTGTGTGTGTGTGTGTGTATGTGTGTGTGTATGTGTGTGTGTATGTGTGTGTATGTGTGTGTATGTGTGTGTGTATGTGTGGCGTGTGTGTGTGTGTGTGTGTGTGTGTGTGTGTGTGTGTGTGTGTGTGTGGTGTGTGTGTGTGTGTGTGTGTGTGTGTGTGTGTGTGTGTGTGTGACATGTGTGTGTGTGTGTGTGTGTGTGTGTGTGTGTGTGTGTGTGTGTGTGTGTGTGTGTGTGTGTGTGTGTGTGTGTGTGTGTGTGTGTGTGTGTGTGTGTGTGTGTGTGTGTGTGTGTGTGTGTGTGTGTGTGTGTGTGTGTGTGTGCGCGTTATCCGGTGAAACTTTTGAGATGATAAAACATGACTTTGGGAACGTGTGTGGAAGAAACACCAGCTATAAGTGCGCCAAGCGCCGGGGAACATCGTGCAGGACCCATGAAGTATGCCAAGCGACGAGCAACGCATGCAGGATCCAAAGAGAACTGCGCCAAGCGCCGGGAAACGTGCAGGACCCAAGTATGGTGCCAAGCGACGAGCAACGTATGCGGGACCCAACTAGAACTGTGCTGAGCGCCAAACGTTTGTGAGACCCAACTAGAAGTGCGCCAAGCGCCGGGGAACGTGTGCAGGACCCAAGTAGAAGTGCGGCAAGCGCTGGGCAACGTATGCGGGACCCAAACAGAAGTGCGCTAAGCGCCTGGAAGGTGGGCGGGACCCAAATTTAAGTGCGCCAAGCGCCGGGGAACGTGTGCAGAATCCAAGTAGAAGTGCGCCAAGCGACGGGAAACGTGTGCGGGACCCAAAGAGAACTGCGCCAAGCGCCGGGGAACGTGTGCAGGACCCAAGTAGAAGTGCGCAAAGCGCTGGGCTACGTATGTGGGATTCAACTAGAACTGTGCTGAGCGCTGGGAAACGTGTGCGGGACCTAACTAGAAGTGCGCCGAGCGCCAGGAACATGTGTGGAACCCAGCTATGGCGTGCGCCAAGCGCCGGGGAACGTGTGCAGGACCCAAGTAGAGGTGCGCCAAGCGCCGGGGAACGTGTGCAGGACCCAGAGTGGAAGTGCGCCAAGCGCCGGGCAACGTATGCGGGACCAGCAACTAGAACTGGTGCTGAGCGCCGGGGAACGTGTTCCAGGACCCAACTAGAAGTGCGCCGAGCGCCAGGAACGTGTTCGGAACCACACTAGAAGTGCGCCAAGAGCCGGAGAACGTGTGCAGGACCCAGAGTCAAGCAGAAGTGAGCCAAGCGCCGGGCAACGTATGTGGGACCCATCTAGGAATCTGTGCAGCTGAGCGCCGGGAACTAGCGCGGTGCTTCCAACTGGAAGTGCGTGTGCCAAAACCCCTCACAGAGACGTGTGCGGCACCCCAACCAAAAAGTGCGCCATGCGTCGGGGAACGTGTTCGGGCGACCCAACTAAAAGTGTGTGCCAAGCTTTGACGGGGAAACGAGTGCGGGACCCCCAAATAAAGAGCGCCGAGTGCCGAGGAGAGGAAGTGTGCGGGACCCAACTGGGAGCGCCTCCAAGCGTCCCGGGAACAGTGGTGGAAGGATCTGGCACTGGGAGCATGCCAAGCTGCCGCTGAGAACGAACGTGCAAGGACCCAACTTTGGGTACGCCAAGCGCCACGAGGAAAGCGTGGGACCCAACTGGAAGTGCGCCAAGCGCCGGGGAAAGTGTGTGAGGCTCGTGACTCATAAAGCGCCAAGCGCCGGGGGAAGAGAGTGGCGGGACCCAACTGCGAGTACTGCGCAAGCGTTACTGGGATCGTGTTCGTTCCACGACCCAACCAGGGAGGACCGGCAAGAGGAGTGAAAATCAAGAAAACGTGGTTGTGATTCAGCCAGTTCATCCAGTCGTTATTGGGTTCGGAAACCATGAAAAAGGGTGCAGATGTAATTGTGGTGCTAGAAGGGGGTCGGCAAGTGTTGTGCAAGAGGGGTCTATTATTATAACAACTGCATGAACATTTGAAAGGTCATATCTGAGGGTGTCAATCTGGGCCTTTCAAAGGAAACCTTTGCTGAAATAAAGTAGAAATTATTTCCAACTGTTTTGCTTTTGCTACGGATAAAGTATGATTTGGAAATGAAGCGACATTTGTGAGAAACTCGTTAAAAAGAAGTGAAATGTCTTATACTACTGATTTGGCATGGGAATAAACTCAAAAGAAGCACTTTCAAAAACTCAGTGAAATGATTCATCATGATTTGGCTGTGCACTTGTCTCTACTAAACAACAAAAAAATTGGAGTGTGAGATTGAAAAACCTAAAATCTATGCACATCTCTTCTGAAATCAACCTAACGCTTGCAGTTTAGGTTAACAAGCTTCTCATGTCCTTGCAAAATTATGTTGTGTCTCCCACCTCAATCATTCAGAAATATTTGATTTTCAAAGCATTACTAAAAATTATTTGACTGCGTTCGCTTCCGATTGACTATCAATTAATGATAGACTGGAAATAACATCACGTAGTGTGTCTGGTGCAGATATGTTGTCACTCTAAGAGAATTGCAGTCACACAGGAATAAATGTGTGTGCTTAGTAAGAGATGTGCGTGATTTGCGGTTTTTGAATCTCACACTCAATTTTTGTTGTTTAGTAAACAAGTGCACAGCCAAATCAAACGATGAATCATTTCACTTGAGTTTTTAGCGTTTCTTTTGAGTTTATTCCCACTTTGCCAAATCAGTAGTATAAGACATTTCACTTCTTTAACAACAGTTTTCTCACAAATGTTTCATTTCAAATCATACTAATCCGCCTAGCAAGGTAAAGCAAAGCAGTTGGATAATAGGGGTTTGTATCGAAGAGAGTGGTCACTCCACCTGGATTGCAGCAGGGTGTGTGAGAAGTTGGAAAAATGTCATCAATCTCTTCAGGGTTCTAGCCTAGACGGCTTGGGGTACTCAAAGACTCATAAAAATGAGAAACTCAGACATCAGGGCCACAGTAGCTTAATCCCCAATGCGTTAAGTGACTTCAAAGAGGCAGCCAACTCAGGTCGGTGACGCCTAGATGCCTCTTACGCTGGCCACCTAGAGGCACGTGAATCCATTCTCCGAAGAGTAGCGTTGAAATGCAAAGCTCTACCAGTGAGTCGACGTATTTGAACCAGCACCGCACTTTCATCCTACAGAGACGGATGCCCAACACAGCGCCTTTAGACCACTCAGGCCACATGTTTCAAGTAAGTGAGCCTCTTTCTGTTTTCCTCCTACATACACTCCCTCCACAGTTCTTACACGTATTCATTTGCCAACTTTGATCAGAACTAGTGCAGTAGTATATGGGTTTCAGGGCGTGCAAATGTGTCTATCTTTCAGATTCAATAAGTTTTCAATCTTGGATGATGAGTTTCCAGAATTTTTTCGAGAAAATCATTCACAAAGCGAAAGAATGTCAAAAACCATTATGTAAACTTTTTGTTTGGATGACCACTTTACCACTGAACCCACGATACCACAATACTACTTGTGCCTACTATGATTGTCGAGGAGCCAACCTCGTGTTTTTCTTACAATGTACCGAAAGTTCGAAGGATTTTTTTAATTATTAACGCTATTTTTATCGTTAAAGTCTGTTTCACGCTTCCCATTCAACACAGAAAGAAGTGAACTTGAAGTGAAAAGAGGAAAACAGAAGTTTAGATGAAAGCCGCACTTAGATGAACTATTATACAGCATTTAGTAACTACTACACGTGGATCACGAAAGCCTTTCATGCATTTTCTAAAACCAAAACCGTTTTTCCAGCTGTTGTTAGATGGCTTTATAAGTAAATCTGATTTTTGTGGTGCGCAATTATTGGGAAAATCTGTAAATGGTTGAATATGGCCACAGCAACTTTCGCTTAGGAAGTGGAGAGTTACAGAGCTTAGCATAGGACTAAAGCACGTGGGAATTTTTATAAAGGGAGACGTATTCATGACAGACATACAATTTGACGTTGCGTATCTAATCTAATGATTCGCCAGGAATCATTTGAAAAAATCAATAAAACCTTCGAACGTTTTGCCTGTCATTCCTGTATCAGCTGGCAGAGGAGCTGGATGGCCCGCCAGCCGGTTGGTGTGCAATTTTCCAGCCCACCTCTAGACAACGAGATAGGCCACCCGTGCTGTGCTGTGGGTGATAAGTGGACAACGGATTGAGGTAGGTTTTCAAGCGCTCCACTGTCCCTTTCTTGGAGCGCACTTGCTTGATAAAGTCAGCACCACATTGGACGTGCTCGACCTCTTGACTCGCGGTATCGACCCAGCTCCTCTTCGTCTGGGCGCGCTATTCTCTCTTTTCCTCCTGCGGCGGTGAGCGGAGTCTACCACCGGTTCCTTGCAGTCAGCCACCTCACAAAACACGCTCACTGCTCCCAGGTGGCTGACTGCAAAGGTCATTAACTTGAGCGCCGCTACTGTGCATTTCCCTATGCACCCGGTCCGTCCATAATAACCTGATAGCCGGGACGTGATTGGCGCAGTCACCACGCAGTGACAGCCGATAATGGCTGCCACCTTTCGGGGGGATTGCTACTGTGGCCCCAGATGTCTGCTAACCAACTGCTATCAATCAGTGTTGTCTTGGAAATTACATGGAAACACTTGCTGGTGACAGCAAACCGTTTTCAATCTCGGCATTCAAGTCATTTGATCTTGAACCTCACCCCCCGTGCTGGCATATATTTTCAAGCTTGAGAGGCTCCTGAAACAGTCACTGTTTCTAAAGTACTATGTCCTGCATTCTTACGGAGATCAGTCGTATCAGTATACTGGCCTTATTGCCCATAGTGTCGGTGGTGGTGTCAGAATATTAGTAAAACAAGTTAGTCAGTGATAAAACGTAACTTTAGGTTCCACGAACAATAAACAGAAGCTCACGGTTGCACCCTACCACCTCATAGAAGACAGTTGGTGAGAATTGAACTGTGGCATTAAAAGCAGTGCTCACGATGAAAACGTTATCGAAAAAAAACTACAAAAATCATGCGTAGATAGAGAATAGCTGAAAAACTATGGAAGGAAACGCAGTGAAAAACGAGTTAAAATCAGGGAGGTTCTAGGGCCCAAAGAGCTGATTCGTGCACAAGTGCACAAGCTGCACCAAAAGATCGCAGTCTCACGCCGAGCAGTCAAAAATCATCGACATTCAGAGCAAGAAATAAAATGCAAATTTACCTAATAGAAACATTTGAGCAGTGAAAGCAAGCTTTTCAGTCGATGTTCATTGATTGAAATTCAATTTCAAGTCAGCTGATGTTCTTTATATTAGAGAATCATCGATGCCGATGATGTGGAGTTAGGAAACTCCGTCCACCACCAAAAGACAAGAGAAGTTCGGAGGCTTCAGAATTGGCCCTAAACAGCGGTTTTTCAAGCGATTTTTTCTTATAGGTCCTACTTACTCGAAATCCTGAAAAGGGTTTAAAGGAGGGAAAAAGACAAGAATATTTGATT
>JAPDOI010001837.1:0-134656 GCA_029168955.1 Aplectana chamaeleonis
CACGATGTCCAGATAACGCTCATCAGAATCCCGAAGCACTTCTGACGACGTCCTGATCAGAAGCCCGAAGCACTTTTCACGGTGTTCCGATGACGTCATCAGAAGCCCGAAGCACTTTTCGCGATGTCCCGATGACGTCATCAGAAGCCCGAAGCACTTTTCACGACGTCCCGATGACGTCATCAGAAGCCCGAAGCACTTTTCGCGATGTCCCGATGACGTCATCAGAAGCCCGAAGCACTTTTCGCGATGTCCCTATGACGTCATCAGAATTCGGAAGCACTTTTCACGACGTCGTGATGACGTCATCAGAAGCCCGAAGCACTTTTAACGACGTCACGATGACGTCATCAGGAGCTCGAAGCACTTTTCGCGATGTCCAGATGACGTCATCAGAATCCCGAAGCATTTTTCGCGATGTCCCGATGACGTCATCAGGAGCCCGAAGCACTTTTCATGGTGTTCCGATGTCGTCATCGGAAGCCCGAAGCACTATTCGCGATGTCCCGATGACGTCATCAGAAGCCCGAAGCACTTTCCGCGATGTCCCGATGACGTCATCAGAATTCTGAAGCACTTTTCACGATGTCCAGATAACGTCATCAGAATCCCGAAGCACTTCTGACGACGTCCTGATCAGGAGCCCGAAGCACCGTTCACGGTGTTCCGATGACGTCATCAGAAGCCCGAAGTACTTTTCGCGATGTCCCGATGACGTCATCAGAAGCCCGAAGCACTTTTCACGACGTCACGATGACGTCATCAGGAGCCCGAAGCACTTTTCGCGATGTCCAGATGACGTCATCAGAATCCCGAAGCATTTTTCACGATGTCCAGATGACGTCATCAGAAGCCCGAAGCACTTTTCGCAATGTCCCGATGACGTCATCAGAAGCCCGAAGCACTTTTCGCGATGTCCCTATGACGTCATCAGAATTCGGAAGCACTTTTCGCGATGTCCAGATAACGTCATCAGAATCCCGAAGCACTTTTCGCGATGTCCCGATGACGTCATCAGGAGCCCGAAGCACTTTTCACGGTGTTCCGATGACGTCATCAGAAGCCCGAAGCACTTTTCGCGAAGTCCCGATGACGTCACCCGAAGCCCGAAGCACTTTTCACGACGTCGTGATGACGTCATCAGAAGCCCGAAGCACTTTTCACGACGTCACGATGACGTCATCAGGAGCCCGAAGCACTTTTCGCGATGTCCAGATGACGTCATCAGAATCCCGAAGCATTTTTCACGATGTCCAGATGACGTCATCAGAATCCCGAAGCATTTTTCACGATGTCCAGATGACGTCATCAGGAGCCCGAAGCACTTTTCACGGTGTTCCGATGTCGTCATCAGAAGCCCGAAGCACTTTTCGCGATGTCCCGATGACGTCATCAGGAGCCCGAAGCACTTTTCACGGTGTTCCGATGTCGTCATCGGAAGCCCGAAGCACTTTTCGCGATGTCCCGATGACGTCATCAGAATTCGGAAGCACTTTTCACGATGTCCAGATAACGTCATCAGAATCCCGAAGCACTTCTGACGACGTCCTGATCAGAAGCCCGAAGCACTTTTCACGGTGTTCCGATGACGTCATCAGAAGCCCGAAGCACTTTTCGCGATGTCCCGATGACGTCATCAGAAGCCCGAAGCACTTTTCGCGATGTCCCGATGACGTCATCAGAAGCCCGAAGCACTTTTCGCGATGTCCCTATGACGTCATCAGAATTCGGAAGCACTTTTCACGACGTCGTGATGACGTCATCAGAAGCCCGAAGCACTTTTAACGACGTCACGATGACGTCATCAGGAGCTCGAAGCACTTTTCGCGATGTCCAGATGACGTCATCAGAATCCCGAAGCATTTTTCACGATGTCCAGATGACGTCATCAGAATCCCGAAGCACTTTTCACGATGTCCAGATGACGTCATCAGGAGCCCGAAGCACTTTTCACGGTGTTCCGATGTCGTCATCAGAAGCCCGAAGCACTTTTCGCGATGTCCCGATGACGTCATCAGGAGCCCGAAGCACTTTTCATGGTGTTCCGATGACGTCATCAGAAGCCCGAAGCACTTTTCGCGATGTCCCGATGACGTCACCAGAAGCCCGAAGCACTTTTCACGACGTCGTGATGACGTCATCAGAAGCCCGAAGCACTTTTAACGACGTCACGATGACGTCATCAGGAGCTCGAAGCACTTTTCGCGATGTCCAGATGACGTCATCAGAATCCCGAAGCATTTTTCACGATGTCCAGATGACGTCATCAGAATCCCGAAGCACTTTTCACGATGTCCAGATGACGTCATCAGGAGCCCGAAGCACTTTTCACGGTGTTCCGATGTCGTCATCAGAAGCCCGAAGCACTTTTCGCGATGTCCCGATGACGTCATCAGGAGCCCGAAGCACTTTTCATGGTGTTCCGATGTCGTCATCGGAAGCCCGAAGCACTATTCGCGATGTCCCGATGACGTCATCAGAAGCCCGAAGCACTTTCCGCGATGTCCCGATGACGTCATCAGAATTCTGAAGCACTTTTCACGATGTCCAGATAACGTCATCAGAATCCCGAAGCACTTCTGACGACGTCCTGATCAGGAGCCCGAAGCACCGTTCACGGTGTTCCGATGACGTCATCAGAAGCCCGAAGTACTTTTCGCGATGTCCCGATGACGTCATCAGAAGCCCGAAGCACTTTTCACGACGTCACGATGACGTCATCAGGAGCCCGAAGCACTTTTCGCGATGTCCAGATGACGTCATCAGAATCCCGAAGCATTTTTCACGATGTACAGATGACGTCATCAGAAGCCCGAAGCACTTTTCACGACGTCCCGATGACGTCATCAGAAGCCCGAAGCACTTTTCGCGATGTCCCGATGACGTCATCAGAAGCCCGAAGCACTTTTCGCGATGTCCCTATGACGTCATCAGAATTCGGAAGCACTTTTCACGATGTCCAGATAACGTCATCAGAATCCCGAAGCACTTTTCGCGATGTCCCGATGACGTCATCAGGAGCCCGAAGCACTTTTCACGGTGTTCCGATGACGTCATCAGAAGCCCGAAGCACTTTTCGCGATGTCCCGATGACGTCACCAGAAGCCCGAAGCACTTTTCACGACGTCGTGATGACGTCATCAGAAGCCCGAAGCACTTTTCACGACGTCACGATGACGTCATCAGGAGCCCGAAGCACTTTTCGCGATGTCCAGATGACGTCATCAGAATCCCGAAGCATTTTTCACGATGTCCAGATGACGTCATCAGAATCCCGAAGCACTTTTCACGATGTCCAGATGACGTCATCAGGAGCCCGAAGCACTTTTCACGGTGTTCCGATGTCGTCATCAGAAGCCCGAAGCACTTTTCGCGATGTCCCGATGACGTCATCAGGAGCCCGAAGCACTTTTCACGGTGTTCCGATGTCGTCATCGGAAGCCCGAAGCACTTTTCGCGATGTCCCGATGACGTCATCAGAAGCCCGAAGCACTTTTCGCGATGTCCCGATGACGTCATCAGAATTCGGAAGCACTTTTCACGATGTCCAGATAACGTCATCAGAATCCCGAAGCACTTCTGACGACGTCCTGATCAGGAGCCCGAAGCACTTTTCACGGTGTTCCGATGACGTCATCAGAAGCCCGAAGTACTTTTCGCGATGTCCCGATGACGTCATCAGAAGCCCGAAGCACTTTTCACGACGTCCCGATGACGTCATCAGGAGCCCGAAGCACTTTTCGCGATGTCCAGATGACGTCATCAGAATCCCGAAGCACTTTTCACGACGTCCCGATGATGCCATCAAAATCCCCAATCACCTACAAATCGATCACTTACCAGCCTACGTACCCCTACCAACTTACCTGTCTGCCAAGTTGATTGCCTGCAACCATTGGCAGTGAATATTAGCAGTGAGGACTGAAAAGCGTGACGGGCCACGGCCTACGGCGCACACCATGAAATTTTCTTAAAGGCAGCATACACGCTCGTAAACGTAATTGAGATAACTACAGAATTAGAATCGTATGGCACAGAACACAATGCCCACGCATTTCTAACCGCCAAAAACGACCCGCAATGACGCTACACGAGTGAGAAGTTGGCCCCGCCCCTGTATCGGCCCGCCCCTTGTGTTTGCGTCCTCCTCCAAAGCAGGGGTGCTAGGCCATTCCCACCGTCGACGGCGTTTAAGGGTGGTGGAATAGGTACAATAGGTAAATCACACACATCGACGACGGTGGAAATGGCCCAGCACCCGTGTTTTGCAGGAGAAAACAAATACAGGGGGCGGGCAGAGACAGGGCGGGGTCAACTTCTCACTCGTGTAGCGTCATTTTGGGCCGTTTTCGACGCTTCAAAATGCGTGGGCGTTGTGTTCAGTGCCATACAATTCTAATTTCGTAGTTAACTCAATTACGTTTACGAGCGTGTATGCTGCCTTTAAGTATTCGGGCTCACAACTTTGTTATTTGTGAATCGATTTTGTTGAAATTCGGACAGCAGGTGTATTTTGGACCTCTTCGCTTATATCCTGAAGGAAATCTCCAGAAATTTTGTTTCAAAGATTCTATTAACTATTTTATAGAATCTTAAGTGATCACAAGGCCTAGGCAAAACCAAACCTCTCCAGCCGCTTCGCGGCTGGAGCGATTCATGCCGACTTGTACATGAACATAAAGTCTCTTTTGCGGAGACATTAAGTCTCGAATTGGCAGAGTGAGGGTCAAGTCGGTTGGTCTGATATAGAAATACAATTTTTGTCATCATTTCATGGCGTTGTGGCAATCGGTACCGCTGGCTATTGGGAGTTTACAGGTGACCAGAAGTATTCGGCCACGAGGATGCCGAAAATAGGGTGCTATCGCAGCGACGGGGGGGCCACTTGGCCATCGCACATGGCCCAGTCACCCATTTCTCCGTGCCGCATCTACTCTCCTGATTTTCAAAAGAGGAGGAAAACCTTGGGTTGATTCTCAGTTTAAAGGCAGTGTTCATGATAATCTTCAATTTTGAGATTATTGGCTATATTGATTAAGTGGCCCCCGGGTAGAACTAAAATAATGCAGAAAATGAGAAAAACGCACCAGAAGTACACGAAATCCTTATGTATCACCCCGGATCTTAAGTATCACAGGAAGTGTTTGTTGTGACGACGAAATCTTTTGTGGACCCATCCCTTGCAATTCTCTACTCTCTATTGCTCCGTTCTCTCCTTAGGGCCCTAACTGATCTTGCTTTGCATAATATATTCTTCTATTTTCGATTGACCCAAATTTCCACCGAATACAACCACCATGAACATGTTCATCCAACCGGACAACTAGCCCATGTTATTGAATAATCTCACTGAAATACGATGTTTTAATGCATTTCTCGTCATTTCTTTGTAGTTGTGGTAACACTTGGAGGCCAACACAGTGTTTTATGTGAAAAACTCGGGGACGAAAATCATCATGAACATTGCTCTCAAGTGGCGGCATGAAAAAATGGGCGTGGCCACGAGCGATGAGTGGCTCCCCCCTCACTACGATAGCACCAAAATAAATACACGGAACTCACCGATTTCACATCTGGGGTCCCTAACGGGTTGTTCGAATCCAGAAATGGACCTCTCACGAATAGAAAGTATTTACGATATCAGACGTCTGATACCGTCATTAGCCAGTGTTTTCTATTAAAGGCAGTGTTCACGATGATTTTCGTTTCCGAGTTGTCCACTCAAAACAATGCGTTGGCCACCAAGAGTTACCAAAATTACGAAAAGACGGCGAGAAACGCACTAAAACGCCTTATTTCAATGACATTATTACCTGACCTGGACTAGTTGTCCGGCGGGTTGAACACGTTCACGGTGGTTGTCACCGGCGAAAAGTGGACTCAACCGAAAGTTGAAGAATATTTAATGCCGAGCAGTATTAGTTAGCATCCGAAGCAAAGCATGGAACAACAAAAAGCAGATGATTGCGAAGGGTGGGTCCACAATAGATTTCTTTGTCACAACGAACAGTTCCTGTGAGAGTGAAGCAGTGGAGTGAAAGAAAAGGATTTCGTGTCCTTCTGGTGCGTTTTTGTCGATTTCTTCCTTATTTCAGTTCTACCCGGAGGCCAAACAATCGATTTACCTATTAATCTCGAAATTGAAAATTATTGTGAACACTACTTTTAAAGATCCTTTCACAGTTCGCCGGACGACGCCGTCCGACACGTTCTTAGATAGGACTGTGGCGTCGGCGCGGCCCGCATAGACGCCACAGTCCTATCTTATAACATGTCGGACGGTGTCGTTCGGCAAACAACGAGGGGGCTTTAGAGATTCCATATAAATACCCTGCTCCCCAGGATGGAGGGTGCTACCCTAGATGCCCGAGCAGCTCGCACGGAAGAGCTTGGCTTGCGTTGCGGCTCGGTTTGATAAGAGGTGAACCAGTGGCCATGTGGTGTTCCGGCCCCAGCCCGAGCACCTGGTAATCGATGCTGATCAGGGATGAGCGGAATTCCGTTCTCCGAGTTCCGATTACCGCAGGTTTTTAGGCCTCGGAATTCCGCGTTCCGAATTGCGAAAAATGGGCGCGGAAATCGGAACAAAATGCGGAAATAATATTAACCTGCATCCACTGACAGAATCTGACGAGTTGAGACTTGCCAACTTCTGTCAAGACCTGGTGAAGCTGATCAATTTCCATGGGATCCAGGGCTATGCGTAATTGGAACTTTAGAATTCATTGGTCGTTCAACGAGACACAACCCTCTTTATTCGTTAGTCTTTAGAAGTCCAGACTTTGAAAATAGACATTGCTAACTAGGGAACCTCGCAGGGCCATCCCCACCATTTCAAAGCTGATGAATGTTTTCTAGTCAACTCGGCACGCTCTCTTCGAATCTGAACTCGGATTTTGTTGCGGATATCTGCGAAAAAAGTTTTGGCCGGTAAAGCTTCGTATTTTCTGCACCTTTGCTGAACGTGACGTTTGTATGTAGTTCTCGAATGAATTTGGCTAAAATCTTCCATGAAGTTTACTTGACGGTACTGGGTTACTTGACCTACTGAACTTGAATTATAAGCCGGTTTCTTAATTTCCAAACGATTAAGCTGGGGATTCGTGAGTTACAGATTTGAAAAGGCTAAAAGACCCGAACCCGAATTGTTTGTAGAGCGCCTTTTTTCTATCAAAAATGCGCACTAGTGTTTGGAAAACCCGGAAACGGACCTCACAATTGTGTTCAGCGCCCAGAACTACCCCTTCTCTCAAGGGTATGCACGCTTTCGTATCAGGAGGGGTGCTCAGCGCGTGTTTCACGGAAAAGTGGGCGGATGGTAGTGAGTGTCGAGCTTCTTTTTGTCTGAGGATAAGGTTAGCGACTGGTCTGTGACTTCTGCTACGCGGTCGCTTTCTATTGATATGGTGCGTCATACACGAGAACCGGTGCGTGCCGTACACATCTGTAACCGTCGTCTCTGCACGAAAATCGTCTCTGCACAAACATTGCTCCATTTAAATGACTGATTCAAACTCTATTTCCGAATATTGTAAAACTCAAGTTCGCGTATATCTATGGGCGGCTTTAAAGGATATATTCCTGAAACATTTTTTGAGTTCTTGAATACGACTGCATAGAATGTGCACAGAATGGCTCCGCAGCTTGTAGTTTGAAAAACTTCTCTAGATTCGAAAACGGGTCTAGGTTTTTTTCGACTGTAAGGTTTCTAAGGGGATCGCCATCAGAAAAATTAAAGGCTTTCGCGACAACGCCTAAATATCACCCCACCATTTTATAAATATCACCATTTGAGGGGTATAACGCTTTTGCTTAGCACCGAAGCGATTCCTTGCCCCCGACACCGCGCGACGCTATCTTGAGGACATAACACTGATATTCAAGACGTTAGACGTCGTTTAGTTAGAAATAGTAGTGACAGTAGGTTACTGATATCGTGGGCCACCTAGGCATGTACATAGGTATCTTGAACATCCAGCGGCGGAATATTTGTCGAAGTTGGTTTGACCGCCCTCCCCCCCCCCACCATAGGTGAGCGATGGTAGTGAATAATGATTTTCTAACGATTTCTCGAGAAGCTTACGGAAACTTTAGACATTTTTTAGTCGTTAGCCATTCGACGTAACCGCAAAAAAGGCTTCCCATCTATACCAGAGGTTCAAGGACACATTTTTCGATGCCAGCAGCAAGTAAACTTCGTTCCGTTTTCCGAATTCCGCAGATTTTGAGTCTCGGAATCCCGCTCTCCTACTTCCGAATTTTCGCCTCCCTGCGTGCTGCTCGGGCATCTAGGATATGTGGGATGGGGCCGCACTGTGGCGCGGTGCACTTGGCCACGCCCATTTTTCTAACAAGGGAAGTATAAGAAGCGTAGGTCTGAACGGTAGAACTCAAATGTTATGTGAGAATGTCCACGTCTTACATAGTAGAACAGTGTTGATGACCCGCCGCGAAACATAGACCTGAAGGAGTTATAAGCTCCGAAAGTTTGACGGCCATCGATCTCCTCCTAGTCTACGATTTCCTAGGCGCCGACTCGAGCAGCATCGACGGCGCAGAGGAAGGGATGGCTGATGGTAGGCACTAAACCAGGGTTTGAATCCTCTCTAGAGCTGCTGTTTTGCAAATTCACGGAACTTCCATATTGTGATCAAGATATATATCCCAAATGTCATTTTATCTTTTTGCTGCGCGATCTGGGCATACCGACGTTCAAATAGACTTGGGTACAAGGAATTCAACGATTCGCTTCCCATCAAGGAGTTCCCATTGATTTGGAGAATTCACATGATTCGGAAATATTACAACACATATTTGGAACAATTTTATCAGTCTGTGGGACGCAAAATACATAACCAATTTCAGCACCAGTGGTAAATGGGCACATATTGCATGAAACATAAGCAAACTGAACAGTAGGGACAGCAAATGAACGCGATAGGCTCCTGGCAACCTATCTCCTCACAGGGGCCAAGCTCTACTGGGAATACGAGATCAGTTGGACTTTCGAAAAGACCCGGGCGGGCCAGAACGTAGCCGGCCTTAAACCACGCGCACTCTACAAGCTTTTCGAGTGATGGATGACACAAGATACGGTGTACCAGTGACACGACCTAAAAATTCGAAGTTCTGATTGTGAGGAGCGCAATAGTAATAACTGAAATCCATGTACCTTCAGAATATTGTCTCGTTTCTGGATGTCAAAAGGAAGATCGTGGACGATCACGTGCGTGTGCAATCGCTTAAGCAGCGCTTTCACATAGCTGAAAAACCCGACGTCTGCCGGCTGAACCAGGCTCGTAGCGCCAGGTGGTACCGTAAAAATCTGCAAGTTTTTCCCAGCCGGCACAAGAGCCTGTATAGCGTTCTGATTGGAAAAACCACTCCACGAGCCGAGGAGCAGAACACAACTCTTCGGCATTTGCGGCATGAAAACATGCTCGAAAAATTCATGTGTTGTTGACGTCGTCATGATATGGGATAATCCGCTGACGACGTGAAGATTCTTCGTCTTGAATACACCCTTCAATGGGAAGCGGCCGCCCGGCTCTGGCAATTGAACAAAGAGCATTTCTCCGACCTTGCCTGATGCGAAAATGAGGGGCATGATGGTCAGGCTATGGGTAGTCGCAGAAGCCGACTGCACCAACCGCACCGTCTTCTTCTCCCCTTTGAAGGACAAACATCTCGGCATCTGTAAATTTGGAACATAGCTGATTTTCTTCTATCTCTTCCGAATTAGTAGTTTTTTACTCACCGTTGTCTCTTCGTTCAGGCCGGACTGGTCGATATTGACGAAAGATGCGATTGGGATAACGTTCATTTTTGCTCTAACCTTTGCAACAAAATCAGCGGCAGCTCTCTCGACTGTTTCTTGATCCACAAATGACTTTTTTTTGCACGAATCGAGTTATGCGACGCCCGGAGATTCCAACATGTCTCTTGAAGTTGTTCAGCCAACAGTGGGAGGCCTTGAATCCCAAAACTGGATCAGGCATTCCACGGTTAACTGCCAGAGCGAGTAACTTGTTCCAAATATGTGTTGTAATATTTTCGAATCATGTAAATTCTCCAAATCAATGGGAACTCCTTGATGGGAAGTGAATCGTTGAATTCCTTGTACCCAAGTCTATTTCAACGTCGGTATGCCCAGATCGCGCAGCAAAAAGATAAAATGACAATTGGGATATAATTCTTGATTAAAATATGGAAGTTCCTTGAATTTGCAAAACAGCAACTCTGGAGAGAATTCGAACTCTGGTCTAGTGCCTACCATCAGCCATCCCTTCCTCTGCGCCGTCGATGCTGTTGGAGTCGGCGCTTTTGAAATCGTAGACTAGGAGGAGATCGATGGCCGTCAAACTTTCGGAGCTTATAACTCCTTCAGGTCTATGTTTCGCGGCGGGTCATCAACACTGTTCCACTATGTAAGACGTGAACATTCTCACATGACATTTGATTTCTACCGTTCAGACCTACGCTTCTTATACTTCCCTTGTAAGCAACACTTATTTTGAGCACCTACTCGTGGTATTCCCTGTAAATGGGGGTGGCCAAGTGCGATACAAAAGTGTCCACCCATCCCACATAGCACTGGATGGAGCACTTTGAACGTTTCCAACAGAAGGAGACGGCCGTCTAGAAGGGATGTCTTTGCGCGAAACTGGTGTACGTACCATAGCGGCATAGATGACAAAGCTTCGCAGGATATGCGAAACATGGGTAAATTGTGCGACACCAAAATTGATGTAAGCAGGACCCCAGGGGCCGCATGCATACCTCCCCTATCGGGGGTTCAGTCGAAACGTATTAAATGATAATCTACTTCGTGTGAAAACAGGGGAAAGCTAGCGATAAGTATGCAAAGATCTGAGGTCTTGTGCTATTAAACCTACAAAAACCGGCTAGTTGCTCGAAAAGTGCTGTGGTCGGACCATCTCGAGCTTCGATGCCACGGTACTGTACTATTCCTACTGAAGACCAGGGTCAGGCGTGGCAATGGGACCGGTCGATGGAGAGTGCGCCCCCACCCCTCCCTCCCAGCGGGTGGCTCGTCTCTGCGTCCTCCCTTCTCCGCGAACAAGTGAACAAAAACTCGATTATTTCCCCTTCATTCTCTACTTTGGTTTTTCGTTTTTTTATAAACAAAAAAATTACCAATACTTTTTTGTTTGCCGGCTCGTTCTGGGCTCCGGCTCATTGGAGAGCTAGGGATCTCAAACTCGGGCTGTGAGTAGTACTAATGAAAGGTTTTAAAACAAAACCGATATGAACAGGATCCGTGAGAGAAGTTTTTGCTCATACTTGACACCTCCAAGTTCGGAAGAGAATTTGAGCAAATTTGACGCTGAAAATAACACATCGATCTGCTTTTCTCGGCTGATGTCAGGTGGCAAGTTGTTCTCCACAAAACGTTGTCCCAGAAAATGTCGCGCAGTCCCTTCCCGGAGGATCCGCCGAAAATTTTCCTCAATGGGATAGAAGCGGTTTCTTGTTTAGTGTTTTATGTTTTATAACTCCGCCATGGACGGTCCCAAGCCCGGCTGAGAAAGGAGGAGGGTTGTCCCGTGCCGACGGATTGTAAAACTAGGCTTGTAACCACGGGAGACGATTTAAGGATTCGAACATGTGCTACCGCATCCGGGGCAGCCGTTGCGCCGGATCTGATGAACCAAAACCAGGGTTCCGGTGACAAACATGCTACTGGTTATACGGATAGAATTTTCACGCCGAAGCGGGAAGTTCAAGTCGCTGCGTGGAACGTACGCACAGGCCAGCATGTTGGGCAGAAGGAAGTGATCGCTCGCGAATTGGCGCGTTACAACATCTCCATTGCGACGCTCTCGGAGCTACGCATGACAGGGTCTGGACGAACGGTCGTGCAAATCCCCGATACTGCGCTCAAATTACGCTGTTCTATTCTGGAGGAGATAAGCACATGAAAGGTGTCGGCTTCGCTTCGGATGGAAGACTAAGAGGACTAAGAGCGTGCTGGCTTTTCAACCAATATCGAGCCGTCTGGCCGTATTGACACTAGCGGGTACAGTAAAGACGCACATAATTTCTGTCTACGCTCCCACGGAAGTCAGCTCAGGCGATGCGAAGGATGAATTTTACACCAGTCTACAGGACGCTATCGACACATTGCCAAGAACGGATTCCATAATTATCGCTGGCGATTTGAATGCTCATGTTGGAGCAGATAGGTCGGGCTGGGAAGGAACATTGGGCCGATACGGACTAGGTGAAGTAAATGAAAATGGTATGCGTCTACTGCCGTTCGCCGCAGGCAATGGACTATTAGTCGGAAACAGTCATTACCAGCATCCTCGTAAGCATCAACTCACCTGGCGTGCACCGAATGGCAAGGACTCTGCTGTACTAGACTACATTCTCGTCAAGACGCGTTTCCGGTCATCATTACAGGACGTGCGTGTGAAGCGTGGCGCTGAATGTGGAACTGCCAACCATCTTCTCTGTGCTAAAGTCAGGCTCAAGCTCCAACGTGTCAAGTCTCAATCGGCGTCACAGTCAAAAAGGGATTGGTCGAAGTTGAAGGAGCCAGAGTAAGTGCAACGATTCCAATTGGAGCTGTCAAACCGATTCTCTTCGTTTATGGTGCACGATGAAGTG
This sequence comes from Aplectana chamaeleonis, assembly GCA_029168955.1. Lineage (NCBI taxonomy): Eukaryota > Metazoa > Nematoda > Chromadorea > Rhabditida > Cosmocercidae > Aplectana > Aplectana chamaeleonis. The sequence goes on from JAPDOI010001837.1 coordinate 12,634, forward strand.
AATGCAGAAGAAGAGCAGTTCTCTAGCGTAGTTTGTAATTGTGCTGAAAACGTATGTCCTCCCGTCAGGCAGAGAACGCAACCGTGGATCTCGGACAGATGTCTAGAACTCGTAGATCAACGAAAGAAGGCAAAGCTTGTCAACCACACTTTGTATGTCCAGTTGAATCGTGAAGTACGACGGCAGCTGAAATTGGAGCGCGAGGCGTACTGGAACACAGTTGCAGAAGAAATGGAGCAAGCATCATCAAGGCATGACTTCCGCACACTGTTCTCGACTTTAAGACGGCTCAGTGGCAAAACCAAGGTCACAAGCGACAATATCAGGAAGGCTGACGGCTCCTTCGTCCGATCGTCCACAGAACGTCTCGAGCGATGGAAGGAGTTTTTTGAAGGATTTTACCGGAGTGACGAGTCTCATACTACTGCTACGCCAATCCTTGCTGAACCTCATGTGATCGCTTCGGACGCCCCACCATCCATGGAAGAAGTTGCTGCTGCTGTGAAGCTACTAAAGTCGGGCAAAGCTGCTGGTGTGGACATGGTAATCGCAGAAGCTTCAAAAGCTGGTGAAGATATTTTGATGCGCCGTCTACTATTACTACTGCAGCTAGTATGGCGTACTGAGAAAATTCCTGCGTTGCGGAAACGAGCGATTATAGTACCTGTTCTTAAAAAAGGCGACAGCAGTCAGTGCAAAAACTATCGCGGTATTAGCTTGCTGTCCATCACTAGCAAAGTGTTCACAAGGATTCTGCAGCTGCGTCTTCAAAAGCATCGGGAAACTGTAGCCAGAGATAAGCAAGCAGGCTTCCGTCCTGGTCGTGGATGATGTGATCAAGTTTTCACCATCAGACAGATTCTTGAGGAACGCATACGTTGCGCCAAGCGCGCAGTTGTTGTCTTCATCGATTTCTGCGCGGAATTTGATAGCGTCTCGTTGCCGGCTGTGTGGCTGTCTTTACGATCGGAGCGCGTACCGGAAAAGATAGTGCGTCTTCCTCAAGAGACCTATACAGGCTCATGCAGTTGCATTCGCGTACAAAAGGAACTTTCCGCCTCATTACCGATTCGAAGTGGTGTACGACAAGGATGTGTTGCGTCTCCTTTGCTGTTTAATGCAGCAGTTGACGCCATCATGCGGAGAGTTTTCAATGGCCCGCAAGGAGTTCAATTCGGTGATAGTCATTTCGTAACCGACCTAATGTTTGCTGACGACGGCGCTGTTCTTGCTAACAGTGATGGCGAGGCTACCGACATTCTACACCAGATCGCGACACTAGCTAGCTCATACGGTCTTACGACAAATTCCGACAAAACGAAGGTGATGACAAGTGATGGGTCATCAGCTGCAGTCACCCTCCACGGTGTCCAGATTGAACAAAAGGATCGTTTCAAGTACCTTGGCTCCGTCATTCAACAAAGCAAGATCGCCTCAACAGCTGAAGTTCTTAGCAGGATTGGTCAAGCTGCTTCTGCATTTGGAGCACTAGACTGGTGCTTATGGAGGGGTCCAAACGTAGCCATTGGAACGAAAATGAGGATCTACCATTCGCTTGTCGTGCCAGTTTTGCTGTATGGAGCTGAGACGTGGACACTGCTAAAATCGGATCTTCAGAAACTCGAAGTGTTTCAAATGCGATGTCTCCGACGGATCCTTCGCGTGTCCTTACGCGACCATGTCACGAGTGAGAATGTTCGCTTACGTTGCGAGGACCAACCCTCGATTGAATGCGAAGTCAGAAAACGTAGGTTGCGCTGGTTTGGTCATGTTTGCCGCATGCCAATAGAACGCCTGCCTCGCCAGTTGCTCTTCAGACAACGTTCGGTGGAATGAAAGGTGCAGCGATCGGCGCCCAGAAAGACTTGGATTAAGCAGGTTGAAGATGATTTGGTGACACGCAGACTGTCTGTGGCTGATGCTAGACTAATGGCACTGGATCGCTCTGCGTGGAAGGCAGTTGTTCGTGATGCTTATCTCCCCATGGCACCCACAGCGGCGTGCTGGCTCCGAGGTCAGCCTCTGCAGGCCATCAGCTAATGGGACGGTAAGTAAGGTAAGGTAAGGTGTTTTATGAGTCCAAATCCCACTGAGCAGAATCAGACATCCCAGAGTCTCGTTCTCGGCTCAATGAAGAGATACGGGTCCCAAACTCAGGCTGTGAGCTGTACTAGTAAAAAGCTCCAAATGAACCCCATATAGGCAGGATCCATGGTGAAAAGTGTTTTTTCTCATACTTTTACTGTTACAAGTCCGAAGAAAACCCTGAGAAAAAAAATTTTTTGGTCCCAAAAAATAGGTCCCAAAATGTTGCAAATGTTCCAAAAATAATTTTTGTATAGGTTGAAAAACGACATTTTCCTAGACCTTCACCATTTCTGGAATCACCTAAGAAAATTTTTTTGGTACAAAAGATGTAGGTCCCAAAATGCTGCACTTGTTTGAGAAAGCATCCTTCTATAGGTAAGAAAACTACTTTTTCCGACCTTGACCACCTCTGGTACAGTTTTGGATCTCCTCCTGGGAGAGTGAATCATCTCCACACCACAGTTTGGGGATGAGATTTTGTAAGCAGCTAGACAGTAGGATAGAAAACTGTTTCATCTTAACGCACATGTCATACTTTACTCAATCTTTCCTAACAGTTAGGTGAAATACGTAAACTTTCATGAAGAGTCACCATATCAAATCATTTGATAAACCTCCACGCTGAGCGGTCGAGTGTTTCATACCTCCGAAAACCTTACCTGTCATCATAACATCGGAGTTACCCATATCGTCAGTACTAATTCCTACTACCATCCCAACTAATACGTATCGACGAAATGGCGACTAATGAATTATCGAGTGCAATCGAGGAAATGAATAAGTGCAAGGAAGTTCCATAATGCGTACGGACGATCCTCCTAATGGTCACTGCTCAGCTGAGTTTGATTATTAAAGATAATGATCAGTTGCGTGCCGAGAGTGTTCAGTACGATCAAGAGAGACAGGAGCTGCGTGCCGAAATTGAGCGGCTACAGAAGAACATGGACGAAGTGTCTAAAAAGGCTGAGTGTGACGGATCAGGCCGAACTGTCGAGAAAGAGGTGGTCAAAGAAGACAATTTCCACGAATGCGAGCGGCAAAGATCGATAGTTGTGTGTGGTCTCCCTGAATCATCCTCTTCTGATTTGTGTTCACACTTACGCCACGATAACTTCAACGTTATGAGCATCCTTTCGATTCTTGGCATTGAAACTTACCCATTAGCTGTATATAGGTTAGGTTCGTTTTGGCCGGGTAAGTCGAGATTACTCAAGATTGTCTTACCTTCCACTCACCATCAGAGGCTAGCTATTGACTGTTCGCATCGTTTACGTTTCACTCCTTTTAAGGGTCATTATATAAGACGGTCACTTTCTATAGAAGAGCTCAATGCAAGGAAGGAAAAGAGGCAGCTCATGGTTGCTGGATATCGCAACGGAGGGGGAGCGCAGAATTCTCAGGTTGGGAGTTCTCGTACTTCTCAGCGACAGCAGACATCCAGCAAGAAGAGCTGTCTTTCTAACAACCGTTTAAACTAATTGCTAGTCCGCGGATTGTTAACATGAAATGCTTTTATTCTAATGTTAGGTCTGTCGTGAAAAATTCTAAGGAAATTGACTTAGTTTTGGGGAATAATTTTGATTTGTTTGCGTTCACGGAGACGTGGTTGAAATCCCAGCACACGTTGTCCTCGGTTTTGTGTAACATATCATCTGAAGTGGAAGCTATTCGTTGTGACAGACCAAGGAGGGTCGGAGGATGAGTGATGGTGTTATTGAAAAAGAAATTTGAGTATGAAACGATTTTTTCGGAGTCCGTTTTGAAGAGTTATGAAATCTTAGCTATCGATGTTTATGGTAATTCTAACCCTTTTAGACTAGTAGTGGTTTACCGAGCGCCTTCCTGCTCTCAGCAGTACACAGATCAGTTGGTCAATACAATAAGTGACCTAGTGACATTCGAACATCGGTCTGTTGTTGTGGGAGATTTTAATTTTCCTGATATTGATTGGAACGATCTAGAAAAATCATCCAGTGTTTCAAATGGAGCCGTTATTGAATTCGTCAATACTCATGACTTCGATCAGTATGTCAAAGGACCCACCAGGAGTCTGCACACACTTGACTTAGTGCTAACTAATGACAATACCTTTCTTGATGAAGTTAGAATTAAACCTCCAGTAGGTTCCAGCGATCACGCCAGTGTTTCTTTTGAATTGCGTGCCCAAGCTAATGACTGCTATGTGACTTATCGACGGCATTTCTCAAAGTGTGATTATTCCAAAATTTGTTATTACCTAGCTGATGTCATGTGGATTGATTCTTTGGAAACTAACGCCTCAGTTGATGATAAATACGAAATGTTCTCGAGAATTTTACACCATGCGATTCAATTATTTGTACCGTTGAAGCGTGTTTTCTCTACCCGCTCTTTTCTTACTAAATATCTAGAAAATATGCTAGCCCATAAAAACTGCTTGTTTGATGAGGCGTACAGGACTCAGGCGCCTTCCGACTGGGAGAAGTTCAAAACGTTTTCCACACAGTTTTCAAAGAAATTGGAAAAGTACAATCACAATGTAGAAAAGCGAATAATTGAATCTGGTCAGAAAAAAGGTTTTTACAAGTACTTGAATAAAAAGCTGAGTAGAACAAACAGCATTGCAGTTTTGAAAAAAAAAGGAAATGAACGAGCGATCCAAGATCTAGATAAAGCAAATTTACTAGCACAGCAATTCAGCGAAGTTTTTTTCTACTGATGAGTTCATCTTTCCCAGATTTCAATCCCACTCTATTGTCAAGTATGGATATCATTCCTTGGTTCGATGACGAAAAAATTTACGAACTCATACACGCATGGCCGTCATCTTTTTCAGTGTCTGTTGACCACATTCCTCTTCAATTCATCAAGGAAACGGCCCATGTGATAGCTAAACCGTTGGCATATATTTTCAATCAGTCTTTAATGTATTCAGAAGTACCTAAACGTTGGAAACACTCCTATGTGACGCCATTGCTCAAAAAAGAGCCTGCTAATGACCCAAAGAACTATAGGCCAGTCAGCATAACCTCGTTATTTTGCCGCATTTTCGAAAAGGTACTGAAAACCCACATGGTGAGGCATCTTGAGGATAACTCTATAATTCCAAGTTGTCAGCATGGTTTTATTAAAGGAAGGTCGACTGAAACGAATCTCCTGGAGTGTCTGAATGATTGGGCTAATGTCCTAGAAATGAAAGGGACATGTGATATCATTTATTTGGATTTCTCCAAAGCTTTCGATCGGGTCAGCCATGGAAAACTCGTATATAAACTAAATAAGTTGGGTTTTCATCCCATGTTTACAAAATGGATAGAAGAGTTTCTAAGTTGTAGGACATTCCAGGTGAGGGTAAATCAGACTTTATCAGATGTTTATGAAGTCAAGAGTGGTGTGCCACAGGGAAGAGTGTTATCTCCAACACTTTTTGCCATTTTCACTGCCGACTTAGCTGGAACTATTGAGGATCTTGGTGTCAAATCCATGCAATATGCTGATGACTTTAAGATCTACAGCAAGATCATCGAAAATCCCTCAGATAATCTACAGAAAGCTATCGATGCTGTCGATAGATGGGCGCACTCTTGAGTGTTACCTCTTGCTCCTGAAAAAAACCAACATATGAGGGTAGGTAGGTGCGATATTTCGCGGCGGTATACAATTGAAAACGATGCTATTCCCATTGTATAAAAAGTAGTTGATTTGGGATTCTCTTACGACAACAGACTGGATTTCACTGAGCACTACAAAATTATCTGCAGGAGAGCAAATGCTCGCACCTACCAGTTGCTTAAGGGTTTGGCAACGAAAAACAAGAGTGTGTTAACAAAGGCATACACAACTTATACACGATTTTTTGGAAGTTTTTTGCCGTAACTGCAGTTTGACGTCGCAGTGCACGTTATAGTATGTTTGCACAAAGTGTTGAGTTGATCGCAAAACGCCTGGCTCCGGGCGAGATTGAACCAGCATATTCCCTTTCCGGGGGAGCGCCTTATCGCACTGCACCACCGAAGCCCCAGCGCCGCTCTCACTCAACTGCTCGGTAAATCTTCACCGAAGCAATCACCCTTTCACCCGCATAACGGGATGAAACAGGTATACCGTCAGAGACTATCTAACAGTCGTAGACCTGTCAAGATGATGCCCTAGTTAAGTCCTACACGATTTTGGAAGTTTTTGCCGTAACTGCAGTTTGACGTCGCAGTGCACGTTATAGTATGTTTGCACAAAGTGTTGAGTTGATCGCAAAACGCTTGGCTCCGGGCGAGATTGAACCAGCATATTCCCTTTCCGGGGAGCGCCTTATCGCACTGCACCACCGAAGCCCCAGCGCCGCTCACTCAACTGCTCGGTAAATCTTCACCGAAGCAATCACCCTTTCACCCGCATAACGGGATGAAACAGGTATACCGTCAGAGTCTCTCTAACAGTGGTAGCCCTGGCAAGCTGATGCCCTAGTTGTCCTACACGATTTTTTGAAGTTTTTTGCCGTAACTGCAGTTTGACGTCGCAGTGCACGTTATAGTATGTTTGCACAAAGTGTTGAGTTGATCGCAAAACGCTGGGGTCCGGGGGAGACTGAACCAGCATATTCTTCCGGGGAGCGCCTCATTGCACTGCACCACCGAAGCCCAGCGCCGCTCTCACTCATCTGCTCGGTTAATCTTCACCGAAGCAATTCACGCGACGTCAAACTGCAGTTACGGCAAAAAACTTCCAAAAAAAATCGTGTAGGACTTAACTAGGGCATCATCTTGACAGGTCTACGACTGTTATATAGTCTATGACGATATACCTGTTTCACCCCTTTATGCGGATGAAGGGATTACTGCTCCGGTGAAGATTCATCGAGCAGCCGAGTGAGAGCGTTGCTGGGGCTTCGGTAGTGCAGTGTGATAAGGCGCTTCCCCGGAGAGGGAAGATGCTGGTTCAATCTCGCCCGGAGCCAAGCGTTTTGCGATCAACTCAGCACCTTGTGTAAACATACCATAACGTGCACTGCGACGTCAAACTGCAGTTACGGCAAAACTTCCAAAAATCGTGTAGGACTTTAACTAGGCATCATCTTGACAGGTCTACGACTGTTAGATAGTCTCTGACGGTATACCTGTTTCATCCCGTTATGCGGGTGAAAGGGTGATTGCTTCGGTGAAGATTTACCGAGCAGTTGAGTGAGAGCGGCGCTGGGGCTTCGGTGGTGCAGTGCGACAAGGCGCTCCCCCGGAAAGGGAATATGCTGGTTCAATCTCGCCCAGAGCCAAGCGTTTTTCGATCAACTCAACAACTTGTGAAAACATACTATAATGTGCACTGCGACGTCAAACTGCAGTTACGGCAAAAAACTTCCAAAAATCGTGTAAGACTTAACTAGGGCATCATCTTGACAGGTCTGCGACTGTTAGATAGTCTCTGACGGTATACCTGTTTCATCCCGTTATGCGGGTGAAAGGGTGATTGCTTCGGTGAAGATTTACCGAGCAGTTGAGTGAGAGCGGCGCTGGGGCTTCGGTGGTGCAGGGCGACAAGGCGCTCCCCGGAAAGGGAATATGCTGGTTCAATCTTCGCCCGGAGCCAAGCGTTTTGCGATCAACTCAACACTTTGTGCAAACATACTATAACGTGCACTGCGACGTCAAACCGCAGTTACGGCAAAAACTTCCAAAAATCGTGTAGGACTTAACTAGGGCATCATCTTGACAGGTCTACGACTGTTAGATAGTCTCTGACGGTATACCTGTTTCATCCCGTTATGCGGGTGAAAGGGTGATTGTTTCGGTGAAGATTTACCGAGCAGTTGAGTGAGAGCGGCGCTGGGGCTTCGGTGGTGCAGTGCGATAAGGCGCTCCCCGGAAAGGAATATGCTGGTTCAATCTCGCCCGGAGCCAAGCGTTTTGCGATCAACTCAACACTTTGTGCAAACATACTATAACGTGCACTGCGACGTCAAACTGCAGTTACGGCAAAACTTCCAAAAATCGTGTAGGACTTAACTAGGGCATCATCTTGACAGGTCTACGACTGTTAGATAGTCTCTGACGGTATACCTGTTTCATCCCGTTATGCGGGTGAAAGGTGATTGCTTCGGTGAAGATTTACCGAGCAGTTGAGTGAGAGCGGCGCTGGGGCTTCAGTGGTGCAGTGCGATAAGGCGCTCCCCCGGAAAGGGAATATGCTGGTTCAATCTCGCCCGGAGCCAAGCGTTTTGCGATCAACTCAACACTTTGTGCAAACATACTATAACGTGCACTGCGACGTCAAACTGCAGTTACGGCAAAAACTTCCAAAAATCGTGTAGGACTTAACTAGGGCATCATCTTGACAGGTCTACGACTGTTAGATAGTCTCTGACGGTATACCTGTTTCATCCCGTTATGCGGGTGAAAGGGTGATTGCTTCGGTGAAGATTTACCGAGCAGTTGAGTGAGAGCGGCGCTGGGGCTTCGGTGGTGCAGTGCGATAAGGCGCTCCCCCGGAAAGGGAATATGCTGGTTCAATCTCGCCCGGAGCCAAGCGTTTTGCGATCAACTCAACACTTTGTGCAAACATACTATAACGTGCACTGCGACGTCAAACTGCAGTTACGGCAAAAAACTTCCAAAAAATCGTGTAGGACTTAACTAGGGCATCATCTTGACAGGTCTACGACTGTTAGATAGTCTCTGACGGTATACCTGTTTCATCCCGTTATGCGGGTGAAAGGGTGATTGCTTCGGTGAAGATTTACCGAGCAGTTGAGTGAGAGCGGCGCTGGGGCTTCGGTGGTGCAGTGCGATAAGGCGCTCCCCCGGAAAGGGAATATGCTGGTTCAATCTCGCCCGGAGCCAAGCGTTTTGCGATCAACTCAACACTTTGTGCAAAAATACACAACTTATGTAAGACCTCTGGTGAAATGTGGAACAACAGTATTCGAACCGCATAAGGTGAGGGGCATTCAACCTATTGAGAAAATTTCGAATAAGTACACACGAAAGGTGGTAGCCAGATACGGAGGATTCCTGTATTCTCGTATTCCTAAGTCTCAAATAAGAACCAAAGTCTTGGGAATGCACTCCTTGCAATCTAGGAGGAAGCTGAGAGATGTATGTATGGTTTTTAAAATAGTTTCGGGTATGGCTTGTGTCAAGCGTTCCTTTTTTTCAACTTACTTCATCGTGAACACGTGGAGGAAGTATCAAAATCACATATTCTATACCGAAGAGTGGAATCAGATCGCATGTCTTTACGGTGCGTGCTGGCTCTGCTTATGTTGAGTTGAGGAGTACCATTGATCCTATACCGACTAACTTTGGAGCTTTCAAACGATTGGCTTCCATTCCTATTCTTTCGTACTAATGTGTTTCACTATGCATTCTGCGAATTATGTATGATCATCGGTGTGTATTTGAATTTCTTGTTTATTATCCTACGACTGTCTTAAACGGTGTAATGAATTATTATTATTATTAACATAATAGCCGTACTCCGCAAAATTTGGCGCAGAGAACGACAGTACTATTAACGCTTACAAATAGAAGTACAAATAGGACGCATCAATCTTAGATAAAAACTAAATTCACCGCTGACCAGATCTCCATGGAACGCAATAACAAATCCGGTATTGCTGCTGGGGGCCCCTATTAAGGTTCCAATTTTTTCTTCTGATTTTCGTTATGATCTGAAGAAACCAAATTCTTCAGTATCTAAGAATGGAAAATGAATAAATCGCAACGCTAGTAACCGAACCTGGACTCATACCGGGCTTCAGCAAACTAATTATCTCCCTTTTGTCGTACTCACTTACAAGGGACCACTTCGAACGTAAAATGGAGTTTTGAAAAACGGTCTTCTGAGGGTTGTAGAGGAGTTAAAAAGAAACAATTTGAGATTTTAAAATTTCACTCAGTCCTCACGGGTAGACCAAACACGATCAAAAAAGGAAAGAAGCCAGAACGTCGGATTGGGAGGACGTAGCACAAATGTGAGCTATACAGTGGCCTTGAAATCATCTGAAAAGGTTCTCCTAAAAGTTTGAGGATGAAAACTAGCTAGGCTCTCGAGTTATGACTTGTTCATTGATCCCCTGAACAATGCTCGTTGCATTCAAGCCACCGATCACTGCAATGTGATAGTCGGGGTGAGCTAGCAGCACACCGTGGCTCAGTCGGTTAGGCGTTGGATTACGAAGCAATTGAAAGATGGTTTGAATACTGTGGGATCATTACTGCATTATGGCTAGTAGTAATTACATTTCCATGTGTTCACCTTACCTCTTTTGAGTTTTAACAGTGTCTCTTGTTTTTTACACCTCTTTTCTTAAATCGCAGATATAACGTGATATAAACGGAGAACGGTTCACAACAATGTTAGAAACTGTAGAAATTCCGAGGTTTCGACTATTGCTAGAATATCAAGAATACCCTTACCCTTCTCCCCCACATATGTTACAGAAAATTCGTCCTTAATTCGTAGAAACACTTCAGAGGACTTATTTTGATATATGACGCTGGAAAAAAAAGTTCGGACAAAATGAAGCTTCGTGGACTTGTTCCTTGATCAATGACCAATCTTTTTTTCCAACAGAAATATTTATTATAAACAGAAGTGGGTTTACCTATACTTCAAAATCCATTGAAGCAACCCAATACGTAAGCGCATGGCTCGAAGACTCAAAAAAGTGTTTCGTTATCAATTTCAAAATTTTTAGAAGAACAGAGCCTTTTAAAAACACACTTTACAAGAAGACTACTTTCAGTCAGCCTGGCAATTCTGGATTAAATGTAGTTTTCTGGAGCCATTTTGGACGTAGAATCCGAGTATGCTCTTCGCAGCTTCTCGAAAAAAACGAAACCACTCTGGAGAACGTTACAGACGTTTTTCCAAGCCTAGCGGCAAGGCAAGGGTACCACCCATCAGGGAATTTTTAGGTGGTTTGGAAAAAGATCTTCGGATTCGGCTCAAAACTTGTATGTAGGGCTAATCTAGGGTGCTGAACACGAATTTAGAGGTCGTTTGCCGAAATTCTGAGATTAACTGTAGATTACGGTAGTTGTCATGACATAGAGGGCCTGAACCTACCTTAATAATTTGAAAATTGACAAGTGAACATCAGATTCTTATTCAGCACCCCGAATAACCCCCGTTCAGAAATTTTGAGTCAAATCTGAGACTTTGACCCAACTACCGTATACCCACCGCAATCTACCGTAATCTGTCTAAAATCGATAAACTGACCTCAGATTCGTCATGAGCACTTCAAATAACCTCCGAGAGCAAAGTTTGGGTCATAATTTTTTTTCGACCTTTGGAGCCCCGTGAGGTAAGAAGCTCAAAGCCATTTTTGGGGGTTCAGAGGTCGAATTTTTTTGCCCAAACTCCGCCCCAGGGGGTAATTTGGGACGCTGAACTCGAATCTGAGGTCCGTTTCCTGTTTTTTTTTAGGGGCTTTCGTCAGGTTAGGGTGCGTTGAATGGCATTTTACCTTGTTTTGGTGGTTTCTGATCTACCCGTGAGGACTGAGTGAAATTTTAAAATTTTAAATAGTTCATTTTCACGCCCTCTACAACTTTCGAAAAACCGTTTTTCGAAACTCCATTTTATGTTCAAAGTGGTCCCTTGTTAGAGGAAGAAAAGCCGCAGACACAATGTGTCCAAGGCGTCCCACACATCCTTGATACCAAACGCTGCCATCGATATTTTCAACAGCCTATGAAACATATTCAAGCAAATAGATATAGGAGAACATCTCTTATACTACCTTCAAAAAAGCAGGGCAATGAGAGTAAACTCTCTTGATCATCCTGTACACCTTTTGGAAGCTTTCGGGATCGGTTGCGGGCCATCCCCACAAGCGCGCTGACAATTTTTAACAGTGTTTCTTCCCACTCGAACGTACATAACTTCGAACTTCGCTTTGGAAACTTTATGTTCGAACACTTCTGAATCATCATTTTTCACTCCTAAATTGCGCAAAATAAGTGGAAACATCAAGAAGTCCAGGAAAAAATCTTCAATTGACTTCGGTTTTCGCAAACGTATTGAAACTACCGGAAATAAGCGAGCAATCCTGTTGCTTTTCTTCGTCGTAGTCTTTTCTTTCAAAATTTTCGTTAGTTCTATGGTTTCCGTTTTCATTTTAGTCTGACGCATAGACCAGGAGGCTGGCCGTGCGGGGTTGGCGGCCTCACTGGGGAATGGGTTTCGATTCGCGCGGGGGTGATCTACCGTCGCAGCTCCGTCCATTCATCAGACTTATCGTCCATCACTGGATGAGGGATCGCCGCGACGCTGCTTGGCGGGAAAAATTGCGGGCGGGAAAACAAAGGGAGAGTGGCTATTGATCTCGCAAATTTTCCCGCCAAGCAGCATCGCGGCGCTCCCTCATCCAGTGACTGACGATAAATGATTCCGCGAACTCTACATGATCGCTGAACTTGTGGCTGCATGCCGTACGAACCACATACAATTGGTTAAACCACGCATTTCATAACTGATCAGACTGTAGGAGAGGCAGAATAGAAAATTTGGGTGATTTTCACACCTTTTCATGGCCATTTATAGCTCTCTGGTATCCAAATATCTTGTCGCAAATATCGCATACGAATTTTTCGCGGCCCTGTTACACTCACAACGCTGCTCTTTCGGCGGCAACTTCTTCTCCACTCCAATTATGAGCGCTGTGCAAGTGTGAATAGAAGCGGATAGGTCGCAGAAGCTATTGCTCGCATGTACCACATGTCATTTAAGTCATACGCCTAAATATCTTTTAGAGACGTTGGCGGTACCACTGTGAACAGAAGAAATGTGACAAGAATGCGAATAGACTTGAAAAGCAATTTTCATTGCCCTGATTGGAACTTCGGAGTGTGTTCCAATCCTACCGTGGGTCTCGATCTCGGGAGGTGCGCATCAGTGGGAATTCAGTATGGACGGTGCTGCCTTCGACTGCACCATCCGCCAAGGGAGGAGAACCCCGGGTGTGGGCCAATCCTGAGGTGGGTCGCGATTTCGGGAGGTGCGCATCTGCGGTAATCCAGTATGTACGGGTGCCAATCTGCTAACAATAATACTCAAAATTCACCAAAACTGTGATGTAGGCCAGGGCGTGGCGAAATTCCGACGTGTGTGCGAAGTTTCCTCAGCTTTTCTCACCGATCGAATGATTTTTGAGAACACTGAGATTGGAATTTGATTTCCGCTCAAAGGCCCCCGTCAGATTTCGTCGAAAAACCTGCTGAGTCCGACTGAGTCCGGCCGCCCCCAGCGCCAACCAGTTCCTCTGCGAAACGCGCAATCGATAGTCAGCGGCAGCAGTACGTGGGGCAGAGCGAAGACGACGAGAGTCGTGATGCGGTGGGACTCGGCAGGTCGCAGTCGGCCGCAAAAATGCACCCAAATCACGTGAGAAACACCTATATCGACCGGATGGGGTGAGGAAGATTTCGGTGGGACTCAGTGGGACTTAGTCGGACTCAGTCGGTGCATTGGCCCCGCCCTTGTACGCATGAGAACCATCAGTATCGACCGAGGAGATTGCAGTGGGCATCAGACGGTCGCAGTCGGACTCAGTGGGTTGATTAATTTGCACCCGTTTCCCACGAATTCGGTGCGTATCGACCGGGTGGGACTCAGTAAATCCACCGACTGTGACGGCAGCCTAAGATTCTATATTGACGCTTATGAGCACTGTTGAAAAAACAACGACCCTTCAAGCGACCCTTCAAGTGTTCCTCTCTCCCAGCCTTCAAGACAATATCGAGGCCATTTCGGTGTTTCGCAGTTTCCCCCACTATTCTATGGTCTTAAAATTTCTGCTTAGTATTAGGGATAAGGATTAGAAATGGTAATTTCATTTAAAAATTTATCGTCATGCTATCTTAGCCGTGGGGAGGGCGCCACCACCACACTCGTATAATGCACCTACCAGTTTCCTTCCCCTTCTGAAATTAGGAGAGACTTTGCGGCACTAAAATGAGCTTGGCCTAATGCTATGTGATCGCGCCCCTCCCCGGCTGAGAAAGCACACCTATGCAGCTGTTTCGGCAGCAAACATCTTAAATATAACCCTGAATATCATAGAAACTGCACTAACAAGGGAAGTATAAAAAGCGTAGGTCGGATCTGCCAAAACGACTAGTATCATTAGTATCTCTTCTGGCTCAATAGTATAAATGCGCAGTATACCGCCGCGAGCCGCAGGTTCAAAAAAGTTATGAGCATTTTTCAAGCCTGGAGAAAAGGCAAGGGTACCCATCGGGCATTTTTTTTGGAGTTTCAAAAAATTCTTTCGGATTTAGCTCAAAAGTTGTAGGTAGGGGTATTCTTGGGTGGTGAACACGAATCTGGAGTTCATTTGTCGAAATTTTGAGGTTTACTGTAGGTTACGGTAGGTAACATGTCATTTAGGGGTCAAAACCCACCTTAGTATTTCGAAAATCGACAAGCGAACGTTAAATTCGTATTCTCCACCCCGAATAAACCCCGTATACAAGTTTTGAGTAAAATCTGAGATTTTAACCAAACTACCGTATGACTTACTTGACTTAATCGGTTGGCTTTCGCCTGACGCGGTCATTCCGCATCTTCACCGAGGTGTGCCGTCCTAGTAGTCAGCCGTGTCCATTTTCCACGGTCTTCAGCCACAATTTGAACACATTCCATCCAGCTGTCACTATTCCATTTCCTGCGAAACGAAACATCGCGCCTGAACTGTCTTTCGATGCCGAGTGACTTTAAATCCTCTTTAACCACATCCGTCCAGAACTTTCGCCTACGCCCAGGTGGCCGTTTCCAGACAGGATTTGGAAGCATTTTAAAGCGTGTTGTACGAGACGATCCGGCGTTCTTCTTAGTATATGCCCGAGCCGTCGAAGTCGACTTTCCATTGCTGCTTGAGATGGCGTTAGGAGATGCTGGCACCTCCCTCGTGTCAAGCAAGTTGATGTACTGCGTCGATTTCCTTGTAAAGGTCTTCGTTATGGCATACACGCGGCCAGAAATATCCAAGCAAACGCCTAAAAGCTTCCTCTCCGTGCAATCCAACCTTTCCATCTGCGTTTTCGGTGCTGCCCACGTCTCCGATCCGTACATCATGATAGGGCGAATAGCGGATAGGTAGACGCGCAACTTGACTTCCTTCGCGATGGTGGTAGACCACAAACACTTGGTTAGAGAATTGAATGCAGACGTAGCTTTCGCACATCGTTGTCGAATATCCGCTGCATAACTACCATCGTTCTTCAGCAAACAGCCCAAATAACAGAAATCGTCCACCAGTTCGATACGTTGTCCGTCCACACAAACTCCAGTTGAAGGCCTCTGAGAGACCCACATCTGCTTGCATTTGTCGGGACGAAGACGAAGTCCATAGGCTGCGGCATACTTCGAAACGAGGTTCACAATCCTTTGCAGTTTTGCGTTGTTTTCAGCGAATAACACAATGTCGTCGGCGTACTCCAGGTCGACAAGGGAGCGTCCTGATGGTGTTAGGATCACATCCGCAGGAAACTGTTCTGCAACTCTACGCATGATGTCATCAACGGCGAAGTTGAAAAGAAAAGGTCCTGCAACGGCTCCTTGCCTTACTCCTGTTTTCACCTCGAAAGCTGACGTAAATCCGACAGGTGTACGAACTGCTGCTGTTGTTCCTTTGTTCATGTCCTCGATTAACCGAACATACTTTTCCGGGACTCCATCTGCTCGCAGAGCATTGAGCAATCGATCACGATGAGGAGAGTCGAACGCGGCTTCAAAGTCCAAAAAAGCAAGCTGTAATGGCTTCGAAAACCGCTGCCACGATTCAATTACTCTTCTCACGACGAACACTTGGTCGATGGTCGATCTTCCAGGTCGAAAACCGGCTTGCTCATCTCTGGTCGTTCCTTCACGATGTTTGATAAGTCGCTCGAGAATGATACGTTCTAAAACCTTGTACATGACACGAAGTAGAGAGATCCTTGTACATGACACGAAGTAGAACTACCGTATACCCACCGTAATCTACCGTAATCTGCGAAAAATCGATAAGCGGACTCAAGATTCGTGTTTAGCACTCTAAATAACCCTCAGCAAATGATTTTGAGACATATCTATCGTAGAAAACCGGAAATCTCGAAAGTGGCGTTTTTCCCTCGAAATTTTCCCCGGTTGGGAAGCTTCAAACGAAATGAGCCGAAAACTTTTGAAAATCGACTAATGAATCACAGAATCGTGATCAGCGCCCTGAAAAACCCTCCTGGGAGAATTTTAAGTCAAATCTGGAACATTTTGCTAAAACACTTCTAGAGCCCTCAATTAGTAGAAATAAGCGCCCAACCGAAAATCCGCACAAGTCCAAAACGCTGTCAGTCTGGACAAAGTACGGAAAATGTTCGTTCACCCGAAATTTGCTCAGGGTGGTAGTTTTGAGTGTTGAACACATTTATTAGGTCCGTTTCCGGATTTTTCGAAGAATAACGCGCTTTTTGGAAGGTACAAAAAGCACAAAAAATGAGCTTCTTAAGCTTGTACCTTCTTGGAACCTGCGGCTCGCGGCGGGATACTGCGCAGTTTTACTATTGAGCCACAAGAGATACTAACGACACTAGTCGTTTTGGCAGATCAGACCTACGCTTTGTATACTTCCCTTGTAAAACAATGTTTCCCAACGAAACAAAGCACAACAACACTAGAAGAGATTGACGAGGAAACCACGAAAATACCAAGAAATAAAAAGAAAATATGTGATTCACATGTGGCCTGAATAAAAATATGCGCGTATGCTGCAGTTTCGTCAGCAGATATGTTCAATACAACCCAGAAAATTATGGCAATTTCACAACAACAGTGCTTCCCAGCAAAAACAAAGCAGAAATCGGAAAACGCTAGAAGATGATAACGAGGAAATCACGAAAACACCAAGAAATGAAAAGAAAACGTGGGATTTACACGTGGCCTGAATAAAAAAATGCGCGTCAGGGTGCGCTTCGTCTGCGCCTACGGAACGTACTGCCCAATCTACGGCTATAGGTTTCTGCAGCTCCGGCGTTTGAAGAGAAGAGCAACGGGAGAAATCGACGCTGTGGAGGAACTACAGGAGGTATATTGTGCTAAAGATGAACGAATAAAGATGATGAGGTGAACTATGGGAGCGATCGCCGCTATGCAGCTGCGACGCGAACCGTTATAACGTCATTTCAAATGTGCTGAACGCAATGAACACCTACAAACTATCTACATGACGCCAGACACTCGTCAGGATCATTAACATGTTTAGACAAAGGTACTGACAATATTTCTGGTATAAAAGGCTTCTCATCTCACGATGAGTCTCAGTCGGCTTTTTTTTTGCCGGACCGTAAAGGTTGCTTCGAGTCACTTTCCAGAAAATCCACGGGATACTGAATGATAATTTTTGTCGCCGAGGGAGGAGGCTCCCCGCGGTTTGGGGGGGGGGGGGTGGTACCCACTATACATTGGATCCGACTCACTCATTTTCGGATATCCATCCGAATGAACCGAAATTTTCATGATTCAAAATCCGATTCACCGAAAAAACGTCAAAATCCGAATGATCCAAAATCCGAATCACCGAAAAAGTGTCCAAAACCGAATGATCCAAAACCCGATTCACCGAAAAAACGTCAAAATCCAAATGATCAAAAATCCGAATCACCGAAAAAACTCCAAAATCCGTTTGATTCAAAATCTGAATCACCGAAAAGTGCCATGAGTCGGATAATGATTCGGACACCGAATATCCGAAAATATAATGATTCGGATCGGATAATGAGTCGGATATTGGTAGATTCGGCAGGTCTTGTGACTCAAACAAGCGTATCTTATGTCACGACTCGACATTCCATTCTACAGTATCCATACAGGTGCGTAGTTACCCACTATAAAACGTCGTAATTCACATCACTCGAGGCGCGAGCGGCGCGCGAGACGCCTCGGCCTCCGTGGCCCTACGCTCTCTCACTGTCTTTAACCTCCGATCCACACCAGCACGCGTAGGAACTAAGTAAATTTCGCCCTTTTATAGCCTGGACACTGCAGACATCCAATTGGCGCGCATCGTAAAATTTGCGCCGCATTTTCTGCGCATCATCTGCGCAGATTTTGCGCATAATTGGCATTGATTCTCTTGGTTTGAGTTGTCTGTGCGACTATAGGGCCTTTCAGAGTGGCGCCGCTGCGAAATTTGTGACGTCGCTCTCCAGAGCGAGAGAAAGTGGGCGTGACCATGACTGGTCGCCGAATCATATTTCTGTCTCTGCGTCTCTTACCTCTTCGCCGCCGTTTGTTCGATTGGAGAAAACAGTGAAATAGGGGAAATAATTATTTTTATAGAGAGTTTATGGACAGGTAGTAACAAAGTAACATCAACAAATAGAAAGAAACTAAGGCGGGACGGCAGAGACAAAAATGGTCCAAATCATTTCCACCGCGCGACGTTGCTGTCGTCGCTGCTAGCTCGCGCACTCTGAAAGCGCGGTCGCCTCCCTCGCACGGCACAGTTTGCGCTGCGTAGCACCCCTCACCCCACATCACTCACACCGTCACCGCGACAGCGAGTTTTGCTGCGACGCCACTCTGAAAGGCTCTTAGGGGTATGGTATACTTTGCCGCTGTCATGACCGACAGGCATGCAATAAAGCACAGCGGGACCTGCATCGTAACAACGGCATCGGTCGTCGTAGGCACGATTATCGCGCGTCTGTCACAGCCGCGTAAGGGGGAGGGCCGACATACTGCGAATGGGCTGAAGCCTGTCGCTGCCACTGTCCCTGTCGCGGCCGAAGCTTGCAACACACTGCGATAGCGACAGGTTAAAAGGGTAGAAGCTCCGCGACCGGCGGTCGCTGTCGCTGTGCAGAGCGACGCGACTGTGTATACCATTCCCTTTATGGCGCATTGAGGGTTCGATTGTCTACCAGAAACCATGTGTATTGATCGAACGGACAATCCCTTTTTAAGTGGATTAGACAGTAACTCACGGGTATTTACGAATTCGATGTGAAGGATTGATACTCTTTTAGACTAATGCTTTAACATTACTCTCACTTTGAAGAGATTGCGAAAGGTGATCATATCTGTTTGGTTTGCAAATATTCCGCGACAAAGATGATTATCAATGAGTTCGTTTATAATACTATGGTAGAAAAATCTCTTTTTTTTGAGGATTTTCACCAGACTATCAATTTTCGATAAACTTCTTGAATTATACCATCTTGTATCCGACCGGATATCCGATTCGGATACTCGGATTCCGACTCACCGAAAAAAGGTCAAAATCCGAGTGATCCAAAATCCGAATCACCGAGAAAACGTAATTTTCGGATTGATCCGAGATCCAACTATCCGTCTATCCTCCCTATCCGAATGACTCGGATTATCCAAAATAGCTATTTTGAATCAATCCGTTTGAGTCGGATATCCGCGACCTTTGATTTTTGAGTTATCCGAAATCCGAGTATCCGAATTTTTTTGATTCGGATCCAATGTATAGTACCCACTAAAGGGCCACCTCCCCACGGTCCGCGGTGGGGTGCCCCCACTGCGGACTGTGGCAGTGGGGTGACCCCCCTCTGAGGACCTCAAAGTGAATTACTCTAGTGGGATGCACCCGAGGTCCCGTGTGTGATCCTGGAAACCGTGTATCCCTGTAAAACACGTTAGGCTACCGCCTCCACTGAAATTTGAAATTCCCTCCAAAACCGAGTTTTGTTCAACAGCGGTGCTAGTATACCTGCAAAAAACATTTTAGGTTCCCGTCATCTACAGGAGAATTCCGTTCATCTACAGCTGATAAGACAATCCAGCAGATGACCTTTCCCAGTGCTGGAGAGCTCCGACTTTGGCAGAGGTCATCCACTGAAGATATCCGGAGGATCTAGTCTTATCAGCTGTAGGTGAATGGGATTCTCCTGTTGACGGCGGAAACCTCACATGTTTTCACAGGTATACCAGCACTGTAGTTGAACAGAACTCGATTTTGGAGGGAATTTCAATTTTTGGTTGAGGAGGTAACCTACCGTGTTTTAACAGGTATACCCTGTTTCCGGATTCACATAGGGGACCTCGGGAATTATGCACTAGGGTAATCCCTTTTGTGGTCCCCACGGAGGGGGGGGGGGTGACCCCACCGCCACGCTCCGCAGTGGGATGCACCCTAACGTGGACCTTGGGGAGATGGCTCCGCTGTTGGGAACCACCCCCCCCCAAGCCTTGCGGAGATCCCATTCGGCGACAAAAATTATCCTCTGGTATCCGGTGGATCTTCTTGTAGGTGACTCAAGACCACCTTTCAGGTCCGGCTCCGATGGGCCGACTGAGGCTCACTGTGAGATGTGAATCCTTTTATACCAGCAACATTGTCAATACCTTTGTCTAAACATGTTAGTGATCCTGACGAATGTCTGGCGTCATATATGAAGATAGTTTGTAGGTGTTGATTGCGTTCAGTACATTCGAAATAACGTTATAACGGTTCGCGTCGCAGCTGCAGAGCGGCGACCACTCCTGGGGCCGCATTCGCCAATAACCATCGAAGGGTGAATGAGGTAAAATTTCAATACAAAACGCGCCCTCCATGGCCACCTCTCGCCTCTCTTTGGCTTCCCCCGTGACCGCCGGAATTTTTTGCATCGCTTCTCGGGGAAATTGGCCGCATCGCGGCGAAATTTATTGCAAATTGCAGGAGAAAGCATTAGATTCATTCACTTCGATTGCTCTATTCCTCGACTTTATCGCACACTCCTACTGAGGTCCTGTATTTTTCTACTGAGGTACTGTACACATTCTACGACGTCCTGCACACGTCCCGTGTTGTCCTGCACAAGGTATACAGCTTTCGGGATTCAAACGGCTCATTCTTGTTTGAACACGATGACAAGTTTCAACGTTGTGATAATCATCACAGCGTAGCTTGATATGGTGGTTATCAACACGTGATCACGTAGTGACGTGCTTATCACGTGAACAGCCGGTATGCAAAGTGTCTCTTCTCACTCGAGTCCTCATTCGGCATTCTGATGCCGGCCCTGGGAGGTGACTTCGAGTCACTCTCTGGAGGTCAGCATATTTTTTATCGCTGGGGGATAGGGGTATCCTCTCGGCTGGGGGGGGCGGTTTTTGCCGCGATCCGGGGTCTGTGTTTTTCTCCTATCGAGTCTTACGCGGAGTCAGGGTCAAGCGGAGCGTTGCGTAATCTTCGGCCCCCGTCACAATTTTTTTCTCAAAATCCAAAATTTTTGCGTTACCCCCTTCCCGAGGCCGGGCAGTTGATAGTTGATTACTAGAAGTGTCAGACGCCGAAAATTCGTCCAGTAGCCGAGCCCAAGCGCCTAAAACCGAATGCTACGATCCTTCCCTTGGGGAGTAAAAGTAATAATTCCAAAACCAATAAGTAAAAATTGATGGGATATTCACGAAATTCTCATTTTTTGGATCGAAATTTTTGCGATCCCATAACATTCATTTTCGGACCCAAATTTTTGCGACCCCCCTTCGCGAAATTTCGCAACCCCGCTTGACCCTGCACGGAGTGTCCCCCGATTTCCCTGAGAAGCGCTACCCACTTCCCAAGCCGTGGCACGCTCCAAACGGACGCTTCTCACTTTCGCTACTCATTCACGCAGTTCCTTTCGTCGTGTTGAGAGCTATGCGTTTCCCACAAAGCGCGTCGCCCCCCCCCCCAACGGATGCGCTATCCCGATCTCCATGACGCGGCGCACGCTTTCGAAGTTATGTTACTGACCTTCAAAGACTGCGCACACTCTGAAAGGAACACTGCTTCCCAAAAAGCGCGCACGCAGTTGACGGAGCATTGCTTACTTTCTACGACTCTGCCCTCGTTGATCGCTTCCCACTACTTATAATGCATGCTTCCTGTGAAACGCTACCTTCATGATACGGCACACGATATCATGAGGCATTACACACTTGACGACGCGACGAATTTCAATTTTGACGACGCGAAAATGAGTGAAACTTCGCCGATTTCTTCAGCGA
The DNA here is from genome assembly GCA_029168955.1 of Aplectana chamaeleonis. Lineage (NCBI taxonomy): Eukaryota > Metazoa > Nematoda > Chromadorea > Rhabditida > Cosmocercidae > Aplectana > Aplectana chamaeleonis. The sequence goes on from JAPDOI010001837.1 coordinate 34,672, forward strand.
AAATACCATGATTGGTACACTTTTCGATCATACAAATTCGACTTGATTCAACTTCGACACAATCAGAATTATTGCTGCTTGAGCGCTATTCATACTGCTCAACGCCAGCGGGTTATGCGCAGGCGTGGCGTTAAAGTATGAATGACGCGACTACACGCCCACACGGCACGCATCTAACGCCCGCTCCGCAGTAGTTTGTTAATACGCCACCAATTTCACTGCTTTTCATAATGCTTCATTCCAGAGTTATCCTTTGCTACCATGGTGATGGACTCGTGCACAGAAATCGCGTGTTTGGAAGAATTAAGGCCCACTTTTTTCCGCTCCGCTAGTGGCGTCCCGGCCGGCGTTTTTAAAGTCTACGCAAGCGCGTGACGCGCCTAACGCGCTGGCGCTGACGAGTATGACTCGCACCTTACAACGACTCGTCGGAACATTGTTATGTACTACTAGCGAGACCTAGCGAAGTTTTCGCTCACAGAAACTTTTGCATGAGCCAACTACCTGAGACGGATTAGTTTGTTAGAACGGTGGTGACTGACTTCCGCCTACCCGAAAGTACTCTCCTGAGCAGAGCAAGGTGCCGTACATTTACAGCAGGCTGTGGGTATATCAAAATGTGGGATCATAAAGCAAAACATAAGAAGCCAGCGGTAAATCGTCGGTTGCTACCGGCACAAAATTTAGAACCCCTTCTGTACTTCCTTCCCTTACGTCGCTACCCACTGCCCTTTCTTCCAATTTGTAAAGTTCACAAGCGATTATTCTCGCTTTACCGTCTCTATCATGATAAGGAAAAACGCATTCTCATATTATATGATGTTTCCCTAGTTGACAAACATCATGCCCTTGTTCTCAATGAATGAAATTAGTAGGTGGTTGTTTATGTTTTTGTGGTGCAGATTTTGATAAGCTCAGACTTGCAAACATATATAAAACTGGTTTTTGGAAGTTAGGGATTCGAAATGACTGAGCGGTTGCAATGAGTGGCGAACAGAGAAGGTGCGGAAGTGAAGCTGCTGCTTGTATCCTAAAACTGGAAAAAATGTCGCAGGAGTTCTGCGCCAATCTCAGAACGCGTCCCACGCTTCTCAAGATTCATATTTTCCTATCTATTTCCTCTCCACAAAGGTTAAGATTTAGCATTAAAAATTGAAAAACCTTTTTTCAAATTCTACACTCTTGGTGACGTCCTGCACACTCTCACTGCAGTCCTGCTAACTTTCGATGACCTGCACACTCCCACTCGGGACCTGTGCATTTTCTACGACGCCCTGCACACTCCAACTGGGGACCTGCGCACTCTCTATGACGTCCTGCACACTCCCGTTGGGTTCTTCACATTTTCTATGACGCCCTCCACGCTACCATTTGGGTCCTGCACACTTTCTATGACGTGCTGCACACTTCCGTTGGGGTCCTGCACATTCCTACTTAGGACCTGCGCACTTTCTATGACGTCCTGCACACTCCGATTAGGGTCCTGCACACTTTCTATGACGTCCTGCACACTTCGATTAGGGTCCTGCACACTTTCTATGACGCCCTGAACACTCCCACTGGGGTCCTGCACATTCCTACTTAGGACCCGCGCACTTTCTATGACGTCCTGCACACCCAATTAGGGTCCTGCACACTTTCTATGACGCCCCGCACACTCCCACCGAGGTCCTGCACACTTTCTATGACGCCCTGAACACTTCCGCTGGGGTCCTGCACATTCCTACTTAGGACCCGCGCACTTTCAATGACGTCCTGCACACCCGATTAGGGTCCTGCACACTTTCTATGACGCCCTGCACGCTCCCACTGAGGTCCTGCAACACTTTCTATGACGTCCTGCACACTCCCACTGGGGTCCTGCACATTCCTACTTAGGACCTGCGCACTTTCTATGACGTCCTGCACACTTCGATTAGGTCCTGCACACTTTCTATGACGCCCTGAACACTCCCCACTGGGGTCCTGCACATTCCCTACTTAGGACCTGCACTTTCTATGACGTCCTGCACACTTCGATTAGGGTCCTGCACACTTTCTATGACGCCCTGAACACTCCCACTGAGGTCCTGCACACTTTCTATGACGCCCTGCACACTCCCACTGGGGTCCTGCACATTCCTACGTAGGACCTGCGCACTTTCTATGACGTCCTGCAACACTCCGATTATGGTCCTGCACACTTTCTATGACGCCCTGCACACTCCCACTGGAGTGTCCCGGCACACCCTTCCATGACGTCCTGCACACTTCCGCTGGGGTCCTGCACATTCCTACTTAGGACCTGCGCACTTTCTATGACGTCCTGCACACCCGATTAGGGTCCTGCACACTTTCTATGACGCCCTGCACACCCCCACTGGGGTCCTGCACACTTTCTATGACGTCCTGCACACTTCCGCTGGGGTCCTGCACATTCCTACTTAGGACCTGCGCACTTTTATGACGTCCTGCACACCCGATTAGGGTCCTGCACACTTACTATGACGTCTTGCACACCCTCACTGGGGTCCTGCACACCTTTATGACGCCCTGCATTTTTTGCATCGCTAGACGACTCGCAGAAGTTATCATGACCCACGGCCAAAAGTGCGCTCCACGGACAAACTCAGTTGGCCTGAGGCACGTAAGAGGTGAGTCGGGCTGATTTTGGTAATCGATAAATGTCGCACCCACCTAAATGTTGGTACCATTTCATACAAGTTTTGATCGGCCATTCCAAAGATATCGGGGACACATGCACACACATACACACACACACACACACACACACACACACATCGGGACATAACTGCTTTAAGTATAAGGATTGCTGCAGAGCTCGTCCATGCACTGAGCTGACCAAACTTGTTAATGGTTTCGTGTTTGAACAAGAATGAGCCATTTGAATCTCCAAAGCTCTGTACCGAACGTCACGACGTCCTGCACACCCCTACTGGGGTCCTCTACACGTTCTACGACGCCCTACACGCCCCTACTGGGGTCCTGCACACGTCCCACGATGTCCTGCGCATTCCTACTGAGGTCCTACGCACATTCTACGACGTCCTGCACACCTATATTGGGGTCCTGCACACGTTCCATGATGTCCTGCACACTACTACTGAGGTCCTGCACACATTCTACGACTTCCTGCACGCCCCTACTGGGGTCCTGCACACGTTCCATGACGTCATGCACACCCTTACTGGTGTCCTCTACACGTTCTACGACGCCCTACACGCCCCTATTGGGGTCCTGCACACATTCTACGACGTCCTGTACACCTCTAGTGGGGTCTTGCACACGTTCTACGACGTCCTGCACATCCGTACTGGGGTCCTGCACACGTCCCATGATGTCCTGCACACATTCTCCGACGTCCTGCACAATCCTATGGGGGTCTTGCACACGTTCCAATAAGTCTTGCACACCCCTACTGAGGTCCTGCACACATTCTACGACGTCGCACACACCAGTACTGCGGTCCTGTACACAATTTCCGACGTCCTGCACACCCCTACTGGGGTCCTGTACACGTTCTATGACGCCCAACACATCCCTACTGGGGTCCTGCACACGTCCCATGATGTCCTGCGCACTCCTACTGAGGTCCTACGCACATTCTACGGCGTCCTGCACACCTATATTGGGGCCCTGCACACGTTCCATGATGTTCTGCCCACTCCTACTGAGGTCCTGCACACATTCTACGACGTCCTGCACACCCCTACTGGGGTCCTTCACACGTTCCATGACGCCCTGCACATCTCTACTGGGGTCTTGCACACGTCCCATGATGTCCTGCACACTCCTACTGAGGTCCTGCACACATTCTACGACGTCCCGCACACCTCTACTGGGGTCCTGCACACGTTCTACGACGTCCTGCACATCCGTACTGGGGTCCTGCACACGTCTCATGATGTCCTACGCACATTCTCCGACGTCCTGCACACCCCTATGGGGGTCTTGCACACGTTCCAATAAGTCTTGCACACCCCTACTGAGGTCCTGCATACATTCTACGACGTCGCACACACCAGTACTGCGGTCCTGTACACAATTTACGATGTCCTGCACATCCCTACTGGGGTCCTGCACAGGTTCTATGATGTCCTGCACAATCCTACTTCGGTCTCGCATAGTCAACCGACATATCAGCACACCCTGCGACGCCTTCTTATCTTTGGTGCGCATGGTACAAACACGCGCCGCGCTCAAAAACATCCCTCCCGCGCAGCGTTCTTTTCCGAGCCGGACGTTTAGAGTAAACCAACCTAGAACCTATTTATATGGAGTCTCTAAGAAAAAAACGACTGGTTACGAAAAAACCCGTCATTTTTAAAAACGAATCTTGAGAGGCCGGTTTCTTAGTTTGAACCGCCCGTTTGGGTCCAGAAGCCATTATGGTGAGTTCTACCAATTATTTTCGGCATTCCTGTGGCCGACTACCTCTAGTCACAAATTTTCAAGCGATTTGGTCCACGCATTCTAAAAAAATGGAATTCGACGGACGGAGGTGGAGCCGCGGAGGCCGTGGCGGATGCGGAGGCGGAGGCCGATGCCGTGGCGGAGGCGGAGGCGGAGCCGGAGGCGGTGGTGGAGAACGTTTTTGCATTTTTTGAGAGGTCATAACTTTAGAAAGCGGGGATCAGTTAGGATGAAAATTTGCACACATATGTAATTTCTTGCAGCGCATCGAATGGTGTACAGCTCATACCTCTGGTGACGGTACGAATAGGTGATCTCATTGCAGGGCATCCGTGCGAAAAGAGATCAGAGCCAAATCCTAGTGCGCGCTTCGCGCGCACTACAATTACAGGAATGATCAAGTCAAAGAAGTGCTGATAAGTGAGCTGATCGCTTGAATGCATTGAGTGCTATAGACAATTATAAATTGCCACCGGCCCGAAATTCTCACGGTAAACAAAATTGATGATACCCAATTGATAAAGGTAGGGTATAAAAGAAATTGAGAGCGGTGTGTTTTCATTCACACACCGTCATTCTCCGGGGGTGAGAGGCTGAAGTTGAACACACTAGGGATTAGGAAAACAGCCTCACCGGTTTTAAAGATAACACGATATTGGGGCCTACTCATGGAAAACTCTGGCTAGAAAAACCACTTCACTTCATTGAGAATTTTGTGCCGGTGGCAAAGTGTGGTGAGCGCGAAGCGCTCACCAGATTTTGCTTTGATTCGCCATCGCGCAATCCCCTGATCTCAGTATCAGGGTCCGGAGTAAACGTAGGAAGACCGTTCTTTTTGCATTTAATATACTTTAGAAAGGTGAATAACTGTTCAAAAAATGGCCCGGAATGGTTACCTGAGATTCGAGAAAAAGTGTCAAAACCACGTCATTCTGGGCGAAAAAATGTTCATCTCCTTTTTTTTCAGTTTGCGTTCACGATCTTGTTGGAACACTTATCGTTGAGCTAAAGAGCTCATTTTTGGCCAGGGAGCTGGTTTTGTTTGCACCTAGCTCCTGTCAAATTTTGAAGTTGGTTGCTCAGTTTTGCGGAACCTCAAAACTTAGGGTCAAGGAAGACAAAAACACGTAAACATGTTATTATAACCATCTGACGTTTACTTATTCGTAAAAATGAACTAGTGAAATAAACACCGTTACTGATAGGCTTTTGCTCGGGGTTTGACGGGGCAACGCTTCAATCAATACGGCGGGATCTCGGAAGTATTTTTTGAAACGCAGCACGGTGTGGCTCAGAAGTGCGCCACAGAACGCCGTAGATACTGTGCGGGACCCCAGAAGGAGTGCGAAAGACGCCGTAGAACATGTGTGTGTTTCCAAAGTAGGAGTGCGCCGGACGCCGTAGAAAGTGTGCGGGACCCAAATGGGTGTGGCGCAGAACGCCCTAGAAAGTGTATGGGACCCAAATGGGAGTACGCCGGACGCCGTAGAAAGTGTGTGGGACCCAAATGGGTGTGCGCAGAACGCCGTAAGAAGTGTGCGGTACCGATGTGGGAGTGCGCCGCACGCCGTAGAAAGTGTGCGGGACCCAAATGGGTGTGCGCAGAACGCCGTAGAAAGTGTGCGGGACCCAAGTGGGAGTGCGCCGGACGCCGTAGAAAGTGTGCGGGACCCAAACGGGTGTACGCAGAACGCCCTAGAAATTGTGTGGGATCCAAATGAGAGTGCGCCGAACGCCGTAGAAAGTGTGCGGGACCCACGTGGGAATGCACCGGACGCCGTAGAAAGTGTGCGGGACCCGAATGGGTGTGCGCAGAACGCCGTAGTAAATGTGTGGGACTCAAATGGGTGCGCGCAGAACGCCGTAGAAAGTGTGCAGGACCCAAATGGGTGTGCGCAGAACGCCCTAGAAAGTGTGCGGGACCCAAGTGGGAGTGCGCCGGACGCCGTAGAAAGTGTGCGGGACCCAAACGGGTGTACGCAGAACGCCCTAGAAATTGTGTGGGATCCAAATGAGAGTGCGCCGAACGCCGTAGAAAGTGTGCGGGACCCACGTGGGAATGCACCGGACGCCGGAGAAAGGGGGCGGGACCCGAATGGGTGTGCGCAGAACGCCGTAGTAAATGTGTGGGACTCAAATGGGTGCGCGCAGAACGCCGTAGAAAGTGTGCAGGACCCAAGTGGGTGTGCCCAGAACGCCCTAGAAAGTGTGCGGGACACACGTGGGAATGCACCGGACGCCGTAGAAAGTGTGCGGGACCCAAATGGGTGTGCGCAGAACGCCGTAGTAAATGTGTGGGACTCAAATGGGTGTGCGCAGAACGCCGTAGAAAGTGTGCGGGACCCAAATGGGTGTGCGCAGAACGCCCTAGAAAGTGTGTAGGACCCAAATGAGAGTGCGCAGGACGCCGTAGAAAGTGGGCGGGACCCAAATGGGTGTGCGCAGAACGCCCTAGAAAGTGTGTGGGACCCAAATGAGAGTGCGCCCGACGCCGTAGAAAGTGTGCGGTACCCAAAAGAGAGTGCGCCGGACGTCGTAGAATGTGTGCGGGACCCAAATGGGTGTGCGCAGAACGCCCTAGAAAGTGTGTGGGACCCAAATAAGAGTGCGCCTGACAACGTAGAAAGTGTGCGGGACCCAAATGGGTGTGCGCAGAACGCCCTAGAAAGTGTGTGGGACCCAAATAAGAGTGCGCCGGGTGTCGTAGAATGTGTGCGGGACCCAAACGGGTGTGCGCAGAACGCCCTAGAAAGTGTGTGGGACCCAAATGAGAGTGCGCCCGACGCCGTATAAAGTGTGCGGGACCGAAGTGAGAGTGCGTTGGACGCCGAAGAAGGTGTGTGAGACCCAAGGTCGATTGCGCCAGACGACGTAGAAAGTGTGTGGGACCCGAATTCAAATGCGCCGGACGCCGTAGGAAGTGTGCGGGACCGAAGTGAGAGTGCGTCGGACGCCGTAGAAAGTGTGTGGGACCCTAGGTAGAGTGCGCCAGACGACGTAGAAAGTGTGTGGGACCCAAATTCAAATGCGCCGGACGCCGTAGGAAGTGTGCGGGACCGAAGTGAGAGTGCGCCGGACGCCGTCGAAAGTGTGTGGGACCCGAATGCGAGTGCGCCGGATGCCGTAGAAAGTGTGCGGGACCCAAGTGGGAGTGCGCCGGACGCCGTAGAAAGTGTGTGGGACCCAAGGTCGATGGCGTCAGACGACGTAGAAAGTGTGTGGGACCCAAATTCAAATGCGCCGGACGCCGTAGGAAGTGTGCGGGACCAAAGTGAGAGTGCGCCGGACGCCGTAGAAAGTGTGTGGGACCCTAGGTAGACTGCGCCAGATGACGTAGAAAGTGTGTGGGACCCAAATTCAAATGCGCCGGACGCCGTAGGAAGTGTGCGGAACCGAAGTGAGAGTGCGCCGGACGCCGTAGAAATTGTGCGGGACTTCAGAGGCGGTGCGCCAGACGCAGTAGAAAATTTACGGGGGCGCGCAGAATGCCGTAGAAAGTGTGGGGGTCCCAAGGTAGGGTGCGCCGGACGCCGTAGACAGTGGGTGGGACCCAAATCCGAGCGCGCCGGACGCCGTAGAAAGTGTGCGGGACCCAAGTGGGAGTGCGCCGGACGCCGTAGAAAGTGTGTGGGACCCTAATGGGTGTGCGCAGAACACCGTGAACAGTGTGCGGTACCCAAGTGGGAGTGCGCCGGACGCCGTAGAAAGTGTGCGGGACCCACATGGGTGTGCGCAGAACGCCCCAGGAAGTGTGTGGGACCCGAATGAGAGTGCGCCGGACGCCGTAGAAAGTGTGCGGGACCCAAATGGGTGTGCGCAGAACTCCCTAGAAAGTATGTGGGACCCAAATGAGAGTGCGCCGGACGCCGTAGAAAGTGTGCGGGACCCAAATGGGTGTGCGCAGAACGCCCTAGAAAGTGTGTGGGACCCAAATGAGAGTGCGCCGGACGTCGTAGAATGTGTGCGGGACCCAAATGGGTGTGTGCAGAACGCCTTAGAAAGTGTGTGGGACCCAAATGAGAGTGCGCCCGACGCCGTAGAAAGTGTGCGGGACCCAAATGGGTGTGGCGCAGAACGCCCTAGAAAGTGTGCGAGACCCAAGTGGGAGTGCGTCGGACGCCGTAGAAAGTGTGTGGGACCCAAAAGGGTGTGCGCAGAACGCCGTGAAAAGTGTGCGGTACCCAAGTGGGAGTGCGCCGGACGTCGTAGAATGTGTGCGGGACCCAAATGGGTGTGCGCAGAACGCCCTAAAAAGTGTGTGGGACCCAAATGAGGGTGCGCCCGACGCCGTAGAAAGTGTGTGGGACCCAAAAGGGTGTGCGCAGAACGCCGTGAAAAGTGTGCGGTACCCAAGTGGGAGTGCGCCGGACGTCGTAGAATGTGTGCGGGACCCAAATGGGTGTGCGCAGAACGCCCTAGAAAGTGTGTGGGACCCAAATGAGAGTGCGCCCGACGCCGTAGAAAGTGTGCGGGACCCAAATGGGTGTAGCGCAGAACGCCCTAGAAAGTGTGTGGGACCCAAATGAGAGAGCGCCGGACGCCGTAGAAAGTGTGCGGGACCCAAAAGTGTGTGCGCAGAACGCCGTGAAAATATTGCGGTACCCAAGTGGGAGTGCGCCGGACGTCGTAGAATGTGTGCGGGACCCGAATGGGTGTGCGCAGAACGCCCTAGAAAGTGTGTGGGACCAAAATGAGAGTGCGCCCGACGCCGTAGAAAGTGTGCGGGACCTAAATGGGTGTAGCGCAGAACGCCCTAGAAAGTGTGTGGGACCCAAATGAGAGTGCGCCGGACGCCGTAGAAAGTGTGCGGGACCCAAGTGGGAGTGCGCCGGACGCCGTAGAAAGTGTGTGGGACCCTAATGGGTGTGCGCAGAACGCCGTGAAAAGTGTGCGGTACCCAAGTGGGAGTGCGCCGGACGCCGTAGAAAGTGTGCGGGACCCAAATGGGTGTGCGCAGAACGCCCCAGAAAGTGTGCGGGACCCAAATGGGTGTGCGCAGAACTCCCTAGAAAGTGTGTGGGACCCAAATGAGAGTGCGCCGGACGCCGTAGAAAGTGTGCGGGACCCAAATGGGTGTGTGCAGAACGCATTAGAAAGTGTGTGGGACCCAAATGAGAGTGCGCCCGACGCCGTAGAAAGTGTGCGGGACCCAAATGGGTGTGGCGCAGAACGCCCTAGAAAGTGTGTGGGACCCAAATGAGAGTGCGCCGGACGCTGTAGAAAGTGTGCGAGACCCAAGTGGGAGTGCGCAGAACGCCCCAGAAAGTGTGCGGTACCCAAGTGGGAGTGCGCCGGACGCCGTAAAAAGTGTGCGGGACCCAAATGGGTGTGCGCAGAACGCCGTGAAAAGTGTGTGGGACCCAATGAGAGTGCGCCGGACGCCGTAGAAATGTGCGGGACTCGAATGGGTGTGCGCAGAACGCCCTAGAAAGTGTGTGGGACCCAAATGAGAGTGCGCCGGACGCCGTAGAAAGTGTGTGGGACCCAAGTGGGAGTGCGCCAAACGCCGTAGAAAGAGTGCGGGACCCAAGTGGGAATGCGCCGGACGCCGTAGAAAGAGTGCGGGACCCAAGTGGGAGTGCGCCGGACGCCGTAGAAAGTGTGCGAGACCCAAATGGGGTTTTCCTCCCCTGCGGGACGGTGCAGCCGAAGGCTGCACCTTCCAATCTAGATTTTCATGATTCGCTCCTCCCGGAATCGCTAGGGTAAAAAATTAACCCAGACCCGGGGTTTTCCTCCCCTGCCGGACGGTGCAGCCGAAGGCTGCACCGTCCAATCTGGATTTCTCCTGATTCGCAGTCCAATTCGGGTTTCTACAATCGGCCCTCATTGAAGATTGGTACTTGAATATACAAGACACTTCACCCTAATATTTTCAAGGTCTGAAGAATGGATTATATTGTTTGGCTCTGCGCCTCAAATTTCTGTATTGAACGCTTCAGGATAAAAAAGTCACTTTGCTGACTACAAGGTTAGATGTGTCATAATCTGAGCATTTCCTCCCTAAAACGTTGACACAAGAGTAATTCATAATGATCCGTTGTGGAAAAAATTCTTCTGCGCTAGAAATCCTTGAGAACGACTTCCTATCCAGTGACTTCGTGTTTTGAAAAATGCGCGTATGGTATGGTGCACGTGGGCCGTAGCTGCGGACACATCGGACATGACGGTTGTACATTTCTGCAGGCCCGGGGTGTCCAGCTGCCGACAGCCCCGCATTACTGCTCCCGAAAAACTTTTGATGCTTCCCATTTCACGCGTGATTTCGCTTTGATATGTTCTACGGATAAGCACAGACAAGGCGACCTCTCGTTTTGCACAACTCTTATCAATAGCTGGTTCAAACTCGAATGCCAAATCATACTTTCAACTATTTCACTTCATTTCCTGAAAAAGCAAATTATTCTGCGCCAAATCGTTTTCAGGAATATTTCAAAACCTTTTTCCATTTTGCTTTATCTTCCCTTTTCAACTGAGTATATTTTTATGACCATGCCAAATCTTTACTTTTGCCAGGAACCTAAACTTCCAAGAATTATAATCCTGTGAATGCTATCATCGTTCATAGCGGTCAATTCCTCTGCGCTCAAAAATCAACGTAAACAGGGGAGTACCTATCTTGGCTCAAAAACGCGAGTTTCGCGTCCTTTTCGAGCGTGATTCGCTATATAGGGCACCAGACCTTCTGTAAACCATGAAGATATTGGAAGTGAGATTTGTCGTGAACACTGCCTTTGAAATGAAGCTCAGGAATGCAACAACAAGTACTTCGATTAATAGCGATTTCGGTTTGAGATTCATTACATTTCTGCCTTGAATCCTGATTGCATCCCCTCGGTAAGGGATGGTTCACTAAACTTTTCTCCATATCTATCAAAATGATTTTTGAATGTCTACCCCTCTGACAAGAATAAAGCCTCATTTCACACAAGGTTTAAAAATCTGCTTTATTGCGTATTCTATTCAGTGGACTTCAGTTTCACGATTGTCTTTCCGGCAATTGCACCGTATGTACTTTTGCTAGGGTCGGATGTGCCGGCAGCTACAGGATAGTACTCAATTACCAAATCTTCATCTGGTCCTTTTCCAGCCTGTAAAAAAAGTTTCTGTCGAAAATGTACAAACTCAATGAGAATTGAACACGAATGACAGCGCTGGCTCGTTAACAGGGGGACTTTCAATTCTCATTAGTCATCCCAAGGGCATGAAATGAAAGGGTCGCGATTTGTCTGTATCTACTTTGATGGCTCTGAGGTAGCCAGGAGTTGCAACGAGCACGCACTCGGTGTATCCCTCACAAGCACGCTCATGCCAATCATTTTTTCCGCAGGGCTCCCGTGACCATTCTTGAACAAAACATCATAATGAACTATTAGGCCCCGGTCATAGTTGGATGAGAAGACGTATCCAGCCCGGTCGATACACACAGAAAGCATTGGAAATGGGATGCAAAAATCACTCGGTGTATCCCTCACAAGCACGCTCATGCCGATCATTATTTCCGCAGGGCTACCGTGACCCTCCTTAAAGGCAGCATACACGCTCAAAAACATGGTTGAGATAACAGCATAAATAGGACCGCCTGGCCCCTACCATGCCGTCAACGGCGTTTGAAGCGCTGAAAACCATCCAGGTTGACAGAATTCGAGCATTCCCGTCTCGAAAGCCTGTGGAACCCCACCCCTACGAATAACAGAATGAAGAGTGGAGCATGTGAAAGCATTTGATAACTTAGAGTGATAGCACTATCAAATGAGAGTCTTCGGGAGAAACGGCTTTATTGACCTGAATATAACATGTCTGTTCACTGATGAAATGCTACATTTTATAAGCCAGCCGGAGTGGAGCGGCATTCTTGAAAGTGGATGGAAATTAATCGGTATGTAAACAAGTTATAATCAGGGAAATCAAGCTGTTTCTCTCGTAGACTCTCATTTGATAGTGCTATCACTCTAAATTATCGAATCCTTCCACATGCCTCACTCTTCATTCTTTTATTCGTAGGGGTGGGGTTCCACAGGCTTCCGAGACGGGAATGCTCGAATTCTGTCAACCTGGATGGTTTTCAGCGCTTCAAACGCCGTTGACGACATGGTAGGGGTCAAGCGGTCCTTTTTATGCTGCTATCTCAGACTTGTTTGTGAGCGTGTATGCTGCCTTTAAAAAATTTTTCAAGTGGTTTGGATTAGAGCACCTCGTAATAGCCAACAAACATGTTTGCACAATTTCGACCTCCTCAGCCACTTCCCAGTGGCTTCTCGAAGAGAGCGGTGTTTGAGTGAATGCATACCGCTCATCTGCCCTTTTATACCCCGCATGTTATGAGCGTTGTGTTATCGTTCGTTATCATGTTTTGTTTAAGAATGGTTACGGTAGCCCTGCGGAAAAAATGATCGGCATGAGCGTGCTTGTGTATCCCTCCAACACCCCCAACACCCACCCGGTCGATACGTATGAACAACATGGTGAGGTGAAGCTGAGAAAATCACTCGGTGTATCCCTCCAACACCCTCCAACACCCCCCAACACCCACCCGGTCGATACGTATGATTGAAATAATGGATTGAGGTTGAGAAAATCACTCGGTATATCCGACGCGGTCGATATCCATGCAATACGTGGATGACGGCGGATGAGAAAATCACCGGGTGGGCGGGCCGATGATAAAACATTGCGTATCACTAGAAAGCTAACCTTACTGCTACCTCCGTTTCTTCACTTTACTCTCCTTCACTATTTCTCTGAACAGGTGCAATCCTGTTGGCCACGTAATCATCGTCATATCTAGTTGGATACACCGAGTGATTTTCTCAACCTCACCCCATCATTTTAATCATACGTATCGACCGGGTGGGTGTTGGGGGTGTTGGTGGGTGTTGGGGGAGCTGGGGGGAGTCGGTGGGTTACAGATGCAAATAGCACCAACTCTGACCGGGGCCTTACACACGCTCATACCATGCGAAGTATAAAAGGGCAGAGGAGCGGGGAGCCACTGGAATGTGGCTGATGAGGTCGAAATTGTGCAAACATGTTTGTTGGCTATTACTATGTGCTCATATCCAAGCTGACACTTGAAAAATTTTCAAAGGAGGGTTACTGTAGCCCTTCGTCCACTGATCGGCATGAGCGTGCTTGTAGAGTTGCACGTATGTTGAAATGCTACTAATGGGCAGGGAAGTTATTTAGTTACGGTGTTATATCCTATCAATAACAGAATGAACAAGCTTCCTTTCCCGCATCAATATCATGTTAATCTCCGCTACTAGTTGCCAGCTATACACGTAGCCTAACGTGGCGTAATTTTCTTCCGATTTCGTTGCCTAGGTCAAATCAGGATGTGATACCTGTCTTGTGATCACAAATTCGATAATGGTTCCCACTTCAAGTATGCCAACGGATTTCTCTAGCTCTACAGAGTATTTTGAGTTTGGGGCAAAAACCATCTGAAATGCTTCAGTTCAGAACAGTTACTCAAAGGAGAAGGGTGACAACGTTCGCTGACCTTATAGGCGAGGTTGCGGTCACAGTAGTTAGTCATCTTCATCTTTTGGGTGCCACCCGATGTGGTGATTTTGCATTTAGGAGGATCGACTTTGACTTCGTATCCCATTAGTAGGGTTAGAAATGAAAAAATGGTATATCAACGCTCAGCTTTGTCTTTTATAGTCTATGAAACGTCTATCATTTCGCATTATCATAGCCGTTCATAGCACTGCCGAATAAGAAGTTGGTCTCATTCGCTAGTAATCATGTCTATGGTCCTACCCAGAATGGTCGTGCCAGCTCAGGAGCCCCTATTCGTGGGTTCCGGTGGATCAAAAAGGGAGCTTAAGAATCAAAGTGATAGAAACATCGCATTTAGGGTGAGTCTTCTGGGAAGTGGAAACGAGAACGTTTCAGTTCAGATATAGTCGGACTTTTCAGTTAGTTTTTCCGCCAAACTCAAATTTTTCTGCTCAGTCACTACTTGGTATGATACCATCAATGGGAAAAACCTCAATCTCCCTGACAAGAAATGTGAGCGAAAACAATTAGCTTAGCTCACAAGTTCTTGATATTCTCTTTTTTTCAGAAGGGCAACTTCCCTGAGGAAAAGATGACAGTTCAATATGCAGCCATGGCTGACGGTCAAACTGATCCTTCAGCAAGCTTCGCAACAGGAAGTCCCGTCGGAGAGTTTATTGGCGAAACAGTAGTACGACTTGCAGTGGTCACATAGTCTGCGAAATAAAGCATATATTCGTTTTATCCGCAAATACCGGTATGGAGCTTCTTGGGTCGGACCTGCTCCGCGCGCGGTCGCGGCGCGGCGTAGCTAATCACTATCATTTCAGCCCCATCGCAACACTCATTAGCGAAACGAATGAGGAATCAATAAGTGCTCATGGGAATACAACTACTTACATTGAAACAATGAAAACAAGTTATCGCAAAGGGAGATTAGCATTACTGTTTAAAATCGCATGTTCGTCGAGTACTTGTTGTGTTCATTCCCAGGGTAACGCGCAAATATTACGCCATTTTTTCTATTTTCTTCGCTATTTTGGGCTGCCGATGATTCAAGTATTAGTGGCATCTTTCTTGTGATTTCTTTGGGTGCAAAGCTAGTTGGTGAAAGCCACTCACGTTTCAGTCATGAAAATGAAACACGATAGATTTAGCCCGAAATACCCGATACACGATAGGTTTAGCCTACACTCAAGGGATTTCCTCCACTGAGCGACGGTGCGACCGCGGGCGTCCACATAGGGTTCAAACTTTGTTCCACCCCCGAAATACCCGATACACGATAGATTTAGCCTCCATGCAGGGGATCGACGGACGATCCTGTGATAGAGTGGCTAAGCTGCACAGCAGCACCCCTTTGTGAAGCATGGTCTCACATTGTATGTTCTTCTGGTGTTGGTGTATTCTCAAGGAAGAAAGCGAATTTCAATAGTATTTCAAAAACTTGGTATTCGGAAAAAGTAAACTCCAGAACGAAAAAGTGCACCGGGTTATATGAGTATTCTGCAGGGTTGTTGGGAGCAATCATTCGATTACCCCCATTTTCTGGTTTATTTAACGGTCTAGTCCGATATGGCTAGTAGTTTTCATATTGATTGCTGCTGTTGTGAGAAAAAATTACGGCTAAAACGCTTTCTTTGTTACGTCGAACGTTATGCAGACGCCTTGGAACGCTTGTGCTCATTTTTTCTATTCACATCCGGTTTTTCTACCATGTTCATGAGATTGCATGTATTAAAGGCAGTGTTCGCGATGAAATGAATGGGCGCGCTGGCTGTTCATTGTTTTTGATTAAGAATCATGCTAAGAATTTGTTGAGCTCTTCCATTGGTTAGAACAAGCTACAGCATCCTCTATCATGATCACATGTTGAAGATAATGAACAGCCAACACGCCTATTCATTTTATCGTGAACACTGCCTTTAAACAGCTCAACGTGCAGGTTATATTCATGTGTCACTCGTTTTTACTCGTTTGAAACCATCCAAGTTATAAAATCTAATCAATAATCAGCGTTCTGGTGTCTATTGACGATTTTTGAGTAAATTTCTCTCGAAATAATACTCTGCTCAATTTAGTGTACGAAATCATCCCATATGTTGACATTGCTGACGATTGGTCAACAACCGAGAGCCTTTGTGCCGAGGGATTGCTGCCGAGCCGTGTTCAGCGCATGTCCGCGACGCGACGGCGCGCGGTCGCACTCTTTTATCCGCTCGATAACAGTCACGGAGCACAATCGGCGCCGCCCCACCCCACCTACCTGTAACCGAAAGGCGGGGCAGTTGAAATGCGAACTCACGGCGATTTCCATTTATGATTCCAACGTGCAGTGCTCTTAGGTTGCGCTTGTGCCACATGCGTTGAGTGATGCGAAACTCATAAACGACGACCAGTTCTCAAACAGCGTTTTGGGCATTGATCCAAGTCGACACATCGATACTCCCTTCCTTTTGATTGGACAAGCGAGCCCATGCCGATCAAATCTGACGCAAGGCTACCGTAATCCTGCGCGTAAATTAAATAGCGCCGGCTGCATGGCTGCGGACTTTGTCACATATCTTACGACAGCCACTATTTTTTAACGTGTAACTTCCAACCAAGTTAAATTTCGACCAGGAGACGTTGTGTTACCTCAGAAATGTCGAAAACTGGTTTTTTTGGCGAATTCATAAATAAGTAGGCGGGGTTTGTTCTTGTTGTACAACTGTAAGCGGATAACTGTAGAGGTATGAAGGTATTAGTTCGAGGGGCAACTCAAGATTCAGTTGGAGAATGAATGATACCGCACTCAGAAATCGAAGTACATCCGTGGAGTTCCATGAAAACAATGACTTATTTCCAAAAGTTTAGCTTCATGGCAAAAGTAATGATTTTGGCAATGGTATAACTACAAGAAATATAGAAGTTGACAAAATGAAATAAAAAAAAACAACCCGAAATATGTTCGAAAATGATTTGGCTCAAAATAACCAGAAGTAATGAAAAACTGGGAAATGAAGTGAAATGACCAAAACCGGATTTGGCGGTCATTCATAGGCCAACTTTTGATGAGTAGTGACTGACGAGGGATTAAATTTTACAAGATTCTCCGTTAAACTTATCAAAGCGAAATCAAGCGCTCATCGGATTTGAGCGTTACGTTCACATAGCTTGACCTATGCTGATTTCCGTACTACAGCTTCAATGGAATGTTTTACGGTTTCCGTTGCGCGCTTGATTTAGCTTAGATAAGTTTAAGGGAGAATCTTGTAAAATCTACTCCCTCGTCAGTCACTACTTATCAAAAGTTGGCATATGAATGACCGCCAAATCCGGTTTTTGTCATTTCACTACATTTCCCAGTTTTTGAATACTTCTGGTTATTCTGAGCCAAATCATTTTCAAACAAATTTCTGGTTGTTTTTTTTTATTTCATTTTGTCAACTTCTATATTTCTTGTAGTTATAACATTGCGAAATCATTACTTTTGCCAGGAAACTAGACTTTGGAAATTTTATATATTTTTCCAAAGGTTCCCTTTCTGACCTGATTTTTGCTTAGCGATTCCCATTCTGGAGAGGCAAACCTTTGATGAAAGGTTTTGCCTACGGTAAATAATCGAATCATTACCGATCGGTGTGGTCGGACGACTATAACTCCTAAAAATTGTGATCCGACATAAAGATCAGACATAAAAAACGACCCTTTCTTTCCTACTGAGGTCCCGTACACGTTTTACGGCGTCGTGCGCTTTCTCACTGGGGTCCCGCACAGTTTCTACGACGTCCTTCGCACTCCCCCTGGGGACCCACACACTTTCTGCGGCGTCCTGAGCACTCCCACTGGGGACCCACACACTTTCTGCGGCGTCCTGCGCACTTCCACTTGGGTCTCGCACACTTTCGGCGGCTTCCTGCGCATTTCAACTGGGGTGCTGCACACTTTCTACGGTGTCCTGCTCATTCCCACTGGGAATCCGCACACTTTCTGCGGCGTCCTGAGCACTCACACTATGGTTCCGCACACTTTCTACGGCGTCCCTCGCAGTCCCACTGGGGACCCACACACTTTCTGCGGCGTCCTGAGCACTCCCACTATAGCCTGCACACTTTCTATGGAGTCCTGCGCATTCCCACTAGGGGCTCGCACTCTTTCTGTGGCGTCCTGCGCACTCCCACCATGGTCCCGCACACTTTCTACGACGTCCATCGCACTCCCCTGGGGACCCACACACTTTCTGTGGCGTCCTGAGCACTCCCACTATGGTCCCGCACTTTCTTTCGGCGTCCTGCACATTCCCACTAAGAGCCCGCACTCTTTCTGCGGCGTACTCCGCACTCCCACTGTGGTCGCGCACTCTTTCTACGGCGTCCTGCGCATTCCCACTGAGGACCCACACACTTTCTGCGGCTTCCTGAGCACTCCCACTGTGGTCCCGCCCTCTTTCTGTGGCGTCCTGAGCACTCCACCGTGGTCCCGCACACTTTCTACGGCGTCCTGCGCACTCCCACTATGGTGCCGCACACTTTCTGCGGCGTACCCGCACTCCCACTATGGTCCCGCACACTTTCTACGGCGTCCTTCGCACCTTCCCACCGGGGCCCGCACTATTTCTGCGGCGTCCTGCGCACCCTTACTGGGGTCACGTAGACTTTCTACGGCATCCTACGCTTTTCCACTGGGGTCCCGCACTATTTATGTGGCGTTCTGCGCACTCACCAAGTGGTCCCGCACACTTTCTACGACGTCCATCGCACTCCCCTGGGGACCCACACACTTTCTGGTGGCGTCCTGAGCACCCACTTTGGTCCCGCACACTTTCTTTGGCGTCCCACATTCCCACTGGTTAGCCCGCACTCTTTCTGCGGCGTACTCCGCACTCCCACTGTGGTCGCGCACTCTTTCTGTGGCGTCCTGAGCACTCACACTATGGTCCCGCACACTTTCTACGGCGTCCTGCGCATTCCCACTGAGGACCCACACACTTTCTGCGGCTTCCTGAGCACTCCCACTGTGGTCCCGCACTCTTTCTGTGGCGTCCTGAGCACTCACACTGTGGTCCCGCACACTTTCTACGGCGTCCTGCGCACTCCCACTATGGTGCCGCACACTTTCTGCGGCGTACTCCGCACTCCCACTATGATCCCGCACACCTTCTACGGCGTCCTTCGCACTCCCACCGGGGGCCCGCACTATTTCTGCGGCGTCCTGCGCACCCTTACTGGGGTCACGTAGACTTTCTACGGCATCCTGCGCTTTTCCACTGGGGTCCCGCACTATTTATGTGGCGTTCTGCGCACTCCCACTATGGTCCCGCACACTTTCGATGGTGCACCGCGCTCCCACTGTGGTCCCGCACACTTTCTGCGGCGTCCTGAGCACTCCCACTATGGTCCCGCACACTTTCTATGGCGTCCTGCGCATTCCCACTAAGAGCCCGCACTCTTTCTGCGGCGTACTCCGCACTCCCACTGTGGTCCCGCACACTTTCTGCGGCGTCCTGAGCACTCACACTATGGTCCCGCACACTTTCTACGGCGTCCTGCGCATTCCCACTGGGGACCCGCACACTTTCTGCGGCGTCCTGAGCACTCACACTATGGTTCCGCACACTTTCTACGGCGTCCTTCGCAGTCCCACTGGGGACCCACACACTTTTTGCGGCGTCCTGAGCACTCCCACTATAGCCCGCACACTTTCTATGGAGTCCTGCGCATTCCCACTAGGGGCCCGCACTCTTTCTGTGGCGTCCTGCAGCACTCCCACCATGGTCCCGCACAACTTTCTCTTCGCCAGACGTCCATCGCACTCCCCCTGGGGACCCGTTCACACACTTTCTTGTGGCGTCCTGGAGCACTCCCACCTATGGTCCCGCACACTTTCTTTCTGGCGTCCTGCACATTCTGCACCAAGATTGCCCGCACTTTTATCTGCGGCGTACCACGCTCCACCTCCCACCGTGGTCGCGCACTCTTTCTACGGCGTCCTGCGCATTCCCACTGAGGACCCACACACTTTCTGTGCGGCTTCCCCCAGAGCACTCCCACCGTGGTCCCGCACTCTTTCTGTGGCGTCCTGAGCACTCACACTGTGGTCCCGCACACTTTCTAACGGCGTCCTGCGCACTTCCCACTATGGTGCCGCACACTTTCTGCGGCGTACTCCGCACTCCCACTCATGGTCCCACGCACACTTTCTACGGCGTCCTTCGCATCACTTCCACCGGGAGCCCGCACATCATTTCTGCGGCGTCCTGCGCACCTCTACTGGGGTCACGTAGAGCTTTCTCACGGCATCCTGCGCTTTTCCACTGGGGTCCCGCACTATTTACATGTGGCGTTCTGCGCACTCCCACCTGGTGTCCCGCACACACTTTCTACGACGTTCATCGCACTCCCCCTGGGGACCCACACACACTTTCTGCGGGCGTCCTGAGCGTACCCTAACTATGGTCCCGCACACTTTCTTTGGCGTGTCCTGCACATTCCCTACCAAGAGCCTGGGCAAATTTCTTCTGCGGCGTACTCCGCACTCCCACTGTGGTCGCGCACTCTTTCTGTGGCGTCCTGAGCACTCACACTATGGTCCCGCGCACACTTTCTACGGCGTCCTGCGCATTCCCCACTGGAGGACCCGCACACACTTTCTGCGGCTTCCCGGGAGCACACTCCCACCGTGGTCCTGGCACTCTTTCGTGTAGCGTCCTGAGCGACCTTCAGCCACACTGTGGTCCCCACATTACTTTCTACGGCGTCCTGTGCACTCCCACCATGTAGTTGCCGCACACTTTCTTTTGGCATCCTCCCGTGGTGGGCACATTCCCACCAAGAGCCCGCACTCTTTCTGCGGCGTACTCCGCACTACCCACCGTGGTCCCGCGCACACTTTCTACGGCGTCCTGCGCATTCCCACTGAGGACCCACACACTTTCTGCGGCTTCCTGAGCACTCCCCACTGTGGTCCCGGGCACTCTTTCTGTGGCGTCCTGAGCACTCACACCGCAGTCCCCGCACACTTTCATTTACGGCGTCCTGCGCATCTCCACCATGGTGCCGCACACTTTCTGCGGCGTACTCCGCACTCCCACCATGGTCCCGCACACTTTCTACGGCGTCCTTCGTGACTCACCACTGGGGGCTCCCGCGGTTATTTCTCTGCGGCGTCCTGCGCACCCTTACTAAATGGGTATCGGTCGTGACTTTCTACGGCATTTGGTGCGCTTTTCCACTGGGGTCCCGCACTATTTATGTGGCGTTCTGCGCACTCCCACCTATGGGTCCGCACACACTTTCTACGACGTCCATCGTAATCTGGGGACCCACACACTTTCTGCGGCAAGTCCTGAGCACTCCCACAATTGGCGGTCCCGGCACACTTTCTTTGGCGTCCCGTGCACATTTCCCCTACCAAGAGCTCCGGGCACTCTTTCTGCGGCGTACTCGCACTTGCCACCCACTGTGGTCGTAGCACTCTTTCTGTGGCGTCCTGAGCACTCACACTATGGTCCCGCACACTTTCTACGGCGTCCTGCGCATTCCCACCTCCGAGGACCCACACACTTTCTGCGGCTTCCTGGAGGCACTCCCAATCTGTGGTCGCACTCTTTCTGTGGCGTCCCTGAGCACTCACACTGTGGTCCCGCGCACACTTTCAGCGGCGTCCCGCGCACCTCCCACCATGGTGCCGCACACTTTCTGCGGCGTACTACCCGCACTCCCGACCACTGATCCCGGCACACTTTCTACGGCGTCCTTCGCACCCCACCGGGGTACCCGCACTATTTCTGCGGCGTCCTGCGCACCCTTACTGGAGGTCACGTAGACTCTCTACGGCATCCTGCGCTTTTCCACTGGGGTCCCGCACTATTTATGTGGCGTTCTGCGCACCTCCCAATTATGGTCCCGGCACACTTTCTTGGTAGTGTACTCCGCGCTCCCACTGTGGTCCTGGCACACCTTCTGCGGCGTCCTGAGCACTCACACTATGGTCCCGGCACACTTTCTACGGCGTCCTGCGCATTCCCACCAAAGAGCCCGGGCACTCTTTCTGCACGGCGTACTCCACCTCTCCCACTGTGGTCCCGCACACTTTCTGCGGCGTCCTGAGCACCTTTCACACCTATGGTCCCGCACACTTTCTACGGCATATGTCCTGCGCATTCCCCACCTGAGGAACCGCACACCTTCTGCGGCGTCTCTGAGGCACTCACACTATAGGGTTCCGCACGCTTCTCTACGGCGTCCTTCGCAGTCCCACTGGGGACCCACACACTTTTTGCGGCGTCCTGAGCACTCTCCCACTATATAGCCCGCACACTTTCTATGGAGTCCTGCGCATTCCCACTACCAGGGGCCTGCACGCTCTTTCTGTGGCGTCCTGCGCACTCCCACCATGAGATCCCGCACACTTTCTACGACGTCCATCGCACTCCCTGGGGACCCACACACATTTTCTGTGGCGTCCTGAGCACTCCCACTATGGTCCCGGGCACACACTTTCTTTGGCACGTCCTGCACATTCCCACCAAGAGCCCGCACTCTTTCTGCGGCGTACTCCGCACACTCCCACTGTGGTCGCGCACTCTTTCTACGGCGTCCCTGCGCATTCCCACCGAGGACCCAACACTACTTTCTGCGGCTTCCCTGAGCACTCCCACTGTGGTCCCGCAACTCTTTCGTGGCGTCCTGAGCACTCACACCTGTGGTCCCGCACACTTTCTACGGCGTCCTGCGCACTCCCACTATGGTGCCGCACACTTTCTGCGGCGTACTCCGCACTCCCACTATGGTCCCGCACACTTTCTACGGCGTCCTTCGCACTCCCACCGGGGGCCCGCACTATTTCTGCGGGCGTCCTGCGCACCCTTACTGGGGTCACGTAGACTTTCTACGGCATCCTGCGCTTTTCCACTGGGGTCCCGCACTATTTATGTGGCGTTCTGCGCACTCCCACTATGGTCCCGCACACTTTCTACGACGTTCATCGCACTCCCCCTGGGGACCCACACACTTTCTGCGGCGTCCTGAGCACTCCCACTATGGTCCCGCACACTTTCTTTGGCGTCCTGCACATTCCCACTAAGAGCCCTGCACTCTCTTCTGCGCAGCGGCAATTCCGCACTCCCACCTGTGGTCGCGCACTCTTTCTGTGGCGTCCTGAGCACTCACACTATGGTCCCGCACACTTTCTACGGCGTCCTGCGCATTCCCCACCGAGGGGACCCACACACTTTCTGCGGCTTCCTGAGCACTCCCACTGTGGTCCCGCACTCTTTCTGGTGGCGTCCTGAGCACTCACGCACTGTGGTCCCGGCACACTTTCTACGGCGTCCTGCGCACTTCCCACTATGGTGCCGCACACTTTCTGCGGCGTACCGCACTCCACCATGATCCCGGCACACTTTCTACGGTGGCGTCCTTCGCCCCCACCGGGGCCCGCACCATTTCTGCGGCGTCCTGCGCACCCTTACTGGGGTCACGTAGACTTCTTCCTACGGCATCCTGCGCTTTTCCACTGGGGGGTCCCGCACTATTTATGTGGCGTTCTGCGCACTCCCACTGTGGTCCCGGGCACACTTTCTGCGGCGTCCTGGCAGCACTACCATGGTCCCGCACACTTTCTACGGTGTCCTGCTCATTCCCACTGGGGAACCGCACACTTTCTGCGGCGTCCTGAGCACTCACACTATGGTTCCGCACACTTTCTACGGCGTCCTTCGCAGTCCCACTGGGGACCCACACACTTTCTGCGGCGTCCTGAGCACTCCCACTATAGCCTGCACACTTTCTATGGAGTCCTGCGCATTCCCACTAGGGGCCCGCACTCATTCTGTGGCGTCCTGCGCACTCCCACCATGGTCCCGCACACTTTCTACGACGTCCATCGCACTCCCCCTGGGGACCCACACACTTTCTGCGGCGTCCTGAGCACTCCCACTATGGTCCCGCACACTTTCTTTGGCGTCCTGCACATTCCCACTAAGAGCCCGCACTCTTTCTGCGGCGTACTCCGCACTCCCACTGTGGTCGCGCACTCTTTCTACGGCGTCCTGCGCATTCCCACTGAGGACCCACACACTTTCTGCGGCTTCCTGAGCACTCCCACTGTGGTCCCGCACTCTTTCTGTGGCGTCCTGAGCACTCACACTGTGGTCCCGCACACTTTCTACGGCGTCCTGCGCACTCCCACTATGGTGCCGCACACTTTCTGCGGCGTACTCCGCACTCCCACTATGGTCCCGCACACTTTCTACGGCGTCCTTCGCACTCCCACCGGGGGCCCGCACTATTTCTGCGGCGTCCTGCGCACCCTTACTGGGGTCACGTAGACTTTCTACGGCATCCTGCGCTTTTCCACTGGGGTCCCGCACTATTTATGTGGCGTTCTGCGCACTCCCACTATGGTCCCGCACACTTTCTACGACGTCCATCGCACTCCCCCTGGGGACCCACACACTTTCTGCGGCGTCCTGAGCACTCCCACTATGGTCCCGCACACTTTCTTTGGCGTCCTGCACATTCCCACTAAGAGCCCGCACTCTTTCTGCGGCGTACTCCGCACTCCCACTGTGGTCGCGCACTCTTTCTGTGGCGTCCTGAGCACTCACACTATGGTCCCGCACACTTTCTACGGCGTCCTGCGCATTCCCACTGAGGACCCACACACTTTCTGCGGCTTCCTGAGCACTCCCACTGTGGTCCCGCACTCTTTCTGTGGCGTCCTGAGCACTCACACTGTGGTCCCGCACACTTTCTACGGCGTCCTGCGCACTCCCACTATGGTGCCGCACAGTTTCTGCGGCGTACTCCGCACTCCCACGATGATCCCGCACACTTTCTACGGGGGCCTTCGCCCTCCCACCGGGGGCCCGCACTATTTCTGCGGCGTCCTGCGCACCCTTACTGGGGTCACGTAGACTTTCTACGGCATCCTGCGCTTTTCCACTGGGGTCCCGCACTATTTATGTGGCGTTCTGCGCACTCCCACTATGGTCCCGCACACTTTCTGCGGTGTACTCCGCGCTCCCACTGTGGTCCCGCACACTTTCTGCGGCGTCCTGAGCACTCACACTATGGTCCCGCACACTTTCTACGGCGTCCTGCGCATTCCCACTGGGGACCCACACACTTTCTGCGGCTTCCTGAGCACTCCCACTATGGTCCCGCACACTTTATACGGCGTCCTTCACATTCCCACAGAGGGCCCGCACTCTTTCTGCGGCGCCCTGCGCACTCCCACTGGGGGCCCGCACTCTTTCTGCGGCGTCTTGCGCACCCTTACTGGGGTCACGTAGACTTTCTACGGCATCCTGCGCTTTTCCACCGGGGCCCGCACACTTTCTACGGCGTCCTGCGCGCTCCTCAATTTCTATTCACACCAACTGACTCGAACAGGGCACAATCTTGGGAGGAAGCTTATCAGTAACCGTGTTGATTTTCATTAGTTCATTTTTTAAGTTCAGTGAAAATCGGATGGTTTACAACAACATGTTTACATGTTTTTACCCGTCTTGGCCCTCAATATTGAGGTTCCGCTCAAATTGAGCTTTCAACTCCAAAATTGAATAGGAGCTAGCTGCATCGATTTCCAGCCGCCTGCCAAAGAATTAGCTTCCTAGCTCAGCGGGAAGTGGTTACACAAGATCGTGAACGCCGTCCGAAAAAAAAGGAGATTAACAGTTTTTCGACCAAAATCACGTGGTTTTCACCATTTTTCTCCAGTGCCAAGAAACCATTCTGAACAATTGTTGGGTAAATATACCAACGTTTTACGCTCTTTCCAATGGAGAAAAAACCGCATCTCCACAGTCACTCTAAAAGCCGATTTCGGAATCACAGAGTTGCGCATGGGCGAGTTAAAGCCAAATCTGGTGCGCGCTTCGCGCGCACCACAATTACGCTATCAGAGGTTGGATTCATCAACGATAAAACAGCGGTTTTAGGGTATATTTCACCCCGAACTCACTGCTTTCCTCAATGATATATGCCACTCTACCGCCACCGCGGTGATTTTTAAACCGTGGTTTTATCGTTGATGATTCCGGCCCCCGGTGTCTGATATCAGCACGAATTTTCATTTCCATGGGTGAATCATTTTAAATTCTCGACCGCCCCCCCCCCTAAAAGGACTCTCTACAATCCAGTGTCGATATGTGTCGACTGTACTTTACCTAAAATACTTCTGTTTTCCCGTTAGAAAATGGATGTCTGTCTACTAAGATTTGAAGATAGTATGAAGTCTAAAAGCTAGTCAGAAATCAGGAGGGTCGCTGCAAAATATCTGACAAAGTCCGCAGCCATGCAGCCGCTTCTATTTGATTTACGCGCAGGTTTACGGTAGCCCTGCTTCAAAAATGATCGAGATGAGCGTGCTTGTTTTGAATGGTTCCTGGTTTGAGATTTGGAAACCACTTTCGATGTTTCAAGCTCACTTTCGTTGATGAGCACAGTAGAACACTCCGGTAAACTTCGGCGCGCCAAAAACGCAGGGTTATGAGGTTAGAAGGGGTTAATGATGAGGATCCGCCTCCAGCTCTCACAAATCATCTACCACTTTTTTATAGCACAGACTACACATGCAGAAATACTTCAAAAATAACTGTGACAAGGTCTCCGAATCCAGAAATATTCAAATATTTAATCAAAACATAGGTATACTGAAAATGCCACGCTTGCAAGAAAGCCGTTCATGGGGATTATTCAAAAATGATTTTGAACGGAATTCAATTTTTTTCTCGTAGTAGGTGCCATATGGGCACTGAGGCGCGCCTCGCGGCCGATTAGCCACGCCCATTTTACGGTTATTGCGAAACAGACAATTAGTCCCGGTGACTCACTGTAAACAGAAATGATGCTCAGAGAAACTCACGGCCCGTCCGCGGCTCTTTTCCAGGATCGTCCGCGGCCGACGACTGGACGATCCTTCACCGAAGCCGGTAAAGCGCAGGCAAAGCGACGCGGACCATCCTGCGGGCGCCGCGGATCGTCCTGAGAGCCGCCGCGGACCGTTCTCCGACACAGTCATGACCGGTCCGCCTCTTCTCAAGAGATGCGTGAATGTCGCGGTCCGGGGCAGAGAAAGCCCCGCCTCGGTGCGGACAAGGGCGTAGCCTTTGCAGAGGTCTTCGGTGAGGAGCCACCCTCCCTGCGGACCGCGGCGAAAACCGCCCCCCCCCCTAACTGTGAGGTTATCCCTATCCCCCAGCGACCAGAAATATGCTGGCCTCCTGAGAGTGACTCGAAGTCACCTTCCAGGGTCTGCACCGGCTGTGCATGTGATAAACACATTAGAACGTGATCATTCGCTTTACCATGTTTTTTCATGATTGCCACTGCAGCCGTGCTGGTGGTCAAAAGAGATGTGAATGAATGAGATAAGGAGCTGAAGTCGTTCAACTGTCGGTGCGCCCCGGAGCCACTCCCATCGAGAACAACAGCGCCACGGATGAGCCGTTTGACGCCCCGAAATCCTCGATAATACCATTGTAGTCCTTCCTTACAGCTAGCGCACAGCCTCCCACTCTCCTATCATCAGCGTTACCGCAGTAGATGGCGTACTCTCCGACGTTGATGACGGGTCTATCCTCGAGACGAGTTTTCTGCGAAGCAGCAAACGGTGCATGGAAGTAGCTCAGAAGATTTGACAGCGCAGATTGCTGGATATCACTCGACAATGACCGGCAACTCAGGGCTATTTCGCTCAAAGATTATTCTTAGGTTTTATTCTTATCTTGGAGAGGGTCATACTCTGATGACAATTGTGGTATTTGGCTTTGATCTCTTCCCGCGCGGATTCCCTACAATGAGATCACCTATTCATACCGTTTACAGAGGTATGAGCTGTACACTATTCGATGCGCTGCAAAAATTACATATGTGTGCAACTTTTCATCCTAACTGGTCCCCGCTTTCTAAGGTTATGACCTCAAAGTAACGCAAGAAACGTTCTCACCACCACCGCCTCCGCCTCCGTGCCTCCACCTCGCGCTCTCCGCCTCCAGCCTCGCCTCCGCCTCTCGCTCCTCTGCCCGCCTCCGCCTCCGCCTCCGCCTCCGCCTCCGCCTGCCACGCCTCCGCCTGCGCCTCCGCCTCCGCCTCCTCCGCCTCCAGCCTGCCTCCGTTCTCCGCTCCTGCTCCGCCTCCGCTCTCCCGCTCTCCGCCTCCCGCCTCCGCCTCCGCGCCTCCGTTCTCCGCTCCGCCCTCCGCCTCCGCCTCCAGCCTCCGCTCTGCCTCCGCCTCTTTCGCCTCCGCCTCGCCTCAC
This sequence comes from Aplectana chamaeleonis, assembly GCA_029168955.1. Classification (NCBI taxonomy): domain Eukaryota; kingdom Metazoa; phylum Nematoda; class Chromadorea; order Rhabditida; family Cosmocercidae; genus Aplectana; species Aplectana chamaeleonis. Next base: position 62,833 of record JAPDOI010001837.1, read on the forward strand.
CTTACTCCACCTCCGCCTCCGCCTCACCTCACTCCCGCCTCCGCCTCCGCCTCCGCCTCCGCCTCCGCCTCCGCCTCTTTCCCTCCGCTCTCCGCCTCCGCCTCCGCCTCCGCCTCCGCCTCCACTCCTTATCCTCGCCTCCGCCTCCGCCTCACCTCCGCTCTCCTTGCCTCCGCCTCCTCCGCCTCCGCCTGCTTATCCGCTCTCCGCCTCCGCCTCTCCGCCTCCGCCTCCGCCTCCTCGCTCTCCGCTCTCCGCCTCCGTTTCTCGCCTCCGCCTCCGCCTCCGCCTCTCCGCCTCCGCCTCGTCGCCTCCGCCTCCGCCTCCGCCTCGCTCTCCCGCCTCCGCTCTCTCCGCCTCCGCTCCTCCGCCGTCCGCCTGCCTCCACTCCTGCCTCCGCCTCCGCCTCCGCCTCCGCCTCCGCCTCCGCCTCCGCCTCCGCCTCCGCCTCCGCCTCCGCCTCCGCCTCCGCCTCCGCCTCCGCCTCCGCCTCCGCCTCCGCCTCCGCCTTTGCCGCCGCCTCCGCCTCCGCCTCCACCTCCGCCACGGCCTCCGCCTCCACCTCCGTCCGTCCAATTCCATTTTTTGGAAGGCGTGGACCAAATCGCTCGAAATTTTGTGACTAGAAGTAATCGGCCATGGGAATGCCGAAAATAATTGACAAAACTCACCATAATGACGTCCGGGTCCCTAACGGGCGGTTCAAACTCGGAAACCGGCCTGACAAGATTAGTTTATCAAAATGATGGATTTTTTCGTTATCAGTCATTGTTTTCTTAGACTCCATATAAACACCTTGCTGTCTAGGGTGGTGTACTTTGAACGTACAGCTCGGAAGAGGACGCTGTGTGGGAGGGATGATCTTGAGCGCGGCGCGTATTCGTTCCATGCGCACCATCGATAAGAAGGCGCCGCACGGTGTGCTGAAGTGTCGGTTGACTATGCGAGACCGCAGTACGAGTATGCAGGACGTCATGGAGCTACAGCAGGACCTCAGTAGGGGTGTGCAGGACATCATAGAGCGTGTGCAGGACCCTAGAAGGAGTTTGCAGGACATCATGGGACCTGTGCAGGACCCCAGTAGGGGTGCGCAGGACGTCGTAAAATGTGTGCAGGACTTCAGTAGGAGTGTGCAGGACATCATGAAACCTATACAGGACCCCAGTAGGGGTGTGCAGAACGTCGTAGAATGTGTGCAGGACCTCAGTAGGAGTGTGCAGGACATCAAGGAACTTGTGCAGGACCCCAGTAGGGGTGTGCACGACGTCGTAGAATGTGTGCAGGACCTCAGTAGGAGTGTGCAGGACATCACGAAACCTATGCAGGAACCCAGTAGAGGTGTGCAGGATGTCGTAGAATGTGTGCAGGACCTCAGTAAAAGTGTGCAGGACATCATGGAACGTGTGCAGGACCCCAGTAAGGGGGTGCAGAACGTCGTAGAATGTGTGCAGGACCTCAGTAGGAGTGTGCAGGACATCATGGAACGTGTGCAGGACCTTAGTAAGAGTGTTTAGGACATCAGGGAACGTGAGCAGGACCTTGGTAGGAGTGCGAAGGACATCACGGAAACTATGAAGGAACCCAGTAGAGGTGTGCAGGATGTCGTAGAATGTGTGCAGGACCTCAGTAGGAGTGTGCAGGACGTCGTAGAATGTGTGCAGGACCTCAGTAAAAGTGTGCAGGACATCATGGAACGTGTGCAGGACCCCAGTAAGGGGGTGCAGAACGTCGTAGAATGTGTGCAGGACCTCAGTAGGAGTGTGCAGGACATCATGGAACGTGTGCAGGACCTTAGTAAGAGTGTTTAGGACATCATGGAACGTGAGCAGGACCTTGGTAGGAGTGCGCAGCACATCATAGAACCTGTGCAGGACCCCAGTAGGGGTGTGCAGGACGTCGTAGAATGTGTGCAGGACCCCAGTAGGAGTGTGCAGAACATCAAGGAACCTGTGCAGAACCCCAGTAGGGTGTGCAGGACGTCGTAGAATGTGTGCAGGACCTCACTAGGAGCGTGCAGGACATCACGAAACCTATGCAGGACCCCAGTAGGGGTGTGCAGGACTCGTAGAATGTGTGCAAGACCAAAACAAAATGTGTGCAGGACCTCAGCAGGAGTGTGAAGGACATCATGGGACCTGTGCAGAACCCCAGTAGGGGTGTGCAGGACCTTAGTAGGAGAGTGCAGGACATCATAACACCTGTGCAGGACCCCAGTAAGGGTGTGCAGGACGTAGTAGAATGTGTGCAGGACCTCAGTAGGAGTGTGCACGACATCATGGAACCTGTGCAGGACCCCAGTAGGGGTGAGCAGGACGTCGAAGAATGTGTGCAGGACCTCAGTAGAAGTGTGCAGGACATTATGAGACCTGTGTAGGATCCCTTAGGGGTGTGCAGGACGTCGTAGAAGGTGTGCAGGACCTCAGTAGGAGTGTGCAGGACACCATGGAACCTGTGCAGGACCCCAGTAGGGGTGTGCAGGACGTCGAAGAATGTGTGCAGGACCTTAGTAGGAGTGCGCAGGACATCATAGGACCTGGGCAGGACTCCAGAAGGGGTGTGCAGGACGTCGTGGATTCTGTACGGGACCTCAGTAGGAGTGTGCAGGACATCACGAAACCTATGCAGGACCCCAGTCGGGGTGTGCAGAACGTCGTAGAATGTGTGCAGGAACTCAGTAGGAGTGTGCAGGACATCAAGGAACTTGTGGAGGACCCCAGTAGGGGTGTGCAAGACGTCGTAGAATGCGTGCAGGACCTCAGTAGGAGTGTGCAGGACATCAAGGAACTTCTGTAGGATCCCAGAATGGGTGTGCAGGACGTCGTAGAATGTGTGCAGGACCTCAGTAGGAGTGTGCAGGACATCATGGAGCCTGTGCAGGACCACAGTAGGGGTGTCCAGGACGTCGTAGAATGTGTGCAGGACCTCAGTAAAACTGTGCAGGACACCATGGAACGTGTGCAGGACCCCAGTAGGGGTGTGCAGAACGTCGTAGAATGTGTGCAGGACCTCAGTAGGAGTGTGCAGAACATCATGGAACGTGTGCAGGACCTTGGTAGGAGTGTTCAGGACATCATGGAACGTGTGCAGGACCTTAGTAGGAGTGCGCAGCACATCATGGAACCTTTGCAGGACCCCAGTAGGGGTGTGCAGGACGTCGTAGAATGTGTGCAAGATCCCAGTACGAGTGTGCAGGACATCAAGGAACTTGTGCAGGACCTTAGTAAGAGGACATCATGGAACGTGAGCAGGACCTTGGTAGAGAGCGCAGACATCATGGGACTGTGCAGGACCCCAGTAGGGGTGCAGGAACGTCGCAGAATGTGTGAAGGACCTCAGTAGGAGTGTGCAGGACATCACGAAACCTGCGCAGGACCCCAGTAGAGGTGTGCAGGACGTCGTAGAATGTGTGCAAGATCCCAGCAAGGCATGCAGGACATCACGGAACCTGTGCAGGACCCCAGTAGGGGTGTGCAGGACGTCGTAGAATATGTGCAGGACCTTAGTTAGAGATGTGCAGGACCATCATGGAACCTGTGCAGGACCCCAGTAGGACCTGTGCAGAACCCCAGTAGGGGTGTGCAGGACCTTAGTGGGGAGAAGTGCAGGACATCATGGAACCTGTGCAGGACCCCAGTAGGGGTGTGCAGAACGTCATGGAATGTGTGCAGGACCTCAGTAGGAGTGTGCAGGACATCACGGAACCTATACAGGACCCCAGTAGGGGTGTGCAGAACGTCGTAGAATGTGTGCAGGACCTCAGTATGAGTGTGCAGAACATCAAGGAACGTGTGCAGGACCCCAGTAGGGTGTGCAGGACGCCGTAGAATGTGTGCAGGACCTCAGTAGGAGTGTGCAGGACATCACGAAACCTATGCAGGACCCCAGTAGGGGTGTGCAGGACGTCGTAGAATGTGTGCAGGACCTCGGTAGGAGTGTGCAGGACATCATGGAACGTGTGCAGGACCTCAGTAGGGGTGTCCAGGACGTCGTAGAATGTGTGCAGGACCTCAGTAGGAGTGTGCAGGACATCATGGAACGTGTGCAGGACCTTAGTAAGGGTGTGCAGGACGTCATGGAACGTGTGCAGGACCTCTGTGCAGGAGGAGTGCAGAACGTCGTAGAATGTGTGCAGGACCTCAGTAGAGGTGTGCAGGATGTCAAAGAACTTGTGCAGGACCCCAGTAGGTGTGTGCAGGACGTCGTAGAATGCGTGCAGGACCTCAGTATGCATATGCAGAAAATCATGGAACGTGTGCAAGACATCAGTAGGAGTGTGCAGGACATCATGGAACGTGTGCACTGGACCTCAATAGAGGTGTGCAGGACATCATGGAACGTGTGTGCAGGACCTTAGTAGGAGTGTGCAGGACATCATGGAACGCGTGCAGGACCCCAGCAGGGGTGAGCAGGACGTCATAGAATGTGTGCAGGACCCAGTAAGAGTGTGCAGGACATCATGGAACGTGTGCAGGACCCCAGTAGTGTGCAGAACATCGTAGAATGTGTGCAGGACCCCAGTAGGGGTGTGCAGGACGTCGTAGAATGTGTGCAGGACCTCAGTAGGAGCGTGCAGGACATCACAGAAACCTATGCAGGACCCCAGTAGGGGGTGCACAGGACGTCAGCGAATCAGAATGTGACCAAAACAAAATGTGTGCAGGACCTCAGCAGGAGTGTAGAAGGACATCAATGGGACCTGTGCAGGACCCCAGTAGGGGTGTGCAGGACGTCGTGGAATGTGTGCAGGACCTCAGTAGGAGTGTGCAGGACATCAAGGAACTTGTGCAGGGCCCCAGTAGGGGTGTGCAGAACGTCGTAGAATGTGTGCAGGACCTCAGTAGGAGTGTGCAGGACATCAAGGAACGTGTGCAGGACGTCAGTAGGAGTGTGCAGGACATCATGGAACGTGTGCAGGACCCCAGTAGGGATGTGCAGGACGCCGTAGAATGTGAGCAGGACCTCATGGGACCTGTGCAGGACCCCAGTAGGGGTGTGCAGAACGTCGTAGAATGTGTGCAGGACCTCAGTAGGAGTGTGCAGGACATCATGGAACGTGTGCAGGATCCTAGTAGGTGTGTGTAGGACCTCAGTAGGGGTGTGCAGGATCTCGGTAGGAGTGTGCAGGACATCATGAGACGTGGGCAGTACCCCAGTAGGGGTGTGCAGGACGTCGTAGATTGTGGGCAGGACCTCAATAGAGTGTGCAGGACATCATGGAACTTGTGCAAGACCCCAGTAGGGGTGTGCAGACATCATAGAATGTGTGCAGGACCTCAATAGAGGTGTGCAGGACATCATGGAACGCGTGTAGGACCCCAGCAGGGATGTGCAGGACATCGTGGAACGTGTGCAGGACCTTAGCAAGAGTGTGCAGGACATCATTGAACATGTGCAAAACCTCAGTAGGGGTGTGCAGGACGTCGTAGAATGTGTGCAGGACCTCAGTAGAAGGGTGCACGACATCATGGGACTTGTGCAGGACCCCAGTAGGGGTGTGCAGGACATCGTAGAATGTGTGCAGCACCTCAGTAGGAGTGTGAAGGATATCATGGAACGTGTGCAGGAACTTGGTAGAAGTGTGCAGGACATCATGGAACGTGTGCAGGACCTTGGTAGGAGTGTGCAGGACCTCATGGGATCTGTGCAGGACCCCAGTTGGAGTGTGCATGACGTCGTAGAATGTGCAAGATCCCAGTACGAGTGTGCAGGACATCATGGAACCTGTGCAGAACCCCAGTAGAGTTGTGCAGGACGTCGTAGAATGTGTGCAAGACCAAAAAAATGTGTGCAGGACTTCAGTAGGAGAGTGCAGGACATCATGGGACCTGTGCAGGACCCCAGTAGGGGTGTGCAGGACGTCGCATAATGTGTGCAGGACCTTAGTAGGAGTGCGCAGCACATCATGGAACCTTTGCAGGACCCCAGTAGGGGTGTGCAGGACGTCGTAGAATGTGTGCAAGATCCCAGTACGAGTGTGCAGGACATCATGGAACCTGTGCAGGACCCCAGTAGAGATGTGCAGGACGTCGTGGAATGTGTGCAGGACCTCGGTAGGAGAGTGCAGGGCATCAAGGAACTTGTGCAGGACCCCAGTAGGAGTGTGCAAGACGTCGTAGAATGCGTGCAGGACCTCAGTAGGAGTGTGCAGGACATCATGGAACGTGTGCACTGTCCAAATAGAGGTGTGCAGGACATCATGGAACGTGTGCAGGACCCCAGTAGGGATGAGGAGGACGTCTTGGAATTTGTACAGGACCTCAGCGAAAGTGTGCAGGACATCATCGAACGTGTGTAGGACCACACTAGGGGTTGCAGAACGTCGTAGGATGTGTGCAGAACCTCAGTTGGAGTGTGCAGGACATCAAGGAACTTGTGCAGGACCCCAGTAGGGGTGTGCAGGACGTCGTAGAATGCGTGCAGGACCTCAGTAGGAGTGTGCAGAAAATCATGGAACGTGTGCAGGACCTAGGTAGGAGTGTGCAGGACGTCGTGCACTGTCCCAATAGGGTGTGCAGGACATCTGGCTGCAGGACCTCAGTAGGGGTGTGCAGGACATCGTTGAACTTGTGCAGGACCCCAGTAGGGGTGTGCAGGACATCAAGAACTTGTGCAGAACCTCAGTAGGAGTGTGCAGGACATCATGGAACGTGTGCACTGCCTCAATAGAGGTGTGCAGGACATCATAAAACGCGTGCAGGACCCCAGTAGGGATGAGCAGGACGTCATGGAATGTGTACATGACCTCAGTAAAAGTGTGCAGGACATCACGAAACCTATGCAGGGCCCCAGTAGGGGTGTGCAGAACGTCGTAGAATGTGTGCAGGACCTCAGTAGGAGTGTGCAGGACATCAAAGAACTTGTGCAGGACCCCAGTAGGTGTGTGCAGGACGTCGTAGAATGCGTGCAGGACCTCAGTATGCATATGCAGAAAATCATGGAACGTGTGCAAGACCTCAGTAGGAGTGTGCAGGACATCATGGAACGTGTGCACTGTCCCAATAGAGGTGTGCAGGACATCATGGAACGTGTGTAGGATCCCAATAGAGGTGTGCAGGACATCATGGAACGCGTGTAGGACCCCAGCAGGGATGAGCAGGACGTCATGGAATGTGTACAGGACCTCAGTAAGAGTGTGCAGGACATCATGGAACGTGTGCAGGACCCCAGTAGGGGTGTCCAGTACGTCGTAGAGTGTGTGCAGGACCTTAGTAGGAGTGTGCAGGACATCAAGGAACTTGTGGAGGACCCCAGTAGGGGTGTGCAAGACGTCGTAGAATGCGTGCAGGACCTCAGTAAAAGTGTGCAGGACATCATGGAACGTGTGCAGGACCTCAGTAGGAGTGTGCAGAACCAAATGGAACGTGTGCAGGACCTTGGTAGGAGTGTTCAGGACATCATGGAACGTGTGCAGGACCCCAGTAGGAGTGTGCAGAACATCATGGAACCTGTGCAGAACCCCAGTAGAGTTGTGCAGGACGTCGTAGAATGTGTGCAAGACCAAAAAAAATGTGTGCAGGACTTTAGTAGGAGAGCGCAGGACATCATGGGACCTGTGCAGGACCCCAGTAGGGGTGTGCGGAACGTCGCAGAATGTGTGAAGGACCTCAGTAGGAGCGTGCAGGACATCACGAAACCTATGCAGGACCCCAGTAGGGGTGTGCAAGACGTCGTAGAATGTGTGCAAGATCCCAGTACGAGTGTGCAGGACATCAAGGAACTTGTGCAGGACCTCAGTAGGGTTGTCCAGGACGTCGTAGAATGTGTGCAGGACCTTAGTTAGAGATTGCAGGACATCACGGAACCTGTGCAGGACCCCAGTAGGGGTGTGCAGGACGTCGTAGAATGTGTGCAGGACCTCTGTGCAGGACCCCAGTAGGGGTGTGCAGAACGTCGTGGAATGTGTGCAGGACCTCAGTAGGAGTGTGCAGGACATCAAGGAACTTACAGGAGGACCCCAGTAGGGGTGTGCAAGACGTCGTAGAATGCGTGCAGGACCTCAGTATGCATATGCAGAAAATCATGGAACGTGTGCAAGACATCAGTAGGAGTGTGCAGGACATCATGGAACGTGTGCACTGTCCCAATAGAGGTGTGCAGGACATCACGAAACCTATGCAGGACCCCAGTAGGGGTGTGCAGGACGTCGTAGAATGTGTGCAAGACCCCAGTACGAGTGTGCAGGACATCAAGGATCTTGTGCAGGACACCAGTAGGGGTGTCCAGGACGTCGTAGAATGTGTGCAGGACCTTAGTAGGAGTGTGCAGCACATCACGGAGCCTGTGCAGGACCCCAGTAGGGGTGTGCAGGACGTCGTAGAATGTGTGCAGGACCTCTGTGCAGGACCCCAGTAGGGGTGTGCAGAACGTCGTAGAATGTGTGCAGGACCTCAGTAGGAGTGTGCAGGACATCAAAGAACTTGTGCAGGACCCCAGTAGGTGTGTGCAGGACGTCGTAGAATGCGTGCAGGACCTCAGTATGCATATGCAGAAAATCATGGAACGTGTGCAAGACATCAGTAGGAGTGTGCAGGACATCATGGAACGTGTGCACTGTCCCAATAGAGGTGTGCAGGACATCATGGAACGTGTGTAGGATCCCAATAGAGGTGTGCAGGACATCATGGAACGCGTGCAGGACCCCAGCAGGGATGAGCAGGACGTCATGGAATGTGTACAGGACCTCAGTAAGAGTGTGCAGGACATCATGGAATGTGTGCAGGACCCCAGTAGGGGTGTCCAGTACGTCGTAGAATGTGTGCAGGACCTTAGTAGGAGTGTGCAGGACATCACGGAACCTGTGCAGGACCTCAGTAGGGGTGCACAGGACGTCGTAGAATGTGTGCAGGACCTCTGTGCAGGACCCCAGTAGGGGTGTGCAGAACGTCGTGGAATGTGTGCAGGACCTCAGTAGGAGTGTGCAGGACATCAAGGAACTTGTGCAGGACCCCAGTAGGGGTGTGCAAGACGACGTAGAATGCGTGCAGAACCTCAGTAGGAGTGTGCAGGACATCATGGAACGTGTGCACTGCCTCAATAGAGGTGTGCAGGACATCATAAAACGCGTGCAGGACCCCAGTAGGGATGAGCAGGACGTCATGGAATGTGTACATGACCTCAGTAAAAGTGTGCAGGACATCACGAAACCTATGCAGGGCCCCAGTAGGGGTGTGCAGAACGTCGTAGAATGTGTGCAGGACCTCAGTATGCATATGCAGAAAATCATGGAACGTGTGCAAGACCTCAGTAGGAGTGTGCAGGACATCAAAGAACTTGTGCAGGACCCCAGTAGGTGTGTGCAGGACGTCGTAGAATGCGTGCAGGACCTCAGTATGCATATGCAGAAAATCATGGAACGTGTGCAAGACCTCAGTAGGAGTGTGCAGGACATCATGGAACGTAATTGCACTGTCCCAATAGAGGTGTGCAGGACATCATGGAACGTGTGTAGGATCCCAATAGAGGTGTGCAGGACATCATGGAACGCGTGCAGGACCCCAGCAGGGATGAGCAGGACGTCATGGAATGTGTACAGGACCTCAGTAAGAGTGTGCAGGACATCATGGAACGTGTGCAGGACCCCAGTAGGGGTGTCCAGTACGTCGTAGAATGTGTGCAGGACCTTAGTAGGAGTGTGCAGGACATCACGGAACCTGTGCAGGACCCCAGTAGGGGTGCACAGGACGTCGTAGAATGTGTGCAGGACCTCTGTGCAGGACCCCAGTAGGGGTGTGCAGAACGTCGTGGAATGTGTGCAGGACCTCAGTAGGAGTGTGCAGGACATCAAGGAACTTGTGCAGGACCCCAGTAGGGGTGTGCAGAACGTCATGGAATGTGTGTAGGACCTCAGTAGGAGTGTGCAGGACATCAAGGAACTTGTGCAGTGCCTCAATAGAGGTGTGCAGGACATCATGGAACGCGTGCAGGACCCCTATAGGGATGAGCAGGACGTCATGGAATGTGTACATGACCTCAGTAAAAGTGTGCAGGACATCACGAAACCTATGCAGGGCCCTAGTAGGGGTGTGCAGAACGTCGTGGAATGTGTGCAGGACCTCAGTAGGAGTGTGCAGGACATCAAGGAACTTGTGGAGGACCCCAGTAGGGGTGTGCAAGACGTCGTAGAATGCGTGCAGGACCTCAGTAGGAGTGTGCAGGACATCATGGAACGTGTGCACTGCCCCAATAGAGGTGTGCAGGACATCATGGAACGCGTGCAGGACCCCAGTAGGGATGAGCAGGACGTCATGGAATGTGTACATGATCTCAGTAAAAGTGTGCAGGACATCACGAAACCTATGCAGGAGACCAGTAGGGGTGTGCAGGACGTCGTAGAATGTGTGCAAGACCCCAGTACGAGTGTGCAGGACATCAAGGAACTTGTGCAGGACACCAGTAGGGGTGTCCAGGACGTCGTAGAATGTGTGCAGGACCTTAGTAGGAGTGTGCAGGACATCACGGAGCCTGTGCAGGACCCCAGTAGGGGTGTGCAGGACGTCGTAGAATGTGTGCAGGACCTCTGTGCAGGACCCCAGTAGGGGTGTGCAGAACGTCGTAGAATGTGTGCAGGACCTCAGTAGGAGTGTGCAGGACATCAAAGAACTTGTGCAGGACCCCAGTAGGTGTGTGCAGGACGTCGTAGAATGCGTGCAGGACCTCAGTATGCATATGCAGAAAATCATGGAACGTGTGCAAGACCTCAGTAGGAGTGTGCAGGACATCATGGAACGTGTGCACTGTCCCAATAGAGGTGTGCAGGACATCATGGAACGTGTGTAGGATCCCAATAGAGGTGTGCAGGACATCATGGAACGCGTGCAGGGCCCCAGCAGGGATGAGCAGGACGTCATAGAATGTGTACAGGACCTCAGTAAGAGTGTGCAGGACATCATGGAACGTGTGCAGGACCCCAGTAGGGATGTCCAGTACGTCGTAGAATGTGTGCAGGATCTTAGTAGGAGTGTGCAGGACATCACGGAACCTGTGCAGGACCCCAGTAGGGGTGTACAGGACGTCGTAGAATGTGTGCAGGACCTCTGTGCAGGACCCCAGTAGGGGTGTGCAGAACGTCGTAGAATGTGTGCAGGACCTCAGTTGGAGTGTGCAGGACATCAAGGAACTTGTGCAGGACCCCAGTAGGGGTGTGCAGGACGTCGTAGAATGCGTGCAGGACCTCAGTAGGAGTGTGCAGGACCTCAGTAGGAGTGTGCAGGACATTATGGGACCTGTGCAGCACCCCAGTAGGGATGAGCAGGACGTCATGGAATGTGTACATGACCTCAGTAAAAGTGTGCAGGACATCACGAAACCTATGCAGGACCCCAGTAGGGGTGTGCAGGATGTCGTAGAATGTGTGCAAGACCCCAGTACGAGTGTGCAGGACATCAAGGAACTTGTGCAGGACACCAGTAGGGGTGTCCAGGACGTCGTAGTATGTGTGCAGGACCTTAGTAGGAGTGCGCAGGACATCACGTAACCTGTGCAGGACCCCACTAGGGGTGTGCAGGACGTCGTAGAATGTGTGCAGGACCTCTGTGCAGGACCCCACTAGGGGTGTGCAGAACGTCGTAGAATGTGTGCAGGACCCATGGAACGTGTGCAAGACATCAGTAGGAGTGTGCAGGACATCATGGAACGTGTGCACTGTCCCAATAGAGGTGTGCAGGACATCATGGAACGTGTGTAGGATCCCAATAGAGGTGTGCAGGACATCATGGAACGCGTGCAGGACCCCAGCAGGGATGAGCAGGACGTCATGGAATGTGTACAGGACCTCAGTAAGAGTGTGGACGACATCACGGAACCTGTGCAGGACCCCAGTAGGGGTGTACAGGACGTCGTAGAATGTGTGCAGGACCTTAGTAGGAGTGTGCAGGACATCACGGAACCTGTGCAGGACCCCAGTAGGGGTGTACAGGACGTCGTAGAATGTGTGCAGGACCTCTGTGCAGGACCCCAGTAGGGGTGTGCAGAACGTCGTGGAATGTGTGCAGGACCTCAGTAGGAGTGTGCAGGACATCAAGGAACTTGTGCAGGACCCCAGTAGGGGTGTGCAAGACGTCGTAGAATGCGTGCAGGACCTCAGTAGGAGTGTGCAGGACCTCAGTAGGGATGAGCAGGACTTCATGGAATGTGTACATGACCTCGGTAAAAGTGTGCAGGACATCATGGAACGTGTGCAGGACCCTAGTAGGGGTGTGCAGGACGTCATGGAATTTGTGCAGGACCTCAGTAGGATTGTGCAGGACATCATAAAACGTGTGCATGACCCCAGTAGGAATGAGCAGGACATCATGGAATGTGTGCTGGATCTCAGTAGGAGTGTGCAGGACATCGAGGGACGTGCGCATGACCTCAGTTCAATGTTCAGGACACCGTAGGCAAGCCATGCCTCCGAATCAACAAGAACGATAGTTAAGTGAGCCAGAACAGGGCTACCGTAATCTCACTCGAGTTGGCTCTAAAATTTTCCAAGTTCTGGCTAGAGCGGCTGATTCTGGGTCTGTCCTAGACGTGGTGGGGCCACCCAAGATTTACTCAAATAAATGATGAAAAACTCTGATAAAAGATGCCTGATACTGCACTGCACTAACAATCATTGTTTTTATGAGAGCTCTATGGAAATACTTCGACTGATAGCCTTACCAATTGGCGGTTCATTTCATTTCTGTCTTGAATGGTGGGTGCCCCCCCGTCAAGGATAGTGCCTAGATCCTGTACAATTGGGTCATTTGAAAACTAATTTCTTCATTTTTCCGACTTTTAAATTCAAAAAGTATATGCCTTGTATTTTATTTCTAGGGAAGCCGCGTTACAACTATCATCTTGCAATCTTAGCAGCGGAGCGATTGTTTCTTCATTTCTACCATTATGTTCTCGAAAAATAAGCAACTTGACTTCAAGAGCTTGACGATATTGTAGAAGGGAAACCCTTGGAAGAAGTTGTGAAATTTCTGAAAGTTGGGCTCCGCAGAAAAGGTCAAGGATTTGGCATTGCTTTAAAATGCCGTGAAATTGTTCCATTAGATTTGACTATCAAACTGATATCTTAAATGTAGTGAAATTGTTGCAAACGGATTTGGCAGGCGCTCTATGAATTATCAGAGTCAAACCACGCGTCAGAAGGGGTTTTGCTTGGAGCGCATATTGAATTAAATGAGAACAAGAATAAGTCTAGCAGCAAAAACGTTTCCGTACAATGTGAACCGTGAAAGCGTTGACGATACGAAGACCTAGCGTCAGTAGCTAATAAATTGTGTTACATTTCGTTTTCGTGGTTTTTATCTAATAAGTGAGGGAAGAGGGAAGGTCTAGTACCTTAGTAGGAGCTACACTGAAAAGGCAGATTAAAGGCAGTGGTCGCGATCGAATATGCTTGTCGTCTTTTTCTCTCCAAATCCTTTCCTGGGTCTCGAGTAGTAGGACCAAAAACCACTGTTTAGGGACGAATTTGAAACCTGAACTTTCTTGTCTTTTGATGGTGGACGAGCCCTCTCCACATCATCGGCATCGATGACCTCTTATATCCACATCTAGTCAAAAACATTGACTGAAGTGATGCTTTCATTATTCAACTGCTTTTATTCGTTAAATTTGCATTTATTTCGCCCTCTCAATGTCGATGATTTTTGACTGCTCGGCATGAGACGGCGATCTGTTTCGTCATCGCTGTGCACGTGTGCACGAACTAGCTTCTTTGGGCCCTAGAAACTCTATTTGTAGACCGTTTTTCACCGCGCTACCTTCATAGTTTTTCAGCTGTTTTTGATCTTAGCTGATTTTTGTAGTTTTTTTGATAACGTTTTTCATCGTGACCACTGCCTTTAACATTCAAAAACCTTATTTCTAGCCACATTTCGTAGGGCCACACACTCCCGCACACTCTCTTCGGCGTCCTACGCACTTCCACTTGGGTCCCGCACACATTCTTCGGCGTCCTGCGCACTCCCACTTGGGTCCCGCACACTTTCATCGGCGTCCTGCGCACTCCCACTTGGGTCCCTCACACTTTCTTCGGCGTCCTGCGCACTCCCACTTGGGTCCCGCACACCTTCTACGGCGTCCGGCGCACTCTACCTTGGGTCCCACACACTTTATACGGCGTCCTACGCACTTCCACTTGAGTCCCACACACTTTCTTCGGCATCCTTCGCAATCCCACTTGGGTCCCGCACACTTTCTACGGCGTCCTGCGCACTCCCACTTGGGTCCCGCACACTTTCTATGGCGTCCGGCGCACTCTACCTTGGGTCCCGCACACTTTCTACGTCGTCCTACGCACTTCCACTTGGGTCCCCCACCCTTTCTACGGTGTCCGGCGCACTCTACCTTGGGTTCCGCACACTTTCTACAGCGTCCTGCGCACTCCCGCTTGGGTCTCGCACACTTTCTTCGGCGTCCTACGCACTTCCACTTGGGTCCCGCACACTTTCTTCGGCGTCCTGCGCACTCCCACTTGAGTCCCGCACACTTTCTTTGGCGTCCTGCGCACTCCCACTTGGGTCCCTCACACTTTCTTCGGCGTCCTGCGCACTCCCACTTGGGTCCCGCACACTTTCTACGGCGTCCTGCGCACTCTAGCTTGGGTCCCACACACTTTCTACGGCGTCCGGCGCACTCTACCTTAGGTCCCGCACACTTTCTACGGCGTCCTACGCACTTCCACTTGGGTCCCGCACACTTTCTACGGTGTCTTCGCACACTACCTTGGGTCCCACACACTTTCTACGGCATCCGGCGCACTCGCATTTGGGTCCTACACACTTTCTACGGCGTCCTGCGCACTCGCCCGTCTTGAAAGTCGAACCGATTAAACGGTCAAACAAACACACAGAGAAACTCACACATACATACATACATACATACACACACGCACACACAAATTTACCAAAATATATATAGTAGGATGTATGTGTGCGTTTCTCTGTGTGTTTGTTTGACCGTTCATTCGGCTTGACTTTCAAGACGGGCGACCTTACGGGTACGGACTCAAGAGCGCACAGAACGCCGTAGAAAGTGTGTGGGTACTAAGTGGGATTTCGCAGTGCCGCAAAAAGTGTGTGGGACCCGAATGCGAGTGCGCCGGACGCCGTAGTGGGAGTGTGTGGCCCGAGTGGGAGTGAGCGAGCCGCCGTATTAAATGTGCGGGACCTAGGTGGTGCTACGCAGGACAACGTAGAGAGCGTGCAAGACCCAAGGGAGTGCACCGTAGGAAGTGTGCGGGGCCCAAATTCAAATTCGCCGGACGCCGTAGGAAGTGTGCGGGACCGAAGTGAGAGTGCGTCGGACGCCGTAGAAAGTGTGTGGGACCCTAGGTAGAGTGCGCCAGACGACGTAGAAAGTGTGCGCGACCGAAGTGAGAGTGCGCCGGACGCCGTCGAAAGTGTGTGGGACCCAAATGCGAGTGCGCCGGACGCCGTAGAAAGTGTGTGGGACCCAAGGTCGATTGCGCCAGACGACGTAGAAAGTGTGTGGGACCCAAATTCAAATGCGCCGGACGCCGTAGGAAGTGTGCGGGACCGAAGTGAGAGTGCGCCGGACGCCGTAGAAAGTGTGTGGGACCCAAATGCGAGTGCGCCGGACGCCGTAGAAAGTGTGTGGGACCCAAGGTCGATTGCGCCAGACGACGTAGAAAGTGTGTGGGACCCAAATTCAAATGCGTCGGACGCCGTAGGAAGTGTGTGGGACCCGAATGCGAGTGCGCCGGACGCCGTCGAAAGTGTGTGGGACCCAAATGCGAGTGCGCCGGATGCCGTAGAAAGTGTGCGGGACCCGAGTGGGAGTGCGCAGGACGCCGTAGAAAGTGTGTGGGACCCGAATGCAAGTGCGCCGGACGCTGGAGAAAGTGTGTGGGACCCTAGGTAGACTGCGCCAGATGACGTAGAAAGTGTGTGGGACCCAAATTCAAATGCGCCGGACGCCGTAGGAAGTGTGCGGGACCCAAGTGGGAGTGCGCCGGACGCCGTAGAAAGTGTGTGGGACCCAAATGCGAGTGCGCCGGATGCCGTAGAAAGTGTGTGGGACCCAAGGTCGATTGCGCCAGACGACGTAGAAAGTGTGTGGGACCCAAATTCAAATGCGCCGGACGCCGTAGGAAGTGTGCGGGACCGAAGTGAGAGTGCGCCGGACGCCGTAGAAAGTGGGTGGGACCCGAATGGGAGTGCGCCAGATGACGTAGAAAGTGTGTGGGACCAAAATTCAAATGCACTGGACGCCGTAGGAAGTGTGCGGGACCGAAGTGAGAGTGCGCCGGACGCCGTAGAAAGTGTGTGGGACCCTAGGTAGAGTGCGCCAGACGACGTAGAAAGTGTGTGGGACCCAAATTCAAATGCGCCGGACGCCGTAGGAAGTGTGCGGGACCGAAGTGAGAGTGCGCCGGACGCGGTCGAAAGTGTGTGGGACCCGAATGCGAGTGCGCCGGATGCCATAGGAAGTGTGCGGGACCGAAGTGAGAGTGCGTCGGACGCCGTAGAAAGTGTGTGGGACCCTAGGTAGAGTGCGCCAGACGACGTAGAAAGTGTGTGGGACCCAAATTCAAATGCGCAGGACGCCTTAGGAAGTGTGCGGGACCCGAGTGGGAGTGCGCAGGACGCCGTAGAAAGTGTGTGGGACCCGAATGCAAGTGCGCCGGACGCTGGCGAAAGTGTGCGGGACCCAAAGGGGAGTGCGCAGGACGCCGTAGAAAGTGTGTGGGACCCAAATGCGAGTGCGCCGGATGCCGAAGGAAGTGTGCGGGACCGAAGTGAGAGTGCGTCGGACGCCGAAGAAGGTGTGTGGGACCCAAGGTCGATTGCGCCAGACGACGTAGAAAGTGTGTGGGACCCAAATTCAAATGCGCCGGACGCCGTAGGAAGTGTGCGGGACCGAAGTGAGAGTGCGTCGGACGCCGTAGAAAGTGTGTGGGACCCTAGGTAGAGTGCGCCAGACGACGTAGAAAGTGTGTGGGACCCAAATTCAAATGCGCCGGACGCCGTAGGAAGTGTGCGGGACCGAAGTGAGAGTGCGCCGGACGCCGTAGAAAGTGTGTGGGACCCAAATGCGAGTGCGCCGGATGCCGTAGAAAGTGTGCGGGACCCAAGTGGGAGTGCGCCGGACGCCGTAGAAAGTGTGTGGGACCCAAGGTCGATTGCGCCAGACGACGTAGAAAGTGTGTGGGACCCAAATTCAAATGCGCCGGACGCCGTAGGAAGTGTGCGGGACCCAAGTGGGAGTGCGTCGGACGCCGAAGAAGGTGTGTGGGACCCAAGGTCGATTGCGCCAGACGACGTAGAAAGTGTGTGGGACCCAAATTCAAATGCGCCGGACGCCGTAGGAAGTGTGTGGGACCCAAATGCGAGTGCGCCGGATGCCGAAGGAAGTGTGCGGGACCGAAGTGAGAGTGCGTCGGACGCCGAAGAAGGTGTGTGGGACCGAAGTGAGAGTGCGCCGGACGCCGTAGAAAGTGTGTGGGACCCAAGGTAGAGTGCGCCGGACGCCGTAGAAAGTGTGTGGGACCCAAGGTCGATTGCGCCAGACGACGTAGAAAGTGTGTGGGACCCAAATTCAAATGCGCCGGACGCCGTAGGAAGTGTGCGGGACCGAAGTGAGAGTGCGCCGGACGCCGTAGAAAGTGTGTGGGACCCAAGGTAGAGTGCGCCGGATGCCGTAGAAAGTGTGTGGGACCCAAATTCGAGTGCGCCGGATGCCGTAGAAAGTGTGCGGGACCCAAGTGGGAGTGCGCCGGACGCCGTAGAAAGTGTGTGGGACCCAAATGCGAGTGCGCCGGACGCCGTAGAAAGTGTGCGGGACCCAAGTGGGAGTGCGCCGGACGCCGTAGAAAGTGTGTGGGACCCAAGGTCGATTGCGCCAGACGACGTAGAAAGTGTGTGGGACCCAAATTCAAATGCGCCGGACGCCGTAGGAAGTGTGCGGGACCCAAAGGGGAGTGCGCAGGACGCCGTAGAAAGTGTGTGGGACCCAAATGCGAGTGCGCTGGATGCCGTAGAAAGTGTGTGGGACCCAAATTGAAATGCGCCGGGCGCCTTGGGAAGTGTGCGGGACCGAATAGAGAGTGCGCCGGACGCCGTAGGAAGTGTGCGGGACCCAAATGCGAGTACGCCGGACGTCGTAGGAAGTGTGCGGGACCGAAGTGAGAGTGCGCCGGACGCCGTAGAAAGTGTGTGGGACCCAAGGTCGATTGCGCCAGACGACGTAGAAAGTGTGTGGGACCCAAATTCAAATGCGCCGGACGCCGTAGGAAGTGTGCGGGACCGAAGTGAGAGTGCGCCGGACGCCGTAGAAAGTGTGTGGGACCCAAGGTAGAGTGCGCCGGATGCCGTAGAAAGTGTGTGGGACCCAAATTCGAGTGCGCCGGATGCCGTAGAAATTGTGCGGGACCGAAGTGAGAGTGCGCCGGACGACGTAGAAAATGTGTGGGACCCAAACTCAAATGCGCCGGACGCCGTAGGAAGTGTGCGGGACCAAAGTGAGAGTGCGCCGGACGCCGTAGAAAGTGTGTGGGACCCAAATTCAGATGCGCCGGACGCCGTAGGAAGTGTGCGGGACCGAAGTGAGAGTGCGCCGGAAGCTGTAGAAAGTGTGTGGGACCCAAGTGGGAGCGCGCCGGACGCCGTAGAAAGTGTGTGGGACCCAAATGGGAGTGCGCCGGACGCCGTAGAAAGTGTGCGGGACCGAAGTAAGAATGCGCCGGACGCCGTAGAAAGTGTGTGGGACCCAAGGTAGAGTGCGCCGGATGCCGTAGAAAGTGTGTGGGACCCAAATTGAAATGCGCCGGACGCCGTAGGAAGTGTGCGGGACCGAAGTGAGAGTGCGCCGGACGCCGTAGAAAGTGTGTGGGACCCGAATGGGAGTGCGCCGGACGCCGTAGAAAGTGTGCGGGACCCGAGTGAGAGTGCGCCGGACGCCGTAGAAAGTGTGTGGGACCCAAGGTAGATGGCGCCAGACGACGTAGAAAGTGTGTGGGACCCAAATTCAAATGCGCCGGACGCCGTAGGAAGTGTGCGGGACCGAAGTGAGAGTGCGCCGGACGCCGTAGAAAGTGTGTGGGACCCAAGGTAGAGTGCGCCAGACGACGTAGAAAGTGTGTGGGACCCAAATTGAAATGCGCCGGACGCCTCAGGAAGTGTGCGGGACCCAAGTGGGAGTGCGCCGGACGCCGTAGAAAGTGTGTGGGACCCAAATGCGAGTGCGCCGGACGCCGTAGAAAGTGTGTGGGACCCTAGGTAGAGTGCGCCAGACGACGTAGAAAGTGTGTGGGACCCAAATTCAAATGCGCCGGACGCCGTAGGAAGTGTGCGGGACCGAAGTGAGAGTGCGCCGGACGCCGTAGGAAGTGTGCGGGACCGAAGTGAGAGTGCGCCGGACGCCGTAGGAAGTCTGCGGGACCGAAGTGAGAGTGCGCCGGACGCCGTAGAAAGTGTGTGGGACCCAAGGTAGAGTGCGCCAGACGACGTAGAAAGTGTGCGGGACCCAAATTCAAATGCGCCGGACGCCGTAGGAAGTGTGCGGGACCAAAGTGAGAGTGCGCCGGACGCCGTAGAAAGTGTGTGGGACCCAAATGCGAGTGCGCCGGATGCCGTAGAAAGTGTGCGGGACCCAAGTGGGAGTGCGCCGGACGCCGTAGAAAGTGTGTGGGACCCAAGGTCGATTGCGCCAGACGACGTAGAAAGTGTGTGGGACCCAAATTCAAATGCGCCGGACGCCGTAGGAAGTGTGCGGGACCGAAGTGAGAGTGCGCCGGACGCCGTAGAAAGTGTGTGGGACCCAAGGTAGAGTGCGCCAGACGACGTAGAAAGTGTGTGGGACCCAAATTCAAATGCGCCGGACGCCGTAGGAAGTGTGCGGGACCGAAGTGAGAGTGCGCCGGACGCCGTAGAAAGTGTGTGGGACCCAAGGTAGAGTGCGTGAGATGCCGCAGGAAGTGTGTGACCCAAATGCGAGTGCGCCGGACGTCGTAGGAAGTGTGCGGGACCCAAGGTAGAGTGCGCCGGATGCCGTAGAAAGTGTGGGGGACCCAAATGAGAGTGCGCCAGACGACGTAGAAAGTGTGTGGGACCCAAATGCGAGTGCGCCGGATGCTGTAGAAAGTGTGTGGGACCCAAGGTCGATTGCGCCAGACGACGTAGAAAGTGTGTGGAACCCAAATTGAAATGCGCCGGACGCCGTAGAAAGTGTGCGGGACCAAAGTGGGAGTGCGCCGGACGCCGTAGAAAGTGTGCGGGACCCAAGTGGGAGTGCGCCGGACGCTGTAGAAAGTGTGTGGGATCCAAATTCAAATGCGCCGGACGCCGTAGAAAGTGTGTGGGACCCAAATGCGAGTACGCCGGATGCCGTAGAAAGTGTGTGGGACCCAAGGTAGGGTGCGCCGGACGCCGTAGACAGTGGGTGGGACCCAAATGCGAGTGCGCCGGACGCCGTAGGAAGTGTGCGGGACCGAAGTGAGAGTGCGCCGGACGCTGTAGAAAGTGTGTGGGACCCAAGTGGGAGTGCGCCGGACGCCGTAGAAAGTGTGTGGGACCCAAGTGGGAGTGCGCCGGACGCCGTAGAAAGTGTGTGGGACCCAAAGTGAGAGTGCGCCGGACGCCGTAGAAAGTGTGTGGGACCCTAGGTAGAGTGCGCCAGATGACGTAGAAAGTGTGCAGGACCCAAAAGGGAGTGCGCAGGACCCCTTAGGAAGTGTGTGGGACCCAAATGCGAGTGCGCCGGATGCCGTGGAAAGTGTGCGGGACCCATGTGGGAGTGCGCCGGACCCCTTAGAAACTGTGCGGAACCCAAATACGAGTGCGCCGGATGCCGTAGAAAGTGTGCGGGACCCGAATGCGAGTGCGCCGGACGCCGGAGAAAGTGTGCGGGACCCAAGTGGGAGTGCGCCGGACGCCGTAGAAAGTGTGTGGGACCCAAATGCGAGTGCGCCGGACGCCGTAGAAAGTGTGTGCGGGACCCAAGTGAGTGCGCCGGACGCCGTAGAAAGTGTGTGGGACCCAAATGCGAGTGCGCCGGATGCCGTGGAAAGTGTGCGGGACCCAAGTGGGAGCGCGCCGGACGCCGTAGAAAGTGTGTGGGACCCAAAAGGGAGTACGCAGGACGCCTTAGAAACTGTGCGGGACCCGAGTGGGAGTGCGCCGGATGCCGTAGAAAGTGTGCGGGACCCAAGTGGGAGTGCGTCGGACGCCGTAGAATGTGTGCGAGACCAAAGTGAGAGTGCGCCGGACGCCGTAGAAAGTGTGTGGGACCCAAATGGGAGTGCGCCGGATGACGTGGAAAGTGTGCGGGACCCAAGTGGGAGTGCGCCGGACGCCGTAGAAAGTGTGTGGGACCAAAGGTCGATTGCGCCAGACGACGAAGAATGTGTGCGGGACCCAAATCAAATGCGCCGGACGCCGTAGAAAGTGTGTGGGACCCAAATTGAAATGCGCCGGACGCCGTAGGAAGTGTGCGGGACCGAAGTGAGAGTGCGCCGGACGCCGTAGAAAGTGTGTGGGACCCAAATTCAAATGCGCCGGACGCCGTAGGAAGTGTGCGGGACCGAAGTGAGAGTGCGCCGGACGCCGTAGAAAGTGTGTGGGACCCTAGGTAGAGTGCGCCAGACGACGTAGAAAGTGTGTGGGACCCAAATTCAAATGCGCCGGACGCCGTAGGAAGTGTGCGGGACCGAAGTGAGAGTGCGCCGGACGCCGTAGAAAATGTGTTGGACCCAAATGCGAGTGCGCCTGACGCCATAAAAAGTGCGTGGGACCTACGGTAGAGTGCGCCGGACCCGTAAAAAGTTTCTGGGACCCAAATGCGAATGCCCCGGACGTCGTAGGAAGTGTGCGGGACCGAAGTGAGAGTGCGCCGGACGCCGCAGAAAGTGTGTGGGACCCAAGTTGGAGTGCGCCGGACGCCGTAGAAAGTGTGCGGGACCCAAAAGGGAGTGCGCAGGACGCCGTAGAAAGTGTGTGGGACCCAAATGCGAGTGCGCCGGATGCCGTAGAAAGTGTGCGGGACCCAAGTGGGAGTGCGCCGGACGCCGTAGAAAGTGTGTGGGACCCAAGGTCGATTGCGCCAGACGACGTAGAAAGTGTGTGGGACCCAAATTCAAATGCGCCGGACGTCGTAGGAAGTGTGCGAGACCGAAGTGAGAGTGCGCCGGACGCCGCAGAAAGTGTGTGGGACCCAAGGTAGAGCGCCGCGGACGCCGTAGGAAGTGTGCGGGGCCCGAGGGCCAGTGGGCCTTACGCCGTAGAAAATGTGTTGGACCCAAATGCGAGTGCACCGGACGCCATAGAAAGTGTGTGGGACCCAAATGCGAGTGCGCCGGATGCCGTAGAAAGTGTGTGGGACCCAAGGTCGATTGCGCCGGACGACGTAGAAAGGGTGTGCGACCCAAATTCAAATGCGCCGGACGCCGTGGGAAGTGTGCGGAACCGAAGTGAGAGTGCGCCGGACGCCGTGGAAAGTGTGCGGGACCCAAGTGGGAGTGCGCCGGACGCCGTAGAAAGTGTGTGGGACCCAAATGCGAGTGCGCCGGACGCCGTAGAAAGTGTGTGGGACCCAAATGCGGGTGCGCCGGACCTCGTAGGAAGTGTGCAGGACCCAAGGGAGAGTGCGCCGGACGCCGTAGAAAGTGTGTGGGACCCAAGTGGGAGTGCGCCGGACGCCGTAGAAAGTGTGTGGGACCCAAATGCGAGTGCGCCGGATGCCGTAGAAAGTGTGTGGGACCCAAGGTCGATTGCGCCAGACGACGTAGAAAGTGTGTGGGACCCAAATTCGAATGCGCCGGACGCCGTAGGAAGTGTGCGGGACCGAAGTGAGAGTGCGCCGGACGCCGTAGAAAGTGTGTGGGACCCAAGGTAGAGTGCGCCAGACGACGTAGAAAGTGTGCGGGACCCAAATTCAAATGCGCCGGACGCCGTAGGAAGTGTGCGGGACCAAAGTGAGAGTGCGCCGGACGCCGTAGGAAGTGTGCGGGACCGAAGTGAGAGTGCGCCGGATGCCGTAGAAAGTGTGCGGGACCCAAGGTAGAGTGCGCCGGACGCCGTAAGTGTGGACCCGAATGGGAGTACGCAGGACGCCTTAGAAAGTGTGCGGGACCCGAGTGGGAGTGCTCAGGACGCCGTAGAAAGTGTGTGGGACCCGAGTGGGA
Source organism: Aplectana chamaeleonis (assembly GCA_029168955.1). NCBI lineage: Eukaryota > Metazoa > Nematoda > Chromadorea > Rhabditida > Cosmocercidae > Aplectana > Aplectana chamaeleonis. The sequence goes on from JAPDOI010001837.1 coordinate 85,952, forward strand.
GTGCGCAGGACGTCTCAGAAAGTGTGCGGGACCAAAATTGAAATGCCCCGGACGCCGTAGAAAGTGTGTGGGACCCAAGGTCGATTGCGCCAGACGACGTAGAAAGTGTGTGGGACCCAAATTCAAATGCGCCGGACGCCGTAGGAAGTGTGCGGGACCGAAGTGAGAGTGCGCCGGACGCCGTAGAAAGTGTGTGGGACCCAAGGTAGAGTGCGCCAGACGACGTAGAAAGTGTGTGGGACCCAAATTCAAATGCGCCGGACGCCGTAGGAAGTGTGCGGGACCGAAGTGAGAGTGCGCCGGATACCGTAGAAAGTGTGTGGGACCCAAATGCGAGTGCGCCGGACGTCGTAGGAAGTGTGCGGGACCGAAGTGAGAGTGCGCCGGACGCCGTAGAAAGTGTGTGGGACCCTAGGTAGAGTGCGCCGGACACCGTAGAAAGTGTGTGGGACCCAAATTCAAATGCGCCGGACGCCGTAGGAAGTGTGCGGGACCGAAGTGAGAGTGCGCCGGACGCCGTAGAAAGTGTGTGGGACCCAAGGTCGATTGCGCCAGACGACGTAGAAAGTGTGTGGGACCCAAATTCAAATGCGCCGGACGCCGTAGGAAGTGTGCGGGACCGAAGTGAGAGTGCGCCGGACGCCGTAGAAAGTGTGTGGGACCCAAATGCGAGTGCGCCGGATGCCGTAGAAAGTGTGTGGGACCCAAGGTACAGTGCGCCGGACGCCGTAGAAAGTGTGCGGGACCCAAGGTAGAGTGCGCCGGACGCCGTAGAAAGTGTGGGCCCCAAATGCGAGTGCACCGGACGCCGTGGAAAGTGTGGGAGTCCCAAGGTCGATTGCGCCAGCCAACGTAGAAAGTGTGCAGGACCCAAAAGGGAGTACGCAGGACGCCTTAGAAACTGTGCGGAACCCAAATACGAGTGCGCCGGACGCCGTAGAAAGTGTGCGGGACTCAAAAGGGTGTACGCAGGACGCCTTAGAAACTGTGCGGGACCCAAATGCGAGTGCTCCGGATGCCATGGAAAGTGTGCGGGACCCATGTGGGAGTGCGCCGGACGCCGTAGAAAGTGTGTGGGACCCAAGGTAGAGTGCGTCAGACGACGTAGAAAGTGTGTGGGACCCAGATTGAAATGCGCCGGACGCCGTAGGAAGTGTGCGGGATCGAAGTGAGAGTGCGCCGGACGCCGCAGGAAGTGTGTGGGACCCAAATGCGAGTGCACCGGACGTCGTAGGAAGTGTGCGGGACCCAAATGCGAGTGCGCCGGACGTCTTAGAAAGTCTGTGGGACCCAAATGAGAGTGCGCCGGACGCCATAGAACGTGTGTGGGACCCAAAAGAGAGTGCGACGGACGCCGTAGAAAGTGTGCGGGCCCAAGTGGGAGTGCGCCGGACGCCGTAGAAAGTGTGTGGGACCCAAATGAGAGTGCGCCGGACGCCGTAGAATGTGTGTGGGATCCAAGTGGGAGTGCGCCGGACGCCGTAGAACGTGTGTGGGACCCGAATGAGAGTGCGCCGGACGCCGTAGAAAGTGTGTGGGATCCAGATGAGAGTGCGCCGGACGCCGTAGAAAGTGTGCGAGACCCAAGTGGGAGTGCGCCGGACGCCGTAGAAAGTGTACGGGACCCAAATGAGAGTGCGCCGGACGCCGTAGAATGTGTGTGGGATCCAAGTGGGAGTGCGCCGGACGCCGTAGAAAGTGTGTGGGATCCAAGTGGGAGTGCGCCGGACGCCGTAGAAAGTGTGTGGGACCCAAATAAGAGTGCGACGGACGCCGTAGAAAGTGTGCGAGACCCAAATGAGAGTGCGTCGGACGCCGAAGAAGGTGTGTGGGACCCAAGGTCGATTGCGCCAGACGACGTAGAAAGTGTGTGGGACCCAAATTCAAATGCGCCGGACGCCGTAGGAAGTGTGCGGGACCCAAAGGGGAGTGCGCAGGACGCCGTAGAAAGTGTGTGGGACCCAAATGCGAGTGCGCCGGATGCCGAAGGAAGTGTGCGGGACCGAAGTGAGAGTGCGTCGGACGCCGAAGAAAGTGTGTGGGACCCAAATGCGCGTGCGCCGGATGCCGTAGAAAGTGTGCGGGACCGAAGTGAGAGTGCGCAGGACGCCGTAGAAAGTGTGGGACCCAAGTGGGAGTGCGCCAGACGCCGTAGAAAATGTGTGGGATCCAAATGCGAGTGCGCCAAACGCCGTAGAAAGTGTGTGTGGGACCCAAGGTAAAGTGCGCCGGACGCCGTAGAAAATGGGTGGGACCCAAATGCGAGTGCGCCGGACGTCGTAGAAAGTGTGCGGGACCCAAGTGAGAGTGCGCCGGACGCCGTAGAAAGTGTGTGGGACCCAAGGTCGAGTGCGCCGGACGCCGGGAAAGTGTGGGACCCGAATGCGAGTGCGCCGGACGCCGGAGAAAGGGTGCGGGACCCAAGTGGGAGTGCGCCGGACGCCGTAGAAAGTGTGTGGGACCCTAGGTAGAGTGCGCCGGACGCCGTAGAAAGTGTGTGGGACCCAAGTGGGAGTGCGCCGGACGCCGTAGAAAGTGTGTGGGACCCGAAGTGAGAGTGCGCCGGACGCCGTAGAAAGTGTGTGGGACCCTAGGTACAGTGCGCCAGATGACGTAGAAAGTGTGTGGGACCCAAATTCAAATGCACCGGACGCCGTAGGAAGTGTGCGGGACCCAAGTGGGAGTGCGCCGGACGCCGTAGAAAGTGTGTGGGACCCAAATGCGAGTGCGCCGGATGCCGTAGAAAGTGTGCGGGACCCGAGTGGGAGTGCGCAGGACGCCTCAGAAAGTGTGTGGGACCCAAATGGGAGTGCGCCGGACGCCGTAGAAAGTGTGTGGGACCCAAATGCGAGTGCGCCGGACGTCGTAGGAAGTGTGCGGGACCAAAGTGAGAGTGCGCCGGACGACGTAGAAAATGTGTGGGACCCAAGGTCGATTGCGCCAGACGACGGAGAAAATGTGTGGGACCCAAATTCAAATGCGTCGGACGCCGTAGGAAGTGTGCGGGACCGAAGTGAGAGTGCGCCGGACGACGTAGAAAATGTGTGGGACCCAAGTGGGAGTGCGCCGGACGCCGTAGAAAGTGTGTGGGACCCAAATTCAAATGCGCCGGACGCCGTAGAAAGTGTGCGGGACCCAAATGGGAGTGCGCCGGACGCCGTAGAAAGTGTGTGGGACCCAAATGCGAGTGCGCCGGATGCCGTAGAAAGTGTGCGGGACCCAAGTGGGAGTGCGCCGGACGCCGTAGAAAGTGTGTGGGACCCAAGGTCGATTGCGCCAGACGACGTAGAAAGTGTGTGGGACCCAAATTCAAATGCGCCGGACGCCGTAGAAAGTGTGCGGGACCGAAGTGAGAGTGCGCCGGACGACGTAGAAAGTGTGTGGGACCCAAGGTAGAGTGCGTGAGACGCCGCAGGAAGAGTGTGGAACCCAAATTCGAGTGCGCCGGACGTCGTAGGAAGTGTGTGGGACCCAAGTTGGAGTGCGCCGGACGCCGTAGAAAGTGTGTGGGACCCAAGTGGGAGTGCGCCGGACGCCGTAGAAAGTGTGTGGGACCCGAAAGCGAGTGCGCCGGATGCCGTAGAAAGTGTGCGGGACCCAAGTGGGAGTGCGCCGGACGCCGTAGAAAGTGTGTGGGACCCAAGGTCGATTGCGCCAGACGACGTAGAAAGTGTGTGGGACCCAAATTGAAATGCGCCGGACGCCGTAGGAAGTGTGCGGGACCGAAGTGAGAGTGCGCCGGATGCCGTAGAAAGTGTGTTGGACCCAAGGTCGAGTGCGCCGGATGCCGTAGAAAGTGTGTGGGACCCAAATGCGAGTGCGCCGGATGCCGTAGAAAGTGTGTGGGACCCAAGGTCGATGGCGCCGGACGCCGTAGGAAGTGTGCGGGACCGAAGTGAGAGTGTGCCGTACTCCGTAGGAAGTGTGCGGGACCGAAGTGAGAGTGCGCCGGACGCCGTAGGAAGTGTGCGGGACCGAAGTGAGAGTGCGCCGGACGCCGTAGAAAGTGTGTGGGACCCAAATTCAAATGCGCCGGACGCCGTAGGAAGTGTGCGGGACCGAAGTGAGAGTGCGCCGGACGCCGTAGAAAGTGTGTGGGACCCAAGTGGGAGTGCGCCGGACGCCGTAGAAAGTGTGCGGGACCCGAGTGGGAGTGCGCCGGACGCCGTAGAAAGTGTGTGGGATCCAAGTGGGAGTGCGCCGGACGCCGTAGAAAGTGTGTGGGACCCGAATGCGAGTGCGCCGGTCAAAGTGTGTGGGACCCAAGTGGGAGTGCGCCGGACGCCGTAAAAAGTGTGTGGGACCCAAATGCGAGTGCGCCGGACGCCGGAGAAAGTGTGCGGTACCCGAAAGGGAGTGCGCAGGACGCCGTAGAAAGTGTGCGGGACCCAAGTGGGAGTGCGCCGGACGCCGTAGAAAGTGTGTGGGACCCTAATGAGAGTGCGCCGGACGCCGTAGAAAGTGTGCGGGACCCAAGTGGGAGTGCGCCGGACGCCGTAGAAAGTGTGTGGGACCCAAGGTCGAGTGCGCCGGACGCCGTAGAAAGTGTGTGGGACCCTAATGCGAGTGCGCCGAACGCCGTAGAAAGTGTGCAGGACCGAAGTGAGAGTGCGCCGGATGCCGTAGGAAGTGTGCGGGACCCAAGTGGGAGTGCGCTGGACGCCGTAGAAAGTGTGTGGGACCCAAATTCAAATGCGTTGGACGCCGTAGGAAGTGTGCGGGACCTGAGTGAAAGTGCGCAGGACGCCGTAGAAAGTGTGTGGGACCCAAATGCGAGTGCGCCGGATGCCGTAGAAAGTGTGCGGGACCCAAGTGGGAGTGCGCCGGACGCCGTAGAAAGTGTGTGGGACCCAAATGCGAGTGCGCCGGATGCCGTAGAAAGTGTGCGGGACCGAAGTGAGAGTGCGCCGGACGCCGTAGAAAGTGTGTGGGACCCAAGGTCGATTGCGCCAGACGACGTAGAAAGTGTGTGGGACCCAAATTCAAATGCGCCGGACGCCGTAGGAAGTGTGCGGGACCGAAGTGAGAGTGCGCCGGACGCCGTAGAAAGTGTGTGGGACCCAAATGCGAGTGCGTCGGACGCCGTAGAAAGTGTGTGGGACCCAAATTCAAATGCGCAGGACGCCTTAGGAAGTGTGCGGGACCCGAGTGGGAGTGCGCAGGACGCCGTAGAAAGTGTGCGGGACCCAAATGAGAGTGCGCCGGATGCCGTAGAAAGTGTGCGGGACCCAAAAGGGAGTGCGCAGGACGCCTTAGGAAGTGTGAGGGACCCGAGTGTGAGTGCACAGGACGCCGTAGAAAGTGTGTGGGACCCAAATTCAAATGCGCCGGACGCCGTAGAAAGTGTGTGGGACCCAAATTCAAATGCGCCGGACGCCGTATAAAGTGTGTGGGACCCAAATGCGAGTGCGTCGGACGCCGTAGAAAGTGTGTGGGACCCTAGATAGAGTGCGCCAGACGACGTAGAAAGTGTGTGGCACCCAAATTCAAATGCGCCGGACGACGTAGAAAGTATGTGGGACCCAAATGGGAGTGCGCCGGATGCCGTGGAAAGTGTGTGGCACCCAAATGCGAGTGCGCCGGACGCCGTAGAAAGTGTGCGGGCCCCAAAAGGGAATGTGCAGGACGCCGTAAAAAGTGTGTGGGACCCACGGTCGAGTGCACCGGACGACGTAGAAAGTGTGTGGGACTCAAAGGCAAATGCGCCGGACGCCGTAGAAAGTGTGTGGTACCCTAGGTAGAGTGCGCCGGACGCGGTAAAAGTGTGTGGGACCCAAGGTAGAGTGCGCCGGACGCCGTAGAAAGTGGGCGGGACGCAAAGGGAGTGCGCCGGACGCCGTAGAAAGTGTGTGGGACCCAAATGGGAGTGCGCCGGACGCCGTAGAAAGTGTGTGGGACCCAAATTCAAATGCGCCGGACGCCGTAGGAAGTGTGCAGGACCGAAGTGGGAGTGCGCCGGACGCCGTAGAATGTGTGTGGGACCTAAGGTCGATTGCGCCAGACGACGTATAAAGTGTGTGGGACCCAAATTCAAATGCGCCGGATGCCGTAGAAAGTGTGTGGGACCCAAGTGGGAGTGCGCCGGACGCCGTAGAAAGTGTGTGGGACCCGAATGCGAGTGCGCGGTACGCCGGAGGAAGTGTGCGGGACCCGAAATGGAGGGCGCAGGACGCCTTAGAAAGTGTGCGGGACCCAAATGCGAGTGCGCCGGATGCCGTAGAAAGTGTGCGGGACCCAAGTGGCAGTGCGCCGGACGCCGTAGAAAGTGTGTGGGACCCAAGGTCGATTGCGCCAGACGACGTAGAAAGTGTGTGGGACCCAAATTCAAATGCGCCGGATGCCGTAGAAAGTGTGCGGGACCCGAGTGGGAGTGCGCAGGACGCCGTCGAAAGTGTGTGGGACCCAAATGCGAGTGCGCCGGATGCCGTAGAAAGTGTGCGGGACCCAAGTGGGAGTGCGCCGGACGCCGTAGAAAGTGTGTGGGACCCGAATGCGAGTGCGCCGGACGCCGTAGAATGTGTGTGTGACCAATAGTCGATGGCGCCGGACGCCTTAGGAAGTGTGCGGGACCCGAGTGGGAGTGCGCAGGACGCCGTAGAAATCGTGTAGCACCCAAAGGCGCGTGCGCCGGACGCCGTGAAAAGTGTGCGGGACCCAAGTGCGAGTGCGCCGGACGCCGTAGAAAGTGTGTGGGACCCAAGGTCGATTGCGCCAGACGACGTAGAAAGTGTGTGGGACCCAAATTCAAATGCGCCGGACGCCGTAGGAAGTGTGCGGGACCGAAGTGAGAGTGCGTCGGACGCCGTAGAAAGTGTGTAGCACCCAAAGGCGCGTGCGCCGGACGCCGTGAAAAGTGTGTGGGACCCAAATGCGAGTGCGCCGGATGCCGTAGAAAGTGTGGGACCCAAATGCGAGTGCGCCGGACGCCGTAGGAAGTGTGCGGGACTGAAGTGAGAGTGCGCCGGACGCCGTAGGAAGTGTGCGGGACCGAAGTGAGAGTGCGTCGGACGCCGTAGAAAGTGTGTAGCACCCAAAGGCGCGTGCGCCGGACGCCGTGAAAAGTGTGCGGGACCCAAGTGGGAGTGCGCCGGACGCCGTAGAAAGTGTGTGGGACCCAAGGTCAATTGCGCCAGACCACGAAGAAAGTGTGTGGGACCCAAATTCAAATGCGTTGGACGCCGTAGGAAGTGTGCGGGACCTGAGTGGAAGTGCGCAGGACGCCGTAGAAAGTGTGTGGGACCCAAATGCGATTGCGCCGGATGCCGTGAAAAGTGTGCGGGACCCAAGTGGGAGTGCGCCGGATGCCGTAGAAAGTGTGTGGGACCCTAGGTCGATTGCGCCAGACGACGTAGAAAGTATGTGGGACCCAAATGGGAGTGCGCCGGACGCCATGGAAAGTGTGTGGGACCCGAATGCGAGTGCGCCGGACGCCGTAGAAAGTGCGCCGGACGCTGGAGAAAGTGTGCGGGACCCAAAGGGGAGTGCGCAGGACGCCGTAGAAAGTGTGTGGGACCCAAATGCGAGTGCGCCGGATGCCGTAGGAAGTGTGCGGGACCAAAGTGAGAGTGCGCCGGACGCCGTAGAAAGTGTGTGGGACCCAAATTCAAATGCGCCGGACGCCGTAGAAAGTGTGTGGGAACCAAATGCGAGTGCGCCGGATGCCGTAGAAAGTGTGCGGGACCCAAGTGGGAGTGCGCCGGACGCCGTAGATAGTGTGTGGGACCCAAGTGGGAGTGCGCCGGACGCCGTAGAAAGTGTGTGGGACCCAAAGTGAGAGTGCGCCGGACGCCGTAGAAAGTGTGTGGGACCCAAATTCAAATGCGCCGGACGCCGTAGGAAGTGTGCGGGACCAAAGTGAGAGTGCGCCGGACGCCGTAGAAAGTGTGTGGGACCCAAGGTAGAGTGCGCCAGACGACGTAGAAAGTGTGTGGGACCCAAATTCAAATGCGCCGGACGCCGTAGGAAGTGTGCGGGACCGAAGTGAGAGTGCGCCGGACGCCGTAGAAAGTGTGTGGGACCCAAATGCGAGTGCGCCGGACGCCGTAGAAAGTGTGTGGGACCCAAATTCAAATGCGCCGGACGCCGTAGGAAGTGTGCGGGACCAAAGTGAGAGTGCGCCGGACGCCGTAGAAAGTGTGCGGGACCCAAGTGGGAGTGCGCCGGACGCCGTAGAAAGTGTGTGGGACCCAAATGCGAGTGCGCCGGATGCCGTAGAAAGTGTGTGGGACCCAAGGTCGATTGCGCCAGACGACGTAGAAAGTATGTGGGACCCAAATGGGAGTGCGCCGGATGCCATGGAAAGTGTGTGGGACCCGAATGCGAGTGCGCCGGACGCCGTAGAAAGTGTGCGGGACCCAAGTGGGAGTGCGCCGGACGCCGTAGAAAGTGTGTGGGACCCGAGGTAGAGTGCGCCGTATGCCGTAGAAAGTGTGTGGGACCCAAATTCGAGTGCGCCGGATGCCGTAGAAATTGTGCGGGACCCAAGTGGGAGTGCGCTGGACGCCGTAGAAAGTGTGTGGGACCCAAAGTGAGAGTGCGCCGGACGCCGTAGAAAGTGTGCGGGACCCAAGTGGGAGTGCGCCGGACGCCGTAGAAAGTGTGTGGGACCCAAGGTCGATTGCGCCAGACGACGTAGAAAGTGTGTGGGACCCAAATTGAAATGCGCCGGGCGCCTTGGGAAGTGTGCGGGACCGAATAGAGAGTGCGCCGGACGCCGTAGAAAGTGTGTGGGACCCAAGGTCAATTGCGCCAGACCACGAAGAAAGTGTGTGGGACCCAAATTCAAATGCGTTGGACGCCGTAGGAAGTGTGCGGGACCTGAGTGGGAGTGCGCAGGACGCCGTAGAAAGTGTGTGGGACCCAAATGCGATTGCGCCGGATGCCGTAGGAAGTGTGTGGGACCCAAATGCGAGTGCGCCGGATGCCGTAGAAAGTGTGTGGGACCCAAGGTCGATTGCGCCAGACAACGTAGAAAGTGTGTGGGACCCAAATTCAAATGCGCCGGACGCCGTAGAAAGTGTGTGGGACCCAAGGTCGATTGCCCCAGACGACGTAGAAAGTGTGTGGGACCCAAATGCGATTGCACCGGATGCCGTGAAAAGTGTGCGGGACCCAAGTGGGAGTGCGCCGGATGCCTTAGGAAGTGTGCGGGACCCGAGTGGGAGTGCGCAGGACGCCTTAGGAAGTGTGCGGGACCCAAGTGGGAGTGCGCAGGACGCCATAGAAAGTGTGTGGGACCCAAATTCAAATGCGCCGGACGCCGTAGGAAGTGTGCGGGACCGAAGTGAGAGTGCGTCGGACGCCGTAGAAAGTGTGTAGCACCCAAAGGCGCGTGCGCCGGACGCCGTGAAAAGTGTGCGGGACCCAAGTGGGAGTGCGCCGGACGCCGTAGAAAGTGTGTGGGACCCAAGGTCGATTGCGCCAGACCACGTAGAAAGTGTGTGGGACCCAAATTCAAATGCGTTGGACGCCGTAGAAAGTGTGCGGGACCCAAGTGGGAGTGCGCCGGACGCCGTAGAAAGTGTGTGGGATCCAAATTCAAATGCGCCGGACGCCGTAGAAAGTGTGTGGGACCCAAATGCGAGTACGCCGGATGCCGTAGAAAGTGTGTGGGACCCAAGGTCGATTGCGCCAGACGACGTAGAAAGTGTGTGGTACCCTAATTGAAATGCGCCGGACGCCGTAGGAAGTGTGCGGGACCGAAGTGAGAGTGCGCCGGATGCCGTAGAAAGTGTGTGGGACCCAAGGTCGATTGCGCCAGACGACGAAGAAAGTGTGTGGGACCCAAATTGAAATGCGCCGGATGCCGTAGAAAGTGTGCGGGACCCAAGTGGCAGTGCGCCGGACGCCGTAGAAAGTGTGTGGGACCCAAGGTCGAGTGCGCCAGACGACATAGAAAGTGTGTGGGACCCAAAATCAAATGCGCCGGACGCCGCAGAAAGTGTGCGGGACCCAAGTGAGAGTGCGCCGGACGCCGTAGAAAGTGTGGGACCCAAATGCGAGTGCGCCGGACGCCGTAGAAAGTGTGTGGGACCCAAAGGGAGTGCGCCGGACGCCGTAGAAAGTGTGGGACCCAAATGCGAGTGCGCCGGACGCCGTAGGAAGTGTGCGGGACCGAAGTGAGAGTGCGCCGGACGCCGTAGAAAGTGTGTGGGACCCAAATTCGAGTGCGCCGGATGCCGTAGAAATTGTGCGGGACCCAAGTGGGAGCGCGCTGGACGCCGTAGAAAGTGTGTGGGACCCAAGGTCGATTGCGCCAGACGACGTAGAAAGTGTATGGGACCCAAATTGAAATGCGCCGGACGCCGTAGGAAGTGTGCAGGACCGAAGTGAGAGTGCGCCGGACGCCGTAGAAAGTGTGTGGGACCCAAGGTAGAGTGCGCCAGACGACGTAGAAAGTGTGTGGGACCCAAATTCAAATGCGCCGGACGCCGTAGAAAGTGTGCGGGACCGAAGTGAGAGTGCGCCGGACGCCGTAGAAAGTGTGTGGGACCCAAGTGGGAGTGCGCCGGACGCCGTAGAAAGTGTGCGGGACCGAAGTGAGAGTGCGCCGGACGCCGTAGAAAGTGTGTGGGACCCGAACGCGAGTGCGCCGGGAGCCATAGGAAGTGTGCGGGACCAAAGTGAGAGTGCGTCGGACGCCGTAGAAAGTGTGTGGGACCCAAATTCGAGTGCGCCGGACGCCGTAGAAAGTGTGTGGGCCCAAGTTAGAGTGCGCCGAATGCCGTAGAAAGTGTGTGGGACCCAAACTGAAATGCGCCGGACGCCGTAGGCAGTGTGCGGGACCGAAGCGAGAGTGCGCCAGACGACGTAGAAAGTGTGTGGGACCCAAATTGAAATGCGCCGGACGCCGTAGAAAGTGTGTGGGACCCTAGTAAGTGCGCCAGATGACGTAGAAAGTGTGTGGGACCCAAATTCAAATGCACCGGACGCCGTAGGAAGTGTGCGGGACCGAAGTGAGAGTGCGCCGGACGCCGTAGAAAGTGTGTGGGACCCTAGGTAGAGTGCGCCAGACGACGTAGAAAGTGTGTGGGACCCAAATTCAAATGCGTCGTACGCCGTAGTAAGTGTGCGGGACCGAAGTAAGAGTGCGCCGGACGCCGTAGAAAGTGTGTGGGACCCAAGGTAGAGTGCGCCGGATGCCGTAGAAAGTGTGTGGGACCCAAATTCAAATGCGCTGGACGCCGTAGAAAGTGTGCGGGACCGAAGTGAGAGTGCGTCGGACGCCGTAGAAAGTGTGTGGGACCCAAGTGGGAGTGCGCCGGACGCCGTAGAGAGTGTGTGGGACCCAAAGTGAGAGTGCGCCGGACGCCGTAGAAAGTGTGTGGGACCGAAGTGGGAGTGCGCCGGACGCCGTAGAATGTGTGTGGGACCAAAGGTCGATTGCGCCGGACGACGTAGAAAGGGTGTGCGACCCAAATTCAAATGCGCCGGACGCCGTAGAAAGTGTGTGGGACCCAAATGCGAGTGCGCCGGATGCCGTAGAAAGTGTGCAGCACCCAAAGGCGCGTGCGCCGGACGCCGTGAAAAGTGTGCGGGACCCAAGTGGGAGTGCGCCGGACGCCGTAGAAAGTGTGTGGGACCCAAGGTCGATTGCGCCAGACGACGTAGAAAGTGTGTGGGACCCAAATTCAAATGCGCCGGACGCCGTAGGAAGTGTGCGGGACCGAAGTGAGAGTGCGCTGGACGCCGTAGAAAGTGTGTGGGACCCAAGTTGGAGTGCGCCGGACGCCGTAGAAAGTGTGTGGGACCCAAATTCAAATGCGCCGGACGCCGTAGGAAGTGTGCGGGACCGAAGTGAGAGTGCGCCGGACGCCGTAGAAAGTGTGTGGGACCCAAATGCGAGTGCGCCAGATGCCGTATAAAGTGTGCGGGACCCGAGTGGGAGTGCGCAGGACGCCTCAGAAAGTGTGTGGGACCCGAATGGGAGTGCGCCGGACGCCGTAGAAAGTGTGCGGGACGCGAATGCAAGTGCGCCGGACGCCGGAGAAAGTGTGCGGGACCTAAAAGGGAGTGCGCAGGACACCTTAGGAAGTGTGCGGGACCCAAGTGGGAGTGCGTCGGACGCCGTAGAAAGTGTGTGGGACCCAAATTGAAATGCGCCGGATGCCGTGCAAAGTGTGCGGGACCCAAGTGGGAGTGCGCCGGACGCCGTAGAAAGTGTGTGGGACCCAAATGGGAGTGCGCCGGACGCCGTAGAAAGTGTGTGGGACCCAAATGCGAGTGCGCCGGACGCCGTAGAAAGTGTGCGGACCCCAAAAGGGAATGCGCAGGATGCCGTAGAAAATGTGTGGGACCCAAATGCGAGTGCGCCAGACGCTGTAGAAAGTGTGTGGATCCAAATGCGAGTGCGCCGGACGCCGTAGAAAGTGTGTGGGACCCAAATGCGAGTGCGCCGGACGCCGTAGAAAGTGTGCGGGCCCCAAAAGGGAATGCGCAGGACGCCGTAGAAAGTGTGTGGGACCCAAGGTAGAGTGCGCCGGACGACGTAGAAAGTGTGTGTGACCCAAACGCGAGTGCGCAGGATGCCGTAGAAAGTGTGTGGGACCCAAGGTCGAGTGCGCCGGACGACGTAGAAAGTGTGTGGGACCCAAATGCGAGTGCGCCGGACGCCTTAGAAACTGTGCGGGAACCAAGTGGGAGTGCGCCGGACGCCGTAGAAAGTGTGTGGGACCCAAGTGAGAGTGCGTTGGACGCCGTAGAAAGTGTGTGGGACCCAAATGCGAGTGCGCCGGACGCCTTAGAAAGTGTGCGGGACCCAAGGTAGAGTGCGCCGGACGCTGGAGAAAGTGTGCGGGACCCAAAGGGGAGTGCGCAGGACGCCATGGAAAGTGTGCGGGACCCAAGTGGGAGTGCGCCGGACGCCGTAGAAAGTGTGTGGGACCCAAGGTCGATTGCGCCAGACGACGTAGAAAGTGTGTGGGACCCAAATTCAAATGCGCCGGACGCCGTAGGAAGTGTGCGGGACCGAAGTGAGAGTGCGCCGGACGCCGTAGAAAGTGTGTGGGACCCAAATGCGAGTGCGTCGGACGCCGTAGAAAGTGTGTGGGACCCTAGGTAGACTGCGCCAGATGACGTAGAAAGTGTGTGGGACCCAAATTCAAATGCGCCAGACGCCGTAGTAAGTGTGCGGGACCGAAGTGAGAGTGCGCCGGACGCGGTCGAAAGTGTGTGGGACCCGAATGCGAGTGCGCCGGATGCCGTAGGAAGTGTGCGGGACCGAAGTGAGAGTGCGTCGGACGCCGTAGAAAGTGTGTGGGACCCGAAAGCGAGTGCGCCGGACGCCGTAGAAAGTGTGTGGGACTCGAGTGGGAGTGCGCAGGACGCCGTGGAAAGTGTGCGGGACCCGAGTGGGAGTGCGCAGGACGCCTCAGAAAGTGTGTGGGACCCAAATTCAAATGCGCCGGACGCCGTAGGAAGTGTGCGGGACCAAAGTGGGAGTGCGCCGGACGCCGTAGATAGTGTGTGGGACCCAAGGTCGATGGCGCCAGACGACGCAGAAAGTGTGTAGGACAAAAATTCAAACGCGCCGGACGCCGTAGGAAGTGTGCGGGACCGAAGTGAGAGTGTGCCGGACGCCGTAGAAAGTGTGTGGGACCCAAATGCAAGTGCGCCGGATGCCGTGGAAAGTGTGCGGGACCCAAGTGGGAGTGCGCCGGACGCCGTAGAAAGTGTGTGGGACCCAAATGCGAGTGCGCCGGATGCCGTAGAAAGTGTGCGGGACCCAAGTGGGAGTGCGCCGGACGCCGTAGAAAGTGTGTGGGACCCAAGGTCGATTGCGCCAGACGACGTAGAAAGTGTGTGGGACCCAAATTCAAATGCGCCGGACGCCGTAGGAAGTGTGCGGGACCGAAGTGAGAGTGCGCCGGACGCCGTAGAAAGTGTGTGGGACCCAAATGCGAGTGCGCCGGATGCCGAAGGAAGTGTGCGGGACCGAAGTGAGAGTGCGCCGGACGCCGTAGAAAGTGTGTGGGACCAAAGGTCGATTGCGCCAGACGACGTAGAAAGTGTGCGGGACCCAAATCAAATGCGCCGGACGCCGTAGAAAGTGTGTGGGTCCCTAGGTAGAGTGCGCCAGACGACGTAGAAAGTGTGTGGGACCCAAATGCGAGTGCGCCGGATGCCGTGGAAAGTGTGCGGGACCCAAGTGGGAGCGCGCCGGACGCCGTAGAAAGTGTGTGGGACCCAAATGCGAGTGCGCCGGATGCCGTAGAAAGTGTATGAGACCCAAGGTCGATTGCGCCAGAAGACGTAGAAAGTGTGTGGGACCCAAATTGAAATGCGCCGGATGCCGTGGAAAGTGTGCGGGACCCAAGTGGGAGTGCGCCGGACGCCGTAGAAAGTGTGTGGGACCCAAATGCGAGTGCGCCGGATGCCGTAGAAAGTGTGCGGGACCCGAGTGGGAGTGCGCCGGACGCCGTAGAAAGTGTGTGGGACCCAAGGTAGAGTGCGCCGGATGCCGTAGAAAGTGTGTGGGACCCAAATTCGAGTGCGCCGGATGCCGTAGAAATTGTGCGGGACCCAAGTGGGAGCGCGCTGGACGCCGTAGAAAGTGTGTGGGACCCAAGGTCGAGTGCGCCGGACGCCGTAGAAGGTGTGTGGGACCCAAATGGGAGTGCGCCGGATGCCGTGGAAAGTGTGCGGGACTCAGAAGGAAGTGCGCAGGACGCCTTAGAAAGTGTGCGGGACCCAAGGTAGAGTGCGCCGGACGCCGTAGAAAGTGTGTGGGACCCAAATTCAAATGCGCCGGACGCCGTAGGAAGTGTGCGGGACCGAAGTGAGAGTGCGCCGGACGCCGTAGAAAGTGTGCGGGACCCAAGTGGGAGTGCGCCGGACGCCGTAGAAAGTGTGTGGGACCCAAGGTCGATTGCGCCAGACGACGTAGAAAGTGTGTGGGACCCAAATTGAAATGCGCCGGACGCCGTAGGAAGTGTGCAGGACCGAAGTGAGAGTGCGCCGGACGCCGTAGAAAGTGTGTGGGACCCAAGGTAGAGTGCGCCAGACGACGTAGAAAGTGTGTGGGACCCAAATTCAAATGCGCCGGACGCCGTAGAAAGTGTGCGGGACCGAAGTGAGAGTGCGCCGGACGCCGTAGAAAGTGTGTGGGACCCAAGTGGGAGTGCGCCGGACGCCGTAGAAAGTGTGTGGGACCCAAAGTGAGAGTACGCCGGACGCCGTAGAAAGTGTGTGGGACCCAAATTCAAATGCGCCGGACGCCGTAGAAAGTGTGTGGGACCCAAAGTGAGAGTACGCCGGACGCCGTAGAAAGTGTGTGGGACCCTAGTAAGTGCGCCAGATGACGTAGAAAGTGTGTGGGACCCAAATTCAGATGCACCGGACGCCGTAGGAAGTGTGCGGGACCGAAGTGAGAGTGCGCCGGACGCCGTAGAAAGTGGGTGGGACCCGAATGGGAGTGCGCCAGATGACGTAGAAAGTGTGTGGGACCCAAGTGGGAGTGCGCCGGACGCCGTAGAAAGTGTGTGGGACCCAAGTGGGAGTGCGCCGGACGCCGTAGAAAGTGTGTGGGACCCAAAGTGAGAGTACGCCGGACGCCGTAGAAAGTGTGTGGGACCCTAGTAAGTGCGCCAGATGACGTAGAAAGTGTGTGGGACCCAAATGCGAGTGCGCCGGATGCCGTAGAAAGTGTGCGGGACCCAAGTGGGAGTGCGCCGGACGCCGTAGAAAGTGTGTGGGACCCGAATGGGAGTGCGCCGGACGCCGTAGAAAGTGTGTGGGACCCAAGGTAGAGTGCGCCGGATGCCGTAGAAAGTGTGTGGGACCCAAATTCGAGTGCGCCGGATGCCGTAGAAATTGTGCGGGACCCAAGTGGGAGTGCGCTGGACGCCGTAGAAAGTGTGTGGGACCCAAGGTCGATTGCGCCAGACGACGTAGAAAGTGTGTGGGACCCAAATTGAAATGCGCCGGACGCCGTAGGAAGTGTGCGGGACCGAAGTGAGAGTGCGCCGGACGCCGTAGAAAGTGTGTGGGACCCTAGGTAGAGTGCGCCAGACGACGTAGAAAGTGTGTGGGACCCAAATGCGAGTGCGCCGGACGCCGTAGAAAGTGTGCGGGACCGAAATGAGAGTGCGCCGGACGCCCTAGAAAGTGTGTGGAACCCAAATGCGAGTGCACCGGATGCCGTAGAAAGTGTGCGGGACCCAAGTGGGAGTGCGCCGGACGCCGTAGAAAGTGTGTGGGACCCAAATTGAAATGCGCCGGATGCCGTGCAAAGTGTGCGGGACCCAAGTGGGAGTGCGCCGGACGCCGGAGAAAGTGTGTGGGACCCAAGGTCGAGTGCGCCAGACGCCGTAGAAAGTGTGTGGGACCCAAATTCAAATGCGCCGGACGTCGTAGGAAGTGTGCGAGACCGAGGTGAGAGTTCGCCGGACGCCGTGGAAAGTGTGTGAGACCCAAGTTAGAGTGCGCCGGACGCCGTAGAAAGTGTGTGGGACCCAAATGCGAGTGCGCCGGACGCCGTAGAAAGTGTGCGGGGCCCAAGTGGGAGTGCGCCGGATGCCGTAGAAAGTGTATGAGACCCAAGGTCGATTGCGCCAGACGACGTAGAAAGTGTGTGGGACCCAAATTGAAATGCGCCGGATGCCGTGGAAAGTGTGCGGGACCCAAGTGGGAGTGCGCCGGACGCCGTAGAAAGTGTGTGGGACCCAAGTGGGAGTGCGCCGGACGCCGTAGAAAGTGTGTGGGACCCAAATGGGAGTGCGCCGGACGCCGTAGAAAGTGTGTGGGACCCGAATGCGAGTGCGCCGGACGCCGTAGAAAGTGTGCGGGACTCAAGTGGGAATGCGCCGGACGCCGTAGAAAGTCTGTGGAACCCAAGGTCGATTGCGCCGGACGCCGTGGGAAGTGTGCGGAACCGAAGTGAGAGTGCGCCGGACGCCGTGGAAAGTGTGCGGGACCCAAGTGGGAGTGCGCCGGACGCCGTAGAAAGTGTGTGGGACCCAAATGCGAGTGCGCCGGATGCCGTAGAAAGTGTGTGGGACCCAAATGCGAGTGCGCCGGACGCCGTAGAATGTGTGTGGGACCCAAATGCGAGTGCGCCGGACGCCGTACAAATTGTGCTGAACCTAAATGGGAGTGCGCCGGACGCCGAGAAAGTCTGTGGGACCCAAGTGGGAGTGCCCCGACCGCCGTAGAAAGTGTGTGGGACCCAAGGTCGATTGCGCCAGACGACGTAGAAAGTGTGTGGGACCCAAATTGAAATGCGCCGGATGCCGTAGGAAGTGTGCGGGACCGAAGTGAGAGTGCGCCGGACGCCGTAGAAAGTGTGCGGGACCCAAGTGGGAGTGCGCCGGACGCCGTAGAAAGTGTGTGGGACCCAAATTGAAATGCGCCGGACGCCGTAGAAAGTGTGCGGGACCAAAGTGAGTGCGCCGGATGCAGTGGAAAGTGTGGGACCCAAATGCGAGTGCGCCGGACGCCGTAGAAAGTGTGCGGGACCCAAAGTGAGAGTGCGCCGGACGCCGTAGAAAGTGTGTGGGACCCAAGGGAGTGCGCCGGACGCCGTAGAAAGTGTGTGGGACCCAAATGCGAGTGCGCCGGACGCCGTAGAAAGTGTGCGGGACCCAAAGGGAGTGCGCCGGACGCCGTAGAAAGTGTGTGGGACCCAAATGCGAGTGCGCCGGACGCCGTAGAAAGTGTGCGGGACCCAAGGGAGTGCGCCGGACGCCGTAGAAAGTGTGTGGGACCGAAGTGAGAGTGCGCCAGGCGCCGTAGAAAGTGTGTGGGACCCAAAGGTAGAGTGCGCCGGATGCCATAGAAAGTGTGTGGGACCCGAGTGGGAGTGCGCAGGACACCGTAGAAAGTGTGTGGGACCCAAGTGGAAAAGCGCCGGACGCCGTAGAAAGTGTGCGGGACCGAAGTGAGAGTGCGCCAGGCGCCGTAGAAAGTGTGTGGGACCCAAAGGTAGAGTGCGCCGGATGCCATAGAAAGTGTGTGGGACCCGAGTGGGAGTGCGCCGGACACCGTAGAAAATGTGTTGGACCCAAATGCGAGTGCA
This sequence comes from Aplectana chamaeleonis, assembly GCA_029168955.1. NCBI lineage: Eukaryota > Metazoa > Nematoda > Chromadorea > Rhabditida > Cosmocercidae > Aplectana > Aplectana chamaeleonis. The sequence continues at coordinate 103,965 of JAPDOI010001837.1, forward strand.
CCGGACGCCATAGAAAGTGTGTGGGACCTACGGTAGAGTGCGCAGGACACCGTAGAAAATGTACGGAACCCATTTAGGAGAGCACCGGACGCCGTGAAAATTGTGTGGAGCCAAAGGTCGAGTGCGCCGGACGCCGTAGAAAATGTGTGGGACCCAAATTCAAGTGCGCCGGACGCCGTGGAAAGTGTGGGGGACCCAGATGGGAGTGCGCCGGACGCCGTAGAAAGTGTGTGGGACCCAAGGTCGATTGCGCCAGACGACGTAGAAAGTGTGTGGGACCCAAATGCGAGTGCGCCGGATGCCGTAGAAAGTGTGCGGGACCCAAATGGGAGTGCGCAGGACCCCTTAGAAACTGTGCGGGACCCAAATGCGAGTGCGCCGGACGCCGTAGATAGTGTGCGGGACCCAAAAGGGAGTGCGCCGGACGCAGGACGCCGTTGAAAGTGTGTGGGACCCAAATGGGAGTGCGCAGGACGCCGTAGAAGGTGTGTGGAACCCAAATGCGATTGCGCAGGACGCCGTAGAAAGTGTGTGGGTGTGTGGGACCCAAGTGGGAGTGCGCCGGACGCCGTAGAAAGTGTGTGGGACCCAAATGAGAGTGCGCCGGGCGCCGTAGAAAGTGTGCGGGACCCAAGTGGGAGTGCCCGGACGCCGTAGAAAGTGTGTGGGCCCAAGTGGGAGTGCGCCGGACGCCGTAGAAAGTGTGTGGGACCCAAATGAGAGTGCGCCGGACGCCGTAGAAAGTGTGTGGGACCCAAATGCGAGTGCACCGGACGCCGCAGAAAGTGTGTGGGAACCAAGTGGGAGGGCGCGGGACGCCGTAGAAAGTGTGTGGGACCCAAATGCGAGTGCGCCGGACGCCGTAGGAAGTGTGCGGGACCAAAGTGGGAGTGCGCCGGACGCCGTAGAAAGTGTGCGGGACCCAAGTGGGAGTGCGCCAGACGACGTAGAAAGTGTGTGGGACCCAAATTCAAATGCGCAGGACGCCTTAGGAAGTATGTGAGACCCGAATGGGAGTGCGCCGGACGCCATGGAAAGTGTGTGGGACCCGAATGCGAGTGCGCCGGACGCCGTAGAAAGTGTGCAGGACCGAAGTGGGAGTGCGCCGGACGCCGTAGAATGTGTGTGGGACCTAAGGTCGATTGCGCCAGACGACGTATAAAGTGTGTGGGAGCCAAATTGAAATGCGCCAGACGACGTAGAAAGTGTGTGGGACCCAAATGCGAGTACGCCGGATGCCGTAGAAAGTGTGTGGGACCCAAATTGAAATGCGCCAGACGACGTAGAAAGTGTGTGGGACCTAAATTCAAATGCGCCGGACGCCGTAGAAAGTGTGTGGGACCCAAGTGGGAGTGCGCCGGACGCCGTAGAAAGTGTGTGGGACCCGAAGTGAGAGTGCGCCGGACGCCGTAGAAAGTGTGTGGGACCCAAATGCGAGTGCGCCGGATGCCGTAGAAAGTGTGTGGGACCCAAAGTGAGAGTACGCCGGACGCCGTAGAAAGTGTGTGGGACCCAAATTCAAATGCGCCGGACGCCGTAGGAAGTGTGCGGGACCGAAGTGAGAGTGCGCCGGACGCCGTAGAAAGTGTGTGGGACCCAAGTGGGAGTGCGCCGGACGCCGTAGAAAGTGTGCGGGACCCAAGGTCGAGTGCGCCGGACGCCGTAGAAAATGTGTGGGACCCTAATGCGAGTGCGCCGAACGCCATAGAAAGTGTGCGGGACCCAAGTGGGAGTGCGCCTGACGCCGTAGAAAGTGTGCGGGACCCAAGGTAGAGTGCGCCGGACGCCGTAGAAAGTGTGTGGGACCCGAATGCGAGTGCGCCGGACGCCGGAGAAAGTGTGCGGGACCCAAGTGGCAGTGCGCCGGACGCCGTAGAATGTGTGTGGGACCCAAATGCGAGTGCGCCGGACGCCGTCGAAAGTGTGTGGGACCCAAATGCGAGTGCGCCGGATGCCGTAGAAAGTGTGCGGGACCCGAGTGGGAGTGCGCAGGACGCCGTAGAAAGTGTGTGGGACCCAAATGCGAGTGCGCCGGATGCCGTAGAAAGTGTGCGGGACCCAAGTGGCAGTGCGCCGGACGCCGTAGAAAGTGTGTGGGACCCAAGGTCGATTGCGCCAGACGACGTAGAAAGTGTGTGGGACCCAAATTCAAATGCGCCGGATGCCGTAGAAAGTGTGTGGGACCCAAGTGGGAGTGCGCCGGACGCCGTAGAAAGTGTGTGGGACCCAAGTGGGAGTGCGCCGGACGCCATAGAAAGTGTGTGGGACCCAAATGCGAGGGCGCCGGATGCCGTAGAAGGTGTGCGGGACCCAAGGTAGAGTGCGCCGGACGCCGTAGAAAGTGTGTGGGACCCAAATGCGAGTGCGCCGGATGCCGTAGAAAGTGTGCGGGACCCAAGGTAGAGTGCGCCGGACGCCGTAGAAAGTGTGTGGGACCCAAGGCAGAGTGCGCCGGACGCCGTAGAAAGTGTGTTGGACCCAAATGCGAGTGCGCCGGACGCCGTAGAAAGTGTGCGAGCCCCAAAAGGGAATGCGCAGGACGCCTTAGAAAGTGAGTGGGACCCAAGGTCGAGTGCTCCGGATGCCGTAGAAAGTGTGTGGGACCCAAATTCAAATGCGCCGGACGCCGTAGAAAGTGTGCGGGACCCAAGTGAGAGTGCGCCGGACGCCGTAGAAAGTGTGTGGGACCCAAGTGGGAGTGCGCCGGACGCCGTAGAAAGTGTGTGGGACCCAAAGGAGAGTGCGCCGGACGCCGTAGAAAGTGTGCGGGACCCAAAGTGAAGTGCGCCGGACGCCGTAGAAAGTGTGTGGGACCCAAATGGTAGAGTGCGGCGGTCGCCGTAGAAAGTGTGTGGGACCCAAATGCGAGTGGGCAGGACGCCGTAGAAAGTGCGTGGGTCCCAAATGCGAGTGGGGCGGACGCCGTAGAAAGTGTGCGGGACCCAAAGGGAGTGCGCCGGACGCCGTAGAAAGTGTGTGGGACCCAAGGTGAGAGTGCGCCGGACGCCGTAGAAAGTGTGTGGGACCCAAATGCGAGTGCGCCGGGCGCCGTAGATGGTGTGCGGGATCCAAGTGGTAGTGCGCCGGACGCCGTAGAAGGTGTGTGGGATCCGAGTGGGAGGGCGCCGGAAGCCGTAGAAAGTGTGTGGGACCCAAGTGGGAGTGCGCCGGACGCCGTAGAAAGTGTGTGGGACCCGAAGTCAGAGTGCGCCGGACGCCGTAGAATGTGTGTGGGACCTAAGGTCGATTGCGCCAGACGACGTATAAAGTGTGTGGGACCCAAATTGAAATGCGCCAGACGACGTAGAAAGTGTGTGGGACCTAAATTCAAATGCGCCGGACGCCGTAGAAAGTGTGTGGGACCCAAGTGGGAGTGCGCCGGACGCCGTAGAAAGTGTGTGGGACCCAAGGGAGAGTGCGCCGGACGCCGTAGATAGTGTGTTGGAGGCAAATGCGAGTGCGACGGACGCCGGAGAAAGTGTGTGAGACCCAAGTGGGAGTGCGCCGGACGCCGTAGAAAGTGTGCGGGACCAAAGTGGGAGTGCGTGAGACGTCGTAGGAAGTGTGCGGGACCCAAGTGGGAGTGCGCCAGAGGCCGTAGAAGGTGTGTGGGACCCAATGGGAGTGCGCCGGACGCCGTAGAAAGTGTGTGGGACCCAAATGCGAGTGCGCCGGACGCCGTAGAAAGTGTGCGGGACCCAAGTGGGAGCGCCGGACGCCGTAGAAAGTGTGTGGGACCCAAATGCGAGTGCGCCGGATGCCGTGGAAAGTGTGTGGGACCCAAATGCGAGTGCGCCGGATGCCGTAGAAAGTGTGCGGGACCCGAGTGGGAGTGCGCAGGACGCCGTAGAAAGTGTGTGGGACCCAAATGCGAGTGCGCCGGATGCAGTGGAAAGTGTGCGGGACCCATGTGGGAGTGCGCCGGACGCCGTAGAAAGTGTGTGGGACCCAAGGTAGAGTGCGCCAGACGACGTAGAAAGTGTGTGGGACCCAAATTGAAATGCGCCGGACGCCGTAGAAAGTGTGCGGGACCCAAGTGGGAGTGCGCCGGACGCCGTATAAAGTGTGTGGGACTCAAGGTCGATTGCGCCAGACGACGTAGAAAGTGTGTGGGACCCAAAGGCGAATGCGCCGGACGCCGTAGAAAGTGTGCGGGACCCAAGGTAGAGTGCGCCGGACGCCGTGGAAAGTGTGCGGGACCTAAAAGGAAGTGCGCAGGACGCCTTAGAAAGTGTGTGGGACCCAAGTGAGAGTGCGTTGGACGCCGTAGAAAGTGTGTGGGACCCAAAAATGAGTGCGCCGGACGCCGTAGAAACTGTGCGGGACCCAAGAGGGAGTGCGCCGGACGCCGTAGAAAGTGTGTGGGACCCAAATGCGAGTGCGCCGGACGCCGTAGAAAGTGTGTGGGACCCAAGGCAGAGTGCGCCGGACGCCGTAGAAAGTGTGTTGGACCCAAATGCGAGTGCGCCGGACGCCGTAGAAAGTGTGCGAGCCCCAAAAGGGAATGCGCAGGACGCCTTAGAAAGTGAGTGGGACCCAAGGTCGAGTACTCCGGACGACGTAGAAAGTGTGTGGGACCCAAAGGCGAATGCGCCGGACGCCGTAGAAAGTGTGCGGGCCCCAAAAGGGAATGCGCAGGACGCCTTAGAAAGTGAGTGGGACCCAAGGTAGAGTGCGCCGGACGCCGTAGAAAGTGTGCGGGACCGAGGTGAGAGTGGGGCGGATGCCGGAGAAAGTGTGCGGGACCCAAGTGAGTGCGCCGGACGCCGTAGAAAGTGTGCGGGACCCAAGTGGGAGTGCGCCGGACGCCGTAGAAAGTGTGTGGGACCCAAATGCGAGTGCGCCGGACGCCGTAGAAAGTGTGGGACCCAAGTGGGAGTGCGCCGGACGCCGTAGAAAGTGTGTGGGACCCAAGGTCGAGTGCGCCGGACGCCGTAGAAAGTGTGTGGGACCCAATTGAAGTGCGCCGGACGCCGTAGAAAGTGTGTGGGACCCAAATGCGAGTGCACCGGACGCCGTAGAATGTGTGCGGGATCCAAAAAGGGAGTGCGCCGGACGCCGTAGAAAGTGTGTGGGAACCAAACGAGAGTGCGCAGAACGCCATAGAAAGTGTGTGGGATCCAAACAACTGTGCGTCGGACGCCGTAGGAAGTGTGTGGGACCCGAATGAGAGTGCGCAGGACGCCGTAGAAAGTGTGTGGGCCCCAAATGCGAGTGCTCCGGATGCCGTGGACAGTGTGCGGGAGCCATGTGGGAGGGCGCCGGACGCCGTAGAAAGTGTGTGGGACCCAAATGCGAGTGCGCCGGACGCCGTAGGAAGTGTGCAGGACCCAGAAGGGAGTACGCAGGACGCCTTAGAAACTGTGCGGGACCCGAGTGGGAGTTCGCAGGACGCCTCAGAAAGTGTGCGGGACCTAAATGGGAGTGCGCCGGATGCCGTAGAAAGTGTGTGGGACCCAAATGCGAGTGCGCCGGATGCCGTGGAAAGTGTGCGGGACCAGAGTGGGAGTGCGCAGGACGCCGTAGAAAGAGTGCGGGACTCAAAAGGGAGTGCGCAGGACGCCGTAGAAAGTGTGTGGGACCCAAATGGGAGTGCGCCGGACGCCGTAGAAAGTGTGTGGGACCCGAATGCGAGTGCGCCGGACGCCGTAGAAAGTGTGTGGGACCCAAGGTCGATTGCGCCAGACGACGAAGAAAGTGTGTGGGACCCAAATTCAAATGCGCCGGACGCCGTAGGAAGTGTGCGGGACCGAAGTGAGAGTTCGCCGGACGCCGTAGAAAGTGTGTGGGACCCAAGGTAGAGTGCGCCGGACGCCGTAGACAGTGTGCGGGACCCAAAAGGGAGTGCGCAGGACCCCTTAGAAACTGTGCGGGACCCAAATGCGAGTGCGCCGGACGCCGTAGAAAGTGTGCGGGACCCAAAAGGGAGTACGCAGGACGCCTTAGAAACTGTGCGGGACCCGAGTGGGAGTGCGCAGGACGCCTCAGAAAGTGTGTGGGACCCAAATGGGAGTGCGCCGGACGCCGTAGAAAGTGTGTGGGACCCGAATGCGAGTGCGCCGGACGCCGGAGAAAGTGTGCGGGACTCAAAAGGGAGTGCGCAGGACGCCTTAGGAAGTGTGCGGGACCCGAGTGGGAGTGCGCAGGACGCCGTAGAAAGTGTGTGGGACCCAAATGCGAGTGCGCCGGATGCCGTGGAAAGTGTGCGGGACCCAAGTGGGAGTGCGCCGGACGCCGTAGAAAGTGTGTGGGACCCAAGGTCGATTGCGCCAGACGACGAAGAAAGTGTGTGGGACCCGAATGCGAGTGCGCCGGACGCCGGAGAAAGTGTGCGGGACTCAAAAGGGAGTGCGCAGGACGCCTTAGGAAGTGTGCGGGACCCGAGTGGGAGTGCGCAGGACGCCGTAGAAAGTGTGTGGGACCCAAGTGGGAGTGCGCCGGACGCCGTAGAAAGTGTGTGGGACCCGAATGCGAGTGCGCCGGACGCCGGAGAAAGTGTGCGGGACTCAAAAGGGAGTGCTCAGGACGCCGTAGAAAGTGTGTGGGACCCAAATGGGAGTGCGCCGGACGCCGTAGAAAGTGTGTGGGACCCAAATGCGAGTGCGCCGGATGCCGTAGAAAGTGTGTGGGACCCAAGGTCGATTGCGCCAGACGACGTAGAAAGTGTGTGGGACCCAAATTGAAATGCGCCGGACGCCGTAGGAAGTGTGCGGGACCAAAGTGAGAGTGCGCCGGACGCCGTAGAAAGTGTGCGGGACCCAAGTGGGAGTGCGCCAGACGACGTAGAGAGTGTGTCGGACCCAAATGCGAGTGCGCCGGACCCCCTAGAAACTGTGCGGAACCCAAATACGAGTGCGCCGGACGCCGTAGAAAGTGTGCGGGACTCAAAAGGGAGTGCTCAGGACGCCTTAGAAAGTGTGTGGAACCCAAATGCGTGTGCGCCGGATGCCGTGGAAAGTGTGCGGGACCCAAGTGGAAGTGCGCCGGATGCCGTAGAAAGTGTGTGGGATCCAAGGTCGATAGCGCCAGACAACGTAGAAAGTGTGTGGGACCCAAATTGAAATGCGCAGGACCCCTTAGAAACTGTGCGGGACCCAAATGCGAGTGCGCCGGACGCCGTAGAAAGTGTGCAGGACCCAAAAGGGAGTACGCAGGACGCCTTAGAAACTGTGCGGGACCCGAGTGGGTGTGCGCAGAACGCCGTAGAAAGTCTGTGGGACCCGAATGCGAGTGCGCCGGACGCCGGAGAAAGTGTGCGGGACTCAAAAGGGAGGGAGCAGGACGCCTTAGGAAGTGTGGGGGACTCGAGTGGGAGTGCGCAGGACGCCGTGGAAAGTGTGCGGGACCCGAGTGGGAGTGCGCAGGACGCCGTGGAAAGTGTGCGGGACCCGAGTGGGAGTGCGCCGGACGCCTCAGAAAGTGTGTGGGACCCAAATGGGAGTGCGCCGGACGCCGTAGAAAGTGTGTGGGACCCAAGATCGATTGCGCCAGACGACGAAGAAAGTGTGCGGGACTCAAAAGGGAGTGCGCAGGACGCCTTAGGAAGTGTGCGGGACCCGAGTGGGAGTGCGCAGGACGCCGTAGAAAGTGTGTGGGACCCAAATGGGAGTGCGCCGGACGCCGTAGAAAGTGTGTGGGACCCAAATGCAAGTGCGCCGGACGCTGGAGAAAGTGTGCGGGACCCAAAAGGGAGTGCGCAGGACGCCGTAGAAAGTGTGTGGGACCCAAATGCGAGTGCGCCGGATGCCGTAGAAAGTGTGCGGGACCCAAGTGGGAGTGCGCCAGACGACGAAGAAAGTGTGTGGGACCCAAATTCAAATGCGCCGGACGCCGTAGAAAGTGTGTGGGACGCTAGGTAGAGTGCGCCAGACGACGTAGAGAGTGTGTGGGACCCAAATGCGAGTGCGCCGGATGCCGTAGAAAGTGTGTTGGACCCAAGGTCGAGTGCGCCGGATGCCGTAGAAAGTGTGTGGGACCCAAATGCGAGTGCGCCGGATGCCGTAGAAAGTGTGTGGGACCCAAGGTCGATTGCGCCAGACGACGTAGAAAGTGTGTGGGACCCAAATTGAAATGCGCCGGACGCCGTAGGAAGTGTGCGTGACCGAAGTGAGAGTTCGCCGGACGCCGTAGACAGTGTGCGGGACTCAAGAGGGAGTGCGCAGGACCCCTTAGAAACTGTGCGGGACCCAAATGCGAGTGCGCCGGACGCCGTAGAAAGTGTGCAGGACCCAAAAGGGAGTGCGCAGGACGCCTTAGGAAGTGCACGGGACCCTAATGGGAGTGCGCCGTACGCCGTAGAAAGTGTGCGGGACCCGAATGCGAGTGCGCCGGACGCCGGAGAAAGTGTGCGGGACTCAAAAGGGAGTGCGCAGGACGCCTTAGGAAGTGTGTTGGACCCAAATGCGAGTGCGCCGGATGCCGTGGAAAGTGTGCGGGACCCAAGTGGGAGTGCGCCAGATGACGAAGAAAGTGTGTGGGACCCAAATTCAAATGCGCCGGACGCCGTAGGAAGTGTGCAGGACCGAAGTGAGAGTGCGCCAGACGCCGTAGAAAGTGTGTGGGACCCAAAGGCGAGTGCGCCGAATGCCGTAGAAAATGTGTGGGACCCAAGGTCGATTGCGCCATTGACTTACTTGACTTAATCGGTTGGCTTTCGCCTGACGCGGTCATTCCGCATCTTCACCGAGGTGTGCCGTCCTAGTAGTCAGCCGTGTCCATTTTTCACGGTCTTCAGCCACAATTTGAACACATTCCATCCAGCTGTCACTATTCCATTTCCTGCAAAACGAAACATCGCGCCTGAACTGTCTTTCGATGCCGAGTGACTTTAAATCCTCTTTAACCACATCCGTCCAGAACTTTCGCCTACGCCCAGGTGGCCGTTTCCAGACAGGATTTGGAAGCATTTTTAAAGCGTGTTGTACGAGACGATCCGGCGTTCTTCTTAGTATATGCCCGAGCAGTCGAAGTCGACTTTCCATTGCTGCTTGAGATGGCGTTAGGAGATGCTGGCACCTCCCTCGTGTCAAGCGTTGATGTACTGCGTCGATTTCCTTGTAAAGGTCTTCGTTATGGCATACACGCGGCCAGAAATATCCAAGCAAACGCCTAAAAAGCTTCCTCTCCGTGCAATCCAACCTTTCCATCTGCGTTTTCGGTGCTGCCCACGTCTCCGATCCGTACATCATGATAGGGCGAATAGCGGATAGGTAGACGAGCAACTTGACTTCCTTCGCGATGGTGGTAGACCACAAACACTTGGTTAGAGAATTGAATGCAGACGTAGCTTTCGCACATCGTTGTCGAATATCCGCTGCATAACTACCATCGTTCTTCAGCAAACAGCCCAAATAACAGAAATCGTCCACCAGTTCGATACGTTGTCCGTCCACACAAACTCCAGTTGAAGGCCTCTGAGAGACCCACATCTGCTTACATTTGTCGGGACGAAGACGAAGTCCATAGGCTGCGGCATACTTCGAAACGAGGTTCAGAATCCTTTGCAGTTTTGCGTTGTTTTCAGCGAATAACACAATGTCGTCGGCGTACTCCAGGTCGACAAGGGAGCGTCCTGATGGTGTTAGGATCACATCCGCAGGAAACTGTTCTGCAACTCTACGCATGATGTCATCAACGGCGAAGTTGAAAAGAAAAGGTCCTGCAACGGCTCCTTGCCTTACTCCTGTTTTCACCTCGAAAGCTGACGTAAATCCGACAGGTGTACGAACTGCTGCTGTTGTTCCTTTGTTCATGTCCTCGATTAACCGAACATACTTTTCCGGGACTCCATCTGCTCGCAGAGCATTGAGCAATCGATCACGATGAGGGAGAGTCGAACGCGGCTTCAAAGTCCAAAAAAGCAAGCTGTAATGGCTTCTGAAAACCGCTGCCACGATTCAATTACTCTTCTCACGACGAACACTTGGTCGATGGTCGATCTTCCAGGTCGAAAACCGGCTTGCTCATCTCTGGTCGTTCCTTCACGATGTTTGATAAGTCGCTCGAGAATGATACGTTCTAAAACCTTGTACATGACACGAAGTAGAGAGATTCCTCTGTAGTTCTTAGGATCCGTGACGGATAGCTTCTTGTGAAGAGGTACGATGATCGCATGTCTCCACGAATCGGGTATCCTTTCGCTCATCCATATGGCACGGATGGTGTTGGTCATTTCACGAATCCCAGACGGAGGAAGAGCTTTCAGCATTTCAGCAGTGATGTTGTCATCTCCACCTCGCCTTTCCATTCTTCATTTTCCGGACACAATCCAAAACTTCAGACTCAGTCGGCGGTTCCTCACTGACATCGTAATGTGCTCTCTGAACATGCGGGAGCTCAGGTACTGATGGCGCTGGACGATTCAGGAGTGAACTGAAGTAATCCTTCCATATTGGCAGCGTCGCATCACCATCTGCAACTCCATTGGTAGTGTTCAAGACAGGAGAACATCTCTTCATCTTCCCGCTATACTGTCGCAGCAACGTGTAGGCTTTCTTCGGATTCTTCTCCTCCCAGGCCCTCTCGAACTCCTTAGCCCTACACCTCCCCTCTCGTTCGCGGTCCCTTTGAAGCTGCCGACGCAACTTCCTCCTCAGACGCTTCTCCTCCACGAAGTTTCCTGCAGTTCGGAGAGCACATACTCTGTTGTAGGTAGATGTTGTTTCTTCTGAGACGTAGGCGAACTTCTTCTTAGGCTGTACAACCGGGAGTGCCTCTTTCGAAGCGTCCTGGATCCACTAGACAAAAAGAATCCGCGTCGCAAAGTTTCTTCTTAGTCCGTACTCCGATGTGAATAGAAACGCGTTGTCGGAAATTCCTTCTGCACTCTTCATCTCTGAGACTTGTCATGTCAATCCTCTGGAGAGGCTGAGCCCTCGCTTCCTCTTATGAATCCTCGCAGTGAAGTTCAACAGAACAGGACGGTGATCCGAATCGAATGCGACATCCCACACAGCTCTAGATCTTCGAATGTCCGATACTGGAATATTCCTCGTCCAGGACATAGTCAAGCTGTAGTTTCAAAGTTGTCATCTTCCGCTACCGCTGCTCTTCTGGAGATAGCCGGGTTGGTCCCTGCCACGTAAGCTGATGGCGGCGATGATTCCTCTTGAATGTCGATGCAATAATCAGACCACTGCGTTCACAAAGTCGACAAGGCGGTAGCCATTGTCCGATGTTTGCTCCTCTGAATAGAACCGTTTACCGAGTACTTCGGATTCCTGATCAAGTCCCATCTTTGCATTTGCGTCAATCCCCACGACAACAGCATGTTGACAAGGTATCCTGGCCAGCAACGTATTGAGTTCCTCATAAAACGCATTCTTCGAATTGTCTTCGGCGGTTTCAGTGGGCGCATGAGCACTCACTATCCACAGATTGAATCCTCTGTGATCCCGCAGTCGTACGACTGCATTCCGTCACGACGTTGAGCCGAACTCCTTGACCATACCATTGAAATCCTTCTTTACAGCTATTGCACAGCCTCCCACTCTCCTATCGTCAGCGTTACCGCAGTAGATGGTGTACTCTCCGACGCTGATAACGGGTCTATCTCGAGGCGGGTTTCCTGCAAAGCAGCAAACGGTGCATGGAAATAGCTCAGAAGTCTGGATAGCGCAGTTTTTGGATATCACTCGACAGCGATCGACAGTTCAGGGTGGCGAAATTGTGGCTTGTGGCCAAAGACTCCATGACTCCCTAGGTACGGATCCTAAGGTGTTATGGACCAGAGGCCTTAGTGTGCCGGACGGCGACACCTTTATGCAATGTGCGGGATACTTTCGCGATATAGTTGTGCACGCTATATCGATTGCGCCAGACGCCGTAGAAAGTGTGTGGGACCCAAATGCGAGTGCGCCGGACGCCGTAGGAAGTGTGCGGGACCGAAGTGAGAGTGCGCCGGACGCCGTAGAAAGTGTGTGGGGGTATCCTAGGTGGAGTGCGCCAGACGACGTAGAAAGTGTGTGGGACCCAAATTCGAATGCGCCGGACGCCGTAGGAAGTGTGCGGGACCCAAATGCGAGTGCGCCGGATGCCGTAGAAAGTGTGCGGGACCCAAATGCGAGTGCGCCGGACGCCGTAGGAAGTGTGCGGGACCCAAATGCGAGTGCGCCGGACGCCGTAGAAAGTGTGTGGGACGCTAGGTAGAGTGCGCCAGACGACGTAGAGAGTGTGTGGGACCCAAATGCGAGTGCGCCGGATGCCGTAGAAATTGCGTGGGACCCATGGTCGATTGCGCCAGACGACGTATAAAGTGTGTGGGACCCAAATTGAAATGCGCCGGACGCCGTAGGAAGTGTGCGGGACCGAAGTGAGAGTTCGCCGGAAGCCGTAGAAAGTGTGTGGGACTCAAGGTAGAGTGCGCCAGACGACGTAGAGAGTGTGTGGGACCCAGATTGAAATGCGCCGGACGCCGTAGGAAGTGTGCGCGACCAAAGTGAGAGTGCGCCGGACGCCGTAGAAAGTGTGCGGGACCCCATTGGGAGTGCGCCGGACGCCGCAGAAAGTGTGCGGGACCCAAATGCGAGTGCGCCGGATACCGTAGAAAGTGTGCGGGGCCCAAATGCGAGGGCGCCGGACGCCGTAGGAAGGGTGCGGGACCCTAATGCGAGTGCGCCAGACGCCGTAGGAAGTGTGCGGGACCCAAATGCGAGTGCGCTGGACGCCGTAGAAAGTGTGTGGGACGCTAGGTAGAGTGCGCCAGACGATCGTAGAAAGTGTGTGGGACCCAAATGCGAGTGCGCCGGACGCCATAGGAAGTGTGCGGGACTCAAAAGGGAGTGCGCAGGAGGCCTTAGGAAGTGTGCGGGACCCGAGTGGGAGTGCGCAGGACGCCGTAGAAAGTGTGTGGGACCCTAGGTAGAGTGCGCCAGACGACGTAGAAAGTGTGTGGGACCCAAATCAAATGCGCCGGACGCCGTAGAAAGTGTGTGGGTCCCTAGGTAGAGTGCGCCAGACGACGTAGAAAGTGTGTGGGACCCAAATGCGAGTGCGCCGGATGCCGTAGAAAGTGTGTGGGACCCAAGGTAGAGTGCGCCAAACGACGTAGAAAGTGTGTGGGACCCAAACTGAAATGCGCCGGACGCCGTAGGAAGTGGGCGGGACCGAAGTGAGAGAGCGCCGGATGCCGTAGAAAGTGTGTGGGACCCAAGGTAGAGTGCGCCAAACGTTGTAGAAAGTGTGTGGGACCCAAATGCGAGTGCGCCGGATGCCGTGGAAAGTGCGTGGGACCCGAATGCGAGTGCGCCGGACGCCAGAGAAAGTGTGCGGGACCCAAATGCGAGTGCGCCGGACGCCGTAGGAAGTGTGCGGGACTCAAAAGGGAGTGTGCAGGAGGCCTTAGGAAGTGTGTGGGACCCAAATGCGAGTGCGCCGGATGCCGTAGAAAGTGTGTGGGACACCAATGCGAGTGTGCCGGATGCAGTAGAAAGTGTACGGGACCCGAGTGGGAGTGCGCAGGACGCCTCAGAAAGTGTGTGGGACCCAAATGGGAGTGCGCCGGACGCCGTAGAAAGTGTGGACCCAAGGTAGAGTGCGCCAGACGACGTAGAAAGTGTGTGGGACCCAAATGCGAGTGCGCCGGACGCCGTAGGAAGTGTGCGGGACCCAAATGCGAGTGCGCCGGACGCCGTAGAAAGTGTGCGGGACGCCGAGGTAGAGTGCGCCAGGACGACGCTTAAGAAAGTGTGCGGGACCTAAATGGGAAAGTGCGCCGGACGCCGTAGAAAGTGTGTGGGACCCAAGGTAGAGTGCGCCAGACGACGTAGAAAGTGTGCGGGACCCAAGTGGGAGCGCGCCGGACGCCGTAGAAAGTGTGTGGGACCCGAGGCCGATTGCGCCAGACGACGTAGAAAGTGTATGGGACCCAAGGTCGAGTGCGCCAGACGCCGTAGGAAGTGTGTGGGACCCTAGTAAGTGCGCCAGATGACGTAGAAAGTGTGTGGGACCCAAATTCAGATGCACCGGACGCCGTAGGAAGTGTGTGGGACCCTAGGTAGAGTGCGCCAGACGACGTAGAAAGTGTGTGGGACCCAAATTCAAATGCGCCGGACGCCGTAGGAAGTGTGCAGGACCGAAGTGGGAGTGCGCCGGACGCCGTAGAATGTGTGTGGGACCCAAATTGAACAGCGCCGGACGCCGTAGAAAGTGTGTGGGACCCTAATGCGAGTGCGCCGGACGCCGTAGGAAGTGTGTGCGGGACCCAAATGCGAGTGCGCCGGACGCCGTAGGAAGTGTGTGGGACCCAAATTCAAATGCGCCGGACGCCGTAGGAAGTGTGCAGGACCGAAGTGAGAGTGCGCCAGACGCCGTAGAAAGTGTGCGGGACCCAAATGCGAGTGCGCCGGATGCCGTAGAAAAAGTGCGGGACCCAAATGCGAGTGCGCCGGACGCCGTAGGAAGTGTGCGGGACCCAAATGCGAGTGCGCCGGACGCCGTAGAAAGTGTGTGGGACCCTAGGTAGAGTGCGCCAGACGACGTAGAAAGTGTGCAGGACCGAAGTGAGAGTGCGCCAGACGCCGTAGAAAGTGTGCGGGACCCAAATGCGAGTGCGCCGGATGCCGTAGAAAAAGTGCGGGACCCAATTGCGAGTGCGCCGGACGCCGTAGGAAGTGTGCGGGACCCAAATGCGAGTGCGCCGCACGCCGTAGAAAGTGTGTGGGATCCTAGGTAGAGTGCGCCAGACGACGTAGAAAGTGTGTGGGCCCCAAATGCGAGTGCGCCGGATGCCGTAGAAAGTGTGGGACGCTAGGTAGAGTGCGCCAGACGACGTTGAAAGTGTGTGGGACCCAAATTGAACAGCCCCGGACGCTGTAGGAAGTGTGTGGTACCCTAGGTAGAGTGCGCCAGACGACGTAGAAAGTGTGTGGGACCCAAATGCGAGTGCGCCGGATGCCGTATGAAGTGTGCGGGACCGAAGTGAGAGTTCGCCGGACGCCGTAGAAAGTGTGTGGGACCCAAGGTAGAGTGCGCCGGACGCCGTAGACAGTGTGCGGGACCCAAAAGGGAGTGCGCAGGACCCCTTAGAAACTGTGCGGGACCCAAATGCGAGTGCGCCGGACGCCGTAGATAGTGTGCGGGACCCGAGTGGGTGTACGCAGGACGCCTTAGAAACTGTGCGGGACCCGAGTGGGAGTGCGCAGGACGCCTCAGAAAGTGTGTGGGACCCATGTGGGAGTGCGCCGGACGCCGTAGAAAGTGTGTGGGACCCAAGATCGATTGCGCCAGACGACGAAGAAAGTGTGCGGGACTCAAAAGGGAGTGCGCAGGACGCCTTAGGAAGTGTGCGGGACCGAAGTGAGAGTTCGCCAGACGCCGTAGAAAGTGTGCGGGACCCAAATGCGAGTGCGCCGGATGCCGTAGAAAGTGTGCGTGACCCAAATGCGAGTGCGCCGGACGCAGTAGGAAGTGTGCGGGACCCAAATGCGAGTGCGCCGGACGCCGTAGAAAGTGTGTGGGACGCTAGGTAGAGTGCGCCAGACGACGTAGAAAGTGTGTGGGACCCAAATGCGAGTGCGCCGGATGCCGTAGAAAGTGTGTGGGACCCTAGGTAGAGTGCGCCAGACGACGTAGAAAGTGTGTGGGACCCAAATGCGAGTGCGCCGGATGCCGTAGAAAGTGTGTGGGACGCTAGGTAGAGTGCGCCAGACGACGTAGAAAGTGTGTGGGACCCAAATTGAACAGCCCCGGACGCTGTAGGAAGTGTGTGGGACCCTAGGTAGAGTGCGCCGGACGCCGCAGGAAGTGTGCGGGACCCAAATGCGAGTGCGCCGGATGCCGTAGAAAGTGTGTGGGATCCAAGGTCGATAGCGCCAGACAACGTAGAAAGTGTGTGGGACCCAAATTGAAATGCGCCGGACGCCGTAGGAAGTGTGCGGGACCGAAGTGAGAGTTCGCCGGACGCCGTAGACAGTGTGCGGGACTCAAGAGGGAGTGCGCAGGACCCCTTAGAAAGTGTGTGGAACCCAAATGCGTGTGCGCCGGATGCCGTGGAAAGTGTGCGGGACCCAAGATCGATTGCGCCAGACGCCGTAGAAAGTGTGTGGGACCCAAGATCGATTGCGCCAGACGACGAAGAAAGTGTGTGGGACCCAAATTGAAATGCGCCGGACGCCGTAGGAAGTGTGCGGGACCCGAGTGGGAGTGCGCAGGACGCCGTAGAAAGTGTGTGGGACCCAAGATCGATTGCGCCAGACGACGAAGAAAGTGTGTGGGACCCAAATTCAAATGCGCCGGACGCCGTAGGAAGTGTGCGGGACCGAAGTGAGAGTTCGCCAGACGCCGTAGAAAGTGTGCGGGACCCAAATGCGAGTGCGCCGGACGCCTTAGGAAAGTGTGCGGGACCCAAGTGCGAGTGCGCCGGATGCCGTAGAAAGTGTGCGTGACCCAAATGCGAGTGCGCCGGACGCCGTAGGAAGTGTGCGGGACCCAAATGCGAGTGCGCCGGACGCCGTAGAAAGTGTGTGGGACGCTAGGTAGAGTGCGCCAGACGACGTAGAAAGTGTGTGGGACCCAAATGCGAGTGCGCCGGACGCCGTAGAAAGTGTGCGGGACCCCATTGGGAGTGCGCCGGACGCCGCAGAAAGTGTGTGCGACCCAAGGTCGATTGCGCCAGACGACGTAGAAAGTGTGTGGGACCCAAGGTAGAGTGCGCCAGACGACGTAGAAAGTGTGTGGGACCCAAATTGAAATGCCCCGGACGCCGTAGGAAGTGTGTGGGACCCTAGGTAGAGTGCGCCAGACGACGTAGAAAGTGTGTGGGACCCAAATGCGAGTGCGCCGGATGCCGTAGAAAGTGTGTGGGACCCAAGGTCGATTGCGCCAGACAACGTAGAAAGTGTGTGGGACCCAAATTGAAATGCGCCGGACGCCGTAGGAAGTGTGCGGGACCGAAGTGAGAGTTCGCCGGACGCCGTAGAAAGTGTGTGGGACCCAAGGTAGAGTGCGCCGGACGCCGTAGACAGTGTGCGGGACCCAAAAGGGAGTGCGCAGGACCCCTTAGAAACTGTGCGGGACCCAAATGCGAGTGCGCCGGACGCCGTAGAAAGTGTGCGGGACCCAAAAGGGAGTACGCAGGACGCCTTAGAAACTGTGCGGGACCCGAGTGGGAGTGCGCAGGACGCCTCAGAAAGTGTGTGGGACCCGAGTGGGAGTGCGCCGGACGCCGTAGAAAGTGTGTGGGACCCGAATGCGAGTGCGCCGGACGCCGGAGAAAGTGTGCGGGACCCATGTGGGAGTGCGCCGGACGCCGTAGAAAGTGTGTGGGACCCAAGATCGATTGCGCCAGACGACGAAGAAAGTGTGTGGGACCCAAATTCAAATGCGCCGGACGCCGTAGGAAGTGTGCGGGACCGAAGTGAGAGTTCGCCGGACGCCGTAGAAAGTGTGTGGGACCCAAGGTAGAGTGCGCCAGACGACGTAGAAACTGTGCGGGACCCGAGTGGGAGTGCGCCGGACGCCTCAGAAAGTGTGTGGGACCCAAATTCAAATGCGCCGGACGCCGTAGGAAGTGTGCGGGACCGAAGTGAGAGTTCGCCGGACGCCGTAGAAAGTGTGTGGGACCCAAGGTAGAGTGCGCCGGACGCCGTAGACAGTGTGCGGGACCCAAAAGGGAGTGCGCAGGACCCCTTAGAAACTGTGCGGAACCCAAATACGAGTGCGCCGGACGCCGTAGAAAGTGTGCGGGACTCAAAAGGGAGTGCGCAGGACGCCTTAGAAAGTGTGCGGGACCCGAGTGGGAGTGCGCAGGACGCCGTAGAAAGTGTGTGGGACCCAAGGTCGAGTGCGCCGGACGCCGTAGAAAGTGTGCGGGACCCAAATGCGAGTGGAAGCTGACGCTGGAGAAAGTGTGGGCTCAAAAGGGAGGTGCAGGACGCCTCAGAAAGTGTGCGGATCCGGAGTGGGAGTGCGCGGGACGCCTTAGAAAGTGTGCGGGACCCAAGATCGATTGCGCCAGACGCCGTGGAAAGTGTGTGGGACCCAAGATCGATTGCGCCAGACGACGAAGAAAGTGTGTGGGACCCAAATGCGAGTGCGCCGGATGCCGTGGAAAGTGTGCGGGACCCAAGTGGGAGTGCGCCGGACGCCGTAGAAAGTGTGTGGGACCCAAGGTCGAGTGCGCCAGACGACGAAGAAAGTGTGTGGGACCCAAATGCGAGTGCGCCAGACAACGTAGAAAGTGTGTGGGACCCAAATTCAAATGCGCCGGACGCCGTAGGAAGTGTGCGGGACCGAAGTGAGAGTTCGCCGGACGCCGTAGAAAGTGTGTGGGACCCAAGGTAGAGTGCGCCGGACGCCGTAGACAGTGTGCGGGACCCAAAAGGGAGTGCGCAGGACCCCTTAGAAACTGTGCGGAACCCAAATACGAGTGCGCCGGACGCCGTAGAAAGTGTGCGGGACTCAAAAGGGTGTACGCAGGACGCCTTAGAAACTGTGCGGGACCCGAGTGGGAGTGCGCCGGACGCCTCAGAAAGTGTGTGGGACCCAAATGGGAGTGCGCCGGACGCCGTAGAAAGTGTGTGGGACCCGAATGCGAGTGCGCCGGACGCCGGAGAAAGTGTGCGGGACTCAAAAGGGAGTGCGCAGGACGCCTTAGAAAGTGTGCGGGACCCAAATGCGAGTGCGCCGGATGCCGTAGAAAGTGTGCGGGACCCAAGTGGGAGTGCGCCGGACGCCGTAGAAAGTGTGTGGGACCCAAGGTCGATTGCGCCAGACGACGTAGAAAGTGTGTGGGACCCAAATGCGAGTGCGCCGGATGCCGTAGAAAGTGTGTGGGATCCAAGGTCGATAGCGCCAGACAACGTAGAAAGTGTGTGGGACCCAAGATCGATTGCGCCAGACGACGAAGAAAGTGTGTGGGACCCGAATTCAAATGCGCCGGACGCCGTAGGAAGTGTGCGTGACCCAAGGTCGATTGCGTCAGACGACGTAGTAAGTGTGTGGGACCCAAGGTAGAGTGCGCCAGACGACGTAGAAAGTGTGTGGGACCCAAATGCGAGTGCGCCGGATGCCGTAGAAAGTGTGTGGGACCCAAGGTCGATTGCGCCAGACAACGTAGAAAGTGTGTGGGACCCAAATTGAAATGCGCCGGACGCCGTAGGAAGTGTGCGGGACCGAAGTGAGAGTTCGCCGGACGCCGTAGAAAGTGTGTGGGACCCAAGGTAGAGTGCGCCGGACGCCGTAGACAGTGTGCGGGACCCAAAAGGGAGTGCGCAGGACCCCTTAGAAACTGTGCGGGACCCAAATGCGAGTGCGCCGGACGCCGTAGATAGTGTGCGGGACCCGAGTGGGTGTACGCAGGACGCCTTAGAAACTGTGCGGGACCCGAACAGGGAGTGCGCAGGACGCCTCAGAAAGTGTGTGGGACCCAAATGGGAGTGCGCCGGACGCCGTAGAAAGTGTGTGGGACCCGAATGCGAGTGCGCCGGACGCCGGAGAAAGTGTGCGGGACTCAAAAGGGAGTGCGCAGGACGCCTTAGAAAGTGTGCGGGACCCGAGTGGGAGTGCTCAGGACGCCTTAGAAAGTGTGTGGAACCCAAATGCGTGTGCGCCGGATGCCGTGGAAAGTGTGCGGGACCCAAGTGGGAGTGCGCCGGACGCCGTAGAAAGTGTGTGGGACCCAAGGTCGATTGCGCCAGACGACGTAGAAAGTGTGTGGGACCCAAATGCTCAGACAATGGGGTGGACCGACCGCGGGCGAAAAATTGCGTTTCGTACCGACCGCGTGTCACTGTCGTACTGACCGCGGGCAAAAATGCATTTCGTACCAAACGCGCGCAGGTTTGCGTACCTGACCGCGCAAACGAGATAGTGCACACGCGGTCGATACGCCTGTGCTGCGTACCGAGCTGCTCGCGGAATTTGATGGCGACGTGACTGACCGCGCGCGTATCTCATTCCTTTGCGCGGTCAGTACGGAATATGACTTTTCGCTGCGGGTCAGTAATGCGCGAGCACACGCAGTCAGTACGCAAGTGGTCGTTCGTTCGGTACGCAACTGTCCGCGTTCAGCACGCACGGAAAACTGGTCGGTGAGGTCGTTCCTTTCAGTTTGCGCGGTCGGTACGCAATTTTCTCGGCGTTCACCACGCAATTCGCCCGCGTTCAGTAGTCGCAAGCAAAACTGCTCGCTGAGATCGGTTTGTCGGTCTGCGTGGTTGGTACGCAAAGTGATCGCGTTCTGAGCAACCCATTCGAATGCGTTCAGCACGCGAGCAGACTGCGGTGTGGTCGGTTTGTCAGTCTGCACGGTCAGTGCGGCAGGTGTGCGCGTTCAGTAACGCAATCGACCGCGTTCAGCATACGCAAACAAACTGGATCGGTGAGATCGATTTGTCAGTCTGCGCGGTCGGTACGCAAGTGATCGCGTTCAGTACCCAATCGACCGCGTTCAGCACGCGAGCAGACTGGTGGTGGGTCGGTTTGTCAGTCTGCAACGGTCAGTGGGCAGGTGTGCGCGTTCAGTACGCAATCGACCGCGTTCAGTGCACGCGAAACAAACTGATCGGTGAGATCGATTTGTCAAGTTCTCAGCGGTGGAACGCAAGTGTTTGCGTTCAGTAAGGCAACAATCGCTCCGCATTCAGTACGCAAACAAACTCGTCGGTGAAATCAGTTTTTCAGTTCAGCAGTTGGTAACGCAAGTGTTTGCGTTCAGTACGCACAATAGCGTGCGTTCACTACGCAAGCAAATTACCTGTTGAGATCGGGTTTGTCGGTCTGCGCGGGTCGGAACGCACGTGTGCGGGATCAGTACGCAATCGCCCGCGTTCTGCGGTGTGCAGGTGAACTCGTGAGAGTTGCGGGTTGATAGGCAAGTGCACGTGCTTAGTTAACAACGGAATCCCTGAGCTTATGCGCATTTAGTCTACCGCTTCATCGGAGGCAGGGCCTTCCTTGAAAAGTTTTGACTTTTTGTACTTGTAGAGAGTCTGATATTGGTCTTCGTGACAACTGTGCCATCAAAACCGAGAACTTGACGTCCACTGATATGGAACAATTTTTTTGACTATAACGGTTGCCAAACTAATAACTTTGTTCACACACGTCTGGCTTCATCTCCATCCCAAGCCTATGCAACCTGTTTTCTTCAAAAAACAATCAGTGCTCATGAAAAAGTCCTGTTACTCGAGTGAAGGGAAAACTATATGCACGGACGTAGTGATCCTACTGATGGCCGGTTTTAGGTTTTTTCTGTGTTTTTCTCCTAGGCTCTTGCAGCTGACTTTCGTCACAATGAGGGTAAGCCCAGACATACGTGGATGTGGGACTTAAAGGCAGGCTGACCTCGTCATAACGAGGGTCGCTTCCAGACATACGTGTATGTCGGACCCTAAAGGCAGTGTTCACGATAAATTTCACTTCCGATATCTTCACGGATTATGAAGGTCTGGTGCCCTATATAGCAAGGCATGCTTAGTTATGCACCGTTCGCGATAAAAATCGCGTTTCTGTTTCTTTGCCTATCTTGAGACCGGTCCCATTCTGATTCCTAAAGATGCTTCTGAATCGTACAAGACCTTCTGGGAATGGAGTTATGGTCTCAAAATTGAGCTAGGGAAAATGGTGGACGAGTTGTCCGAGGCTTGTAATTTTCGTCTTTGCAGCCACATATGCGAGCAGACCTGAGTAAAGAGGGAAGTTGAGAATGAAGGGAAGAACGGGGCTTTTGTTCGGAAACCCTAGCTCAACTCACGATTTCAAGTGTTCCTTTGTTCATGTCAGAGGCGTGGCGGGGAGAGGGGCGCGACGGCCCACAGCGGCGGGGTTTGCTCCACTTTTCTAAGCCGTTTTGGCGGCCCTTGGTAGGCTTTTTCGTACCGTTTCTTCAACGCTGTTCTGCTTATGAGAGCCACGGGAAGCGTTTGTCATGAAAATTCTCTGAGGATGAAGTTTTATCGCAAACAGTGCTCTTCAAAAAAGACACGAAAGATTGTTTTTGAGCAAAAATTAGGCCCCCTTTGTTTTCGTTGATTTTTTGAGCGTGGAGGAATTAATTTAGAAGCGTATGATACCCATCAGTGCAATGAAGCAATCAGCTCACTTATCAGCTACTAATTTCTTTGACTTGATCATTCCTTTGATCTGGAGTCTTCATTTGTTCATTCCCAGGGGCGGGATCTGGGGCACCAGGCGTGTCTGGGACTCCAAAAACGCTTGTTTGCAACCTTTTTTGTCCGGGCTCCTGGCTTGTTTTCATCACCGTTCTTTTTCGACACTGGGAGCAAGTCAACGAGGTTGATCATCGTGAACGCTGCCTTTAAAGGCAGCGTCCGCGCAGAAAACCGCACTGGTTTTTTCCATATCAATCCAATGTTTGAACCCCAGGAGATAGCCGGCAAAGCTTGAGACCGTGCTGGGTACTGTGGCCGCTACAGCCTTTCGAAACTGCCCGTGTCTGAAAAGGTTTTCCCGGTCGATCATCTGTGCACAAGGAGCAGAAGCGCCAACAGGCCCCGGCAAATCTCAATGTCCATATTCTTATTTCGAGAAATTCGCAGTTCAACGTGTATCGGAGTTTAGTTTAATAGGATTCCTCCTGACACTAAAAGGCCAAAAGAAATAATCAATTTAAGAAGTTACAGGGCTAAACACTCTAGACGTCCAGCATTTCTGACACCGTATTACACAAGACACACTGACAGACGTTGGAAAAATAGCAGAATGTTTCGATTTCAAACGAATTTCTTCAGACACTTGAGTAAGGTGGTCTTTTTACATATATCACAACCTGTGAGGTTACTTCACCAAAATAGTGAAAACTTGAACACGATTTTTTGGTGCGTACACTGCCTTAAGCATCCATTTTGATCACGAGCAAATAAGCAGGAATTCAAAATTTTCCTTCAAACATCCAGGATGTCTTATCGAATGTCAGCTAACTGGGTGCTGTGATAAATCAACACTGCCCTTGAATAATGTTTAAAGGAGAAAACAACAATGTACTCATTCCTTCTGTAGTTGGTGTGGTATTTATAGAGACCTCTATCAGTTTTTGTAGCGCCATGTGTGTAGAGCAGGAAAGACTTCTCATACAGTTACAACTGAAATTCCTCCTCCATACTTCATACAATCAGTAGCATATAATCGTTATCGATTGAATATTATTAATGCCAGCTTTGAGTTATCTGTGCATCGCATGATCTTTGGGCTATGAGAAAAAAATCTACTTCTGGATTTTCATATGCTCATGGCGCATATAGAGTGGATGATTTACTAAATGATTCAGGTAACGCAAAATTAACTATACTTGTGAATCGAGGTCGCGATCTGGCGTAACAGTGGTGTAAAATTGCTCAGAGTTGGTACGATGACAAACATGCTGATGTGAAGCAAGAAACCTTTACCAACTGAAAGATGTCCAACCTCAGGTGCAGGCAGGACCTTGAGGTTATTTCTTGTCCATATAGTCATCTAGTTCATTTCAGCAGTGGGAAAAACTCTTAGCTTACCGTTGAGCATGTGCATCGGGCAACGTATAATTTGATATTCTGATTGCGCTTGACAAGCTTTAACACGTGGGAGTGTTACACTGCTCACAACCACTCTTTGATTTGGGGGAGATGTTTGGATTTGCACTGACCAGAATTGAACTCTCTTACCGAGATCTTTGTCACCTGAAACTTCTATGACCTTCTTGATCACCTCGTCACCGGCAACGCTAATGGCACACACCTTATCGACTCTCCTCCCCCCCCGACTCCCCCGGCGTGCCCGGAAAGTTATTTTAAAACTGCCAGTTTTATTTTAATCGCCGGAATTTTTCCTTTACATAATCCCTCTTCCTTCTCTTCCTTTCCTCTTTTTCTGTCTCCTCCGTTCTACTTTCTGCTTTCGGACAACTTCTATAACAAATTTTCTTTTCTCCTCTTATTCATCTTTTTGTGTTGTTCATGCGATACTTTTTCTTGCTATATCTTTCGATTTATTTATCTTATGATTACTAATTTATTCTCTTTTCTTTCCTTCTTTTTGTTTATTCTCTTTTCTTTCCTTGTTTTTTGATCTTTTTTGTTTCTTTGAAGATTCATCACTCTTTCTCAATCTCGATCAGTCTTGCTGTCCTTTAATAGTACCCATACTTTCATCATCTCATTTTTCTTGGTCTAGTCTGTAGTTTTAGGTGGTTTAGTAATGATATTTGACATTTGATATTTTCGAGTTTTTCAAAACATAAATGAAAAAATACTGTCTGCGAGAACTCGTAGAAAAATTTTCTTTCGTAAAAAAGTTGAGCTTATCTTTTCGTGGGAAGAAATCTGGAATATGTTTTCTAACAAAAACAGACACTAAAAAGCCTCGTTTCAGCAGCTTGAACGGCTGACTTTAATTCATTGGAAAAAGCTGTAGAATCACAATCAACTAGTATATCTGATCTTCAATAGAGGGTTTGGAGAATAAATCACACAAGTGAGTCACCTCCACAGTACCATGACCAACTTGAATCCTGAATAGGAAGGACGCGCATTAATCGCTTCAAAAAAACCGTCCTTGATTAGTAAAGACTCACGAGTTTCCAATCATGAAGCATGTATATTTGGCCAACACTGGAGCAAAAAGTGAACGGAAACGAAAAAAAAAAACAAAAAAAAAAAAAAACGTGCAAGCAAGTGTAAAGCCATCTAATGCGGCAGGCCTTTGACAGCCAAATATCGTTTTCCTTATGATCATTAACTTCAATTTTGAGCCAAACACGCCGATAGGCTAAAAACGGCTAGCGATGACCAGTGACTGTCTGGATCAGCCTTTCCAAAATCATGATTGTTCCTCTTGTCTACCTCAGTATAGCATTGAATCTTTTCGAAAGTATTGGGTTGATGGCATACTATGAAACTTTAAAACACTTTCATTCAACAAAACAAAAATAATATCTAATTAAAACATGTGTAAATCAACATTCGAGATATAGTCGCTATATACTTGGTGAACTGGGTTTTTCCCATTTGCTTGGGCATCTCGGCTGATTCTGCAGGGTGTTCCAGTAGTAATTATTGGCGTGCGAACTGGCTTTTGATTTAAAAAATCCAAAAAATTGAAAAAAATCAAATTCTTAAGTTATTTTGATTTTATGGATTTCTTCGAGTCTTTAGCTCTGTATTTCTCACCACAGTTCCCGTAGATATTGATTTCTAATTGAGTATGATCGATGCGAATCCTGGAAGTTCTCGGTGCCATCATCGCAACGCAAAATTAACACACACGGCTGAGACACATCGCCAATCAGCCTCAGACTTACCCCTGAAATGCTAAAAGTCGTTCTTCGTCAGCTTAGTCCGATCTCTGACTCTAGCTTGTAAAAGCATTTTCAAAGATTAGTGGTACTCAGCCTATCTAGGGTTGTCAAAGGGTGAGCGCCCGAGTCAACCGCAATTCGAGACTGTCGACAGCGGATATTAGAGAAAGGGAATCTGTGGTTGGGATCCATCTTATAAGTCGTCAGGAAGGAGCTTCGAATCTTTGTTCACACACCATTTAGAGCAGACCCATTTGGTGTGTCCGCCAGACAAGAAGCTGAATGGAGATCCGAAATTATAGGAAGCTCCATGCATCGTTGCACAGGAGTCACGTATTACGTAATACTATGGCGCAAATAGATGGAAGAAATCATCAGCTCCTGAAAGTTGATAAAGAAATGCGAAAACGACTGGATCGCAGCTAGAAGAACCAATGAGGTCTTACTGTGAGAAGATGTCACTGGTTGGACTGCTCATTATACTTGTTCCGAATCGAATAATCGGATGAGTATCCGACTGTTTCAGTCGGATAAAAAAGTCAACTTTTTATTCGAAAAGTCGGATATTCGAAAAAGTGCTATATCCGACTATAGTCGAAAAGTCGAATATTCGAAAAAGTGCGATATCCGACTACAGTCGAAAAGTCGAATATTCGAAAAAGTGCGATATCCGACTACTGTCGAAAAGTCGAATATTCGAAAAAGTCCGATATCCGACTACAGTCGAAAAGTCGAATATTCGGAAAAAGCGTGATATCCGACTACAGCCGAAAAGTCGAATATCTGAAAGTGCAATATCCGACTACAGTCGAAAGTCGAACACTAAAAGGGTTATATCCGACTACAGTCGAAATCAGAATATTCGAAAGTACGATATCCGACTAGTCGAAAAGTCGAATATTCGAAAGGGCGTGATATCCGACTATAGTCGAAAAGTCGGATATTCAGAAATGAATTTCATTTGGAACAAGTATACTGCCTACACCACTTCTGGTAGATAGCTTGGGAAAGCATCGCAAGCTTTGAAAGTGGAACTCCGCCCGTTTTTCTGGTTTCTGACATGAAAATCAACAAGGACGTTAGCAGTACAAACAGCCCAGAGACCGTTTTGAACCGCCTATATAATCTTATCGATGCGGGCAGCAGACTCGCTGCCTCACACTAGGCCGTGGATAAGCACACAAAGTGAAAGTAATTCAAGAGTGCTGTCGAAGTGTGCTACTCTGAGTCAAACGCGCACGAAGAATTGCGGTCCTGTTTCCGTCGGACCGGCATCCACTAAACTTTCTAGTGTGATCCCTGATGAAGTCTGACATATCAAGCTATTCTTTGGATAGCAAAATTGGCCCACTGGAATCTGCTTTGAGGGAAGCCGCTTGAGCGATAAAAATGAATGACGATCACCTCCGTAGACTGCCTGCGCACGTCTTTCTAAGACTTCTTGAAGTCGATATTCGAACAGATGGCGGATATTTCCAGATCTAACCACTGTTCTGTGTTAACGCTAGTATAAATAAATGTGTCCATTTTTGGAATATTCTTGCTAATCCAGGGTAAGCCTCGAGAAACACGTCAATATCTTGCAGCGCCAATAATTAGTGGAACACCCTGTACGTGCGAAGAAGTCACGATTCCTGGATGCAATCAACGCTTTGACATCAGCCACCAAGTCATCGAAGGTCGTCGTAGACTTTGTTTGTGCTTTTTATCGATGTGTACGGCGGATCTGGGAGCAGATCCTATACCTTATTGGCGATGGATTCGACCACACGGCGCCTAACTTGTGGACGGGCGTTAGAATGGTGTTTGCTGGTTTCGCTAAGGCAAATCGGTGGAAATTGCGAAAGCGTTCAGCCTCTGCTGTTGTCGGAGAGCCTGTGGTGCGCCCATCAAGCCAATTTCCATACTGTTCCAAGATTCTTCAGGCGTCGAACGAAAGTTGATTGATTGATATTAACGTCTTCAGCCAGCGTTCGGCGTTGTCAGGCTTTCGTCCTATTCCACTATTGGGTTCTGAAGTGCTTGATCATCGAAATCCGCTGATGGCCTGACCTCTCTTCTATTCTTTATCGTCCAAATTTAGTGCTGTCACCTGATTTAAAGCGAATAAACCATTTCCGTACTGCGTTATCAGTAATTGTTCTTTCCCAAAAAGCTTCCGTTGAGATCGCGTGAAATGGCTGGGTTGCGGTGCATCCTTTCTCGTAATGGTAGAGCATAACATGGTGAACAGTGAGTATTGTTTTCGAGACGCATTTTTTCAAACTGAATATTGAGGATTATTTTTATATAAAATATTGAGGTCGAAACGCCAGATTTCACTGAAGAAAAACAAGCGTTATTAAAACCGTTCCAAAAATTATGCATCAACCCAATAGATTTTATTGGTGCCAGCAGTAGCATTAACACGCTCGTAAACTTGTTGGGAGAGATAACTGGGGCGGGGAAATTAGGAATGGTATATTCAGACATAACGCCCACTCATTTTTAAGGGTCAATACGAATCCTGGGCTCCAGCCTGTATCCCAGCCCTGCCCCACGTATTTGTGTCCTTCCCTCCAAAACAGAGGCGCTTGGCCATTCCCACCGTCACAACGACGCGCTTGTGGAGTGCCAACAAGTACAACAATAAATAAGTCACATACATCGACAACGGTGGGGGCGAAGTAGCACAGTACCCTCTGTTTTGGAGGAGTAATGGCAAATAGAGGAGGCGGAGAAGCACAGGGCAGGACCAACTTCTGCCACTTCGTGTGGCGGCCTTGTAGGTCGTTTTTGACGCTTCAAAAATGCATAAAAAGGTGTTGTAATCTGGCATACCATTCTATTTCCGTTGTTAGTCTCAACCACATTCACGAGCGTGTATGCTCCCCTTTTATAAAAGCTCTCGTAATTCGCGGTTGCAAAGTCAGCCGTGCATCTTGGGCACAATGCGTTCCGAAACAGTGTCATTTCGTTGGAAGCAATATATGTCTGACGCGCATGCGTACGCGTTTTGGACATGGGTCGGATTTTTTTAGAAAAAAAGTTTTGGAATGAGCGAGCGATAAAATCGGGCGCATACCACGTGAATGCGTACTAACCGTGGCCAATCCTATGTGTGCGACATTTATGCCGACCGGCGGACTAACGTCACGTACCTACCGCGAGGCAATGCGTTACGAGCGCGTGTGGATGCGTACCTGACCGCTTTCCGGATTTGGAAAGACTTCGTACTGACCGCGTGGCGAGACGTGAGCCGCGCCGCGGTCCGTACTAAACGGGTTTCGCTTCGCGTACCGACCGCCGTGGCAGTTTGTTTCCTTGACCGCGTGTTTTGCGTACGAACCGCGAGAAAAAGCGTACTGATCGCGTGGCGATGTACTGATCGCGGGTCATTGCGTACCAACCGCGCGGCATGTGTATCGACCGCGTGGTAATGCGTACTGACCACGTGGCGAGACGCACCGACCGCCGTGGCAGTATGTATCGACCGCGTGGCAGTACGTACCCAACCACGTGGCAAGATCGCACCAACCGCGCGGCACGCGTACTAACCGCGTTGCGTTGCGTACCGACCGCGCGAAAATACAGTACCGAACGCGCGGTACCGACCGCGCGGCGATGCGTACCGACCCCGTTACAATGCGTTTCCACTGCTGTTAGTATACGAAACCGTTCGTACTCGACCGCGTGGCATTGCTCATCGACCGTGGCGATGCGTACTGATCGCGTGGCAGTGCGTACCGAGAGCGCGACAATGCGTACCGACCTGCGTGGCAAGATCGCGTACCGACCGTGCGGCTATATGTACCAACCGCGGTATTCCGTACGGACCGCGTGGACAGTGCGTATCGACCTGCGCTAATTTGCGTGCCGACCGCGTGCAAATTGCGTTCCAAGCGTCGCCCATCCCGCCGTCGGTACGCAACTTGTCCGCCGTCGGTCCACCCCACTGCTCCGCGCGTTACGGAGCGTGGATGCGTACCGACCGCTTCGATTTGGAAAGACTTCGTACTGACCGCGTGGCGAGACGTACCGACGACCGCGCCGCGGTCCGTACTCAAACGGGTTTCGCTTCGCGTACCGACCGCCAGGTGGCAGTTTGTTTCCTTGACTGCGTGTTTTTGCGTACGAACCGCGAGAAAAAGCGTACTGATCGCGTGGCGATGTGTACCGATCGTGGGTCATTGCGGGCACCAACCGCGCGGCAGTATGTGATCGACCGCGTGGTAACGCGTACTGACCCCACGTGGCGAGATCGCACCGACCGGCCGTGGCAGTATGTATCGACCGCGTGGCAGCAATACGTACCGCCAAACCACGTGGCAAGATCGGTACCAACCGCGCGGCAACGCGTACCACCGCGTTGCGTTGCGGTACCGACCGCGCGAAAATATGTACCGAACGCGCGGCAAGACGTACCGACCGGGCGCGGCGATGCGTACCGACCCCGTTACAACAATGCGTTTCCCACTGCTAGTTAGTATACGAAAACCGTTCGTACTCGACTCGCGTGGCATTCGTCGCTCTCATCGACCGCGTGGCGATGCGTACTGATCGCGTGGCAGTGCGTACCGAGAGCGTGACAATGCGTACCGACCTGCGTGGCAAGATCGCGTACCGACCGCGCGGCTATACGTAACTAACCGCGTGGTATTCCGTACGGACCGCGTGGACAGTGCGTATCGACCTGCGCTAATTTGCGTGCCGACCGCGTGCAAATTGCGTTCCAAGCGTCGCTCCATCCCGGGCTAGTCGGTACGCAACTTGTCCTTTGCCGTCGGTCCACCCCACTGTCTGAGGCGCGCACGGAGCGTGGATGCGTACTGACCGCTTCGATTTGGAAAGACTTCTGTACTGACCGCGTGGCGAGACGTACCGACGACCGCGCCGCGGTCCGTACTTCAAATGGGTTTCTTGTTGCGTACTCGACCGCCAGGTGGCAGTTTGAGTTTCCTGACTGCGTGTTTTTGCGTACGAATCCGCGAGAAAAGCGTACTGATCGCGTGGCGATGTGTACCGATCGTGGGTCATTGCGCACCAACCGCGCGGCAGTGCATGTGATCGACCGCGTGGCAACGCGTACTGACCACGTGGCGAGATCGCACCGACCGGCCGTGGCAGTATGTATCGACCGCGTGGCAGCAATACGCAACGTCACCGCCAAACCACGTATGGCAAGACGTACCAACCGCGCGGCAATGCGTACTAACCGCGTTGCGTTGCGTACCGACCGCGCGAAAATACGTACCGAACGCGCGGCAAGACGTACCGACCGGGCGCGGCGATGCGTACCGACCCCTGTTACAATGCGTTTCCCACTAAGCTGTTAGTATACGAAAACCGCTTCGTACTCGACTCGCGTGGCATTGCCTATCGACCGCGTGGCGATGCGTACTGATCGCGTGGCAGTGCGTACCGAGAGCGTGACAATGAACGTGGGCCGACCGCGTGGCAAGATCGCACCGACCGCGCGGCTATA